>CM067170.1:14641257-14708979 GCA_034093135.1 Erigeron breviscapus
TGTAGTTGTTTTATAATGGATCTCGGATTACCCGTAGCGAAACCCGTTACCCGACAGTTAGTAAGTAAACGGAGACCCGTCGGGTTCGGGTCCGGGTTTGGGACGGGGATTTTTAATCGGTCCGGGTCCGGGATTATCTAAACGCGGGATTACCTAAACCCGGCCCACAATCATTCTTTGTGCATGTGATTTATTTTATTTGGTATTAGGATGTTACAGGAATAGTATGGTTGTTGGGAAGTGTTGGCACACTGTCTTTGATGTAGTGAAGTCACCATTATAATCACTTTAGTACGAGTAGTAAGACTATCCGGAACAAGACGTTTTTTTTTCACTTTTTTTGCTCCGGAACGCCCGGAACAGTGCCCCGAGGGGCGTTCTTTGTCAAAAAAAAAGGCAGCAGGCGTGAAGAAATGGACGCCGGAATGGAAGGGAAGAAAACACACACACGCAAGAGAGAGAAGGAATCTTTGTGGGTCCATGTTGGGGCTTTCCCTTTAACGCCTCACTCCAACAAATAAAAAGGAATGCCCCTTGATGACTGGACTGCCATGTGTCGTGAGATGCCCTAGGAGGGGCCTTCCTTGCTAGCTCCGAATAGTCTAAATATAGTGTAATGTTCTTTATCTTTATTTCCACTTCCAATCTAACACGTGTCTTCAGCTTACTTTTGGTATATTTTAGGGATGTGGTTTAGACATGTGTATCATTTTCTTTCTATAAATGTTTGTTTTCCCCTCTTAGTTCCAAGCAAGTATTCCGACCTTTTTGACTAAAATATTTTCTTTGATGTTATTTTAGAAACAAAATAATTTTAAGTACTGATTGATTATCTCCAAGATGGAAGGAAGTATAACATGGTATTTTAGTGTTGTAGTAATAGCAATCTTGGTATGGTTTGCATTGAAATTTCTGAATTGGGCGTGGTTTCTGATAAGAATTATAAACGAAAACTGATTTATTGATATATTTCTTGATGATCTTTTACATAAGCATTAAGCTCTATTTATACATAATTAGAGAAGGTAAACCCTAATTAACAACCGACTCTTATCCTGTTGGACTTGGGCCCTTACTGGGCCTATTCTTGTTACGGGCTTTATTGATAACGATCTCGGGAAGTGATGAACTTAATTCTGATCCCATATTCTAACACTCCCCCTCAAGTTGAATATTGGGACTACCGAAATTCAACTTGTTTAAACACTTATGAAACACAGATGTTCCCACAGCTTTGGTTAAAATATCAGCAAGTTGTTCTTCAGATTTAACAAAAGGTAACTTGATGATTCCACTCTCCAATTTTTCTTTTATGAAATGACGATCAACTTCCACATGTTTGGTTCTGTCATGTTGAACTGGATTCTCTGAGATTTGAATAGCAGCTTCATTATCACTCATGATTTTAATGCTTTCTTTAGGAGTAAAACCTATTTCAGACACCAGCTTCTTCAACCACAAGGCTTCTGCTAGTCCTCTAGCTATACCTCTAAACTCGGCTTCAGCACTAGACAAGGAGACAACTTTCTGTTTTTTACTTTTCCATGTAACCAAATTACCACCTATCAATGAGAAATACCCTGAAGTGGACCTTCGATTACCTTTATCTCCTGCCCAATCTGCATCTGTATATATCTGAATCTTAAGGTGACCATTAGCTTTAAATAACACCCCATGACCTGAAGTCCCTTTAAGATACCTGATAATTCGTAGAACTGCATCCATATGATCTTCCTGAGGTTGGTGCATAAACTGACTAACCACTCCAACAGCATATGCTATGTCTGTAACACCCGTCGTTTAAAAATATGGGTTTTCAAAAACTTTTCACCTAACGGTGTTAAATTGCGGAAGTAAAGACTGTAAAAGTCAAAACCGATAAAAAACATTTCGGTTTCTGCATTTATTTGGTGTTACATGCCATATCAAACGATAGTTCAAATGAAAACCCAACGGTTGCCCAACATAAAACAACCGTTCACACATCACTACATAAATTCGACATTAAATACGAAATGTAACGAATGTCTAAAGTAAGCATCGTCTAAGGGTAGCTAAGGCTCCTGCATTGCATCTACCAAGCTCACACGTCCTGCATCTAGATTCCATCAAGCTAAACCTGAGGGAACAACCACATTAAGAAACAAGTGTTAGCTATAAGAATAGCTAAGTAAGATAACACTTAATTTAAAAGCATTTGTCCAATTAAAACAATCTTCATTATTAGACAAGTTTTATTAGGCACAACACACATCACACGTTCACACATATACTGCATTTCAACTTCATCTCAATTAGGATAATCATCCTAAAGGTGCCTATCCTGCATTAGTTCCCACATTATCACACATATCTTCGTTATCTGCATTATTAGTTCACACATTGTCACACGTATCTTCGTTAACTGCATATAAGTGTGCCCTGCATCACACCCGACTGGATGATTAGTCAAAAGACTACTCATCTTACGTCGTTAAGGAATGGCAAGCCAATCCTTGAGTAATCCGAATGTGGAGGTTGGTCAAACCCCTCGTATTACTCGCCCTGTGTTATAGAGACCACGTTGCGAGGAGCCACCCAAGCAACAACTGCATCTACGCACTCGCCCGGCTAAGGCTAGTACGGGTTAAGCTTAACACTTTTCACTGCATCTGTTTATGAGCTCAATTTCACACATATAGATTGGGTCCCTGCATTCCCAAACATTCACACACATATAGTCTAGGTAACACACATTCCTAGACATTCACACACTTTAACTTCATTATGTTTGGATCCTTAAACGTGCAAGTGACATAGCAACCTAGCAAGTCTAGTGAACTAGGCGTACAAGTCAAGCATGCATATCACACATCAACTTCATTTCTATATATCATGCATATCAAGATACTACATTAAACTACATCAACTGCATAGCTACATACTACATTAAGCAATACGCATTACACTACAATAGGGACTGCATCTCAGGTCTCATGGTCAACTGCATAACCCATAATACCTCCCAAGTAACCCATATGCCCACATGCAATAATAAGGTACCGAATGGAAGTGTTACGATTTGAAACCAGCTTTTAGTTGATCCCTCAGCGTGTCAAAGTAGTGTATCTTACCTGGTAGTAGCGTACGCGCGCAAACAAATAGCTAATAGTGCTTATCAGTAACCTCCGACACCTATCGTTCATTAACATATAAGTATAAGTCATTTAGGACCTTAAATGGACCCTCGTACGAACTTAAGACTGACTACGCAAAATTCCAGAATTACACCTAACGAAGATAGCCTTCGTACGAACTTAGCTAACGAAGTTAATCTTCGTACGAACTTAAACTTCGTTCGTTCTACTTTACGAAAATGGATTCTTACGAATTTAATTTGGTCTTACGAAGATAACTCAAAAATCATTCTTACGAACTTAAGTCATACTTTACGAAGATAGGCCGTTAAACGAATTTAAACTTCATTTTCGTTTTGCTTTTTACGAACTAGCCAACGAAGTTAGCTCCCAAAACTCCTTACGAATTTAGTGAAAACGAAGATAGAAACGAGGATTATCTTCGTTTCATCCCTGTTCGACAGTTTTTCTTAAACAGACCCAGATCTTCGATTTCCCAATAAACGATTCGTCCAAACTTCTTCCAAAACATGTTTTCGACATAATTAAACACATTTTAATCATCACGATCGACTACGGACTCGTTTAACATCACTTTCAATGTTAATTACCCCAAAACACCACATAAACCCTAATTACTTGCATAATCCCTTTTTAATCAGATTTGATTCATAAATAAACAACCTCTAAATCTGAAAATACAATCAATACATCAATGATTACCTGCTTGACTCGATGATCGATCAATTTACAACACCAAATCGTTTGATCCAATACTTGATTAATTGCTTTAGGATTCAAGAAAGGATTAATTGCTTTATTATTTGCTAATGGCTGCTTAATCTCATCTAATGGCAGCTCCTAAACCCTTAATCCCGTTTTTAGATTTCAACCTATGTCAAAATCAGTCCCTGGACTTCTACACCCTTCATTATTGGTCACAAACTGCATTATTGACCATATACAACATTAGTCCTTCATTAAAAGGCACTACATAGCCTTTAAGCGACATAAATCACACTTTTATTCGTCATTAAAATTTAGGCTTTTAAACCTAACTACTTTATCTACGTTAACCACACATAACTACATTCAAATATTAAGTAAAGACTTAACGACACCCCAAATTGACTTAACGGCATTAGTCAAACATTAAATAAAAGTTCGGGATGTTACAATGTCTGGACGAGTATGAGCCAAATAAATAAGTTTCCCTACCAACCTTTGATATCTATTTTTATCAGTGGCTCTGGCATCTGTCTTTATAAACAATTTCTGATTGATGACCATAGGTGTGTCTGCTGGTTTGCAATCAATCATTCCTGTTTCGGCTAAAAGATCCAATATATACTTCTTCTGACAAATAAAAATTCCATGTTTAGACCTTGAAACTTCTATTCCAAGAAAATATTTCAGATCTCCCAAATCTTTCATTTCAAATTCTCCAAACAAAGCAGTTTTTAGTTGATCAATCTCCTTTTCATCATTTCCTGTAATAATCATGTCATCAACATAAATTATTAGACATGTTACTAGATTTCCTCTATGACGAAGGAACAATGTGTGATCAGAATTGCTCTGTTGATATCCATGCTTCTTCATAGCAAGAGTAAATCTCCCAAACCAAGCTCTAGGTGACTGTTTAAGTCCATACAAGGACTTCTTTAACCTACAAACTTCTCCATGTTCGAAGTTATGAGAAAAACCTGGAGGAGGATCCATATATACTTCTTCATTTAATTCTCCATGCAAAAAAGCATTTTTCACATCGAACTGATGAAGAGGCCACCCCTGATTTGCTGCTATTGAGAAAAGAACCCTTACTGTATCTAGCTTTGCAACTGGAGAAAAAGTTTCTGAATAGTCAATGCCATAGGTCTGAGTGTACCCTTTGGCAACAAGTCTTGCTTTGTATCTCTCTATATCCCCATTTGGTTTATACTTGATGGTATATATCCATCTGCACCCTACTGGATTCTTTCCTTTTGGAAGAATACACTTCTCCCACGTATCATTTTTTATAAGAGCCTCCATTTCACTATCCATAGCATCCTTCCAATTTTTTAATTTTAAAGCATGCTCCTCATCTGACGGGAGCTCTTCTGAATATAGTCTTGCTGCAAATGCTTTTGCTTCTTTGGAGAAGAGACCCTCTGCAATATTAGCAAATTGTCTACTGGATATTTGGTAGACCGAGAACTTCTTTCTGGAGAATATCGTTTTGCAGGTATTCCTCTGGTAGTCCTTGGTGGAAGAACATATCTTCCTGGAGCACTTTCTTGAGTTACTTCTTCTATATTTTCTTCTTGAGTCACTTCTTCTACATTTTCTGACTCTTCATTCATATTTTCCTGCACATTATTAGCTGGAATACCCATATTATCCAAAGTATGTGGCTCAAGACTATTTACCTTGGATATCAGGTCTGGATTTGGGTTGTCACTTTGAGATGAGGACTGTAAATCTTTATCGGGAGTTTGAACTTCAGATGAATATTGAAGCCAACTCAGTGTGTCACTTTGTTCCTCCCCCTGACCACTGAGTTCTTGAGAGTAAAAATACTTGGTTTCCAAGAAATCACAATTCATCGTAGTAAACATGCGATGAGTTTTAGGATTATAACATCTATACCCCTTTTGATTAACCCCATATCCCACAAATACACATTTTTCAGCACACGGTTCGAGTTTATTACGATATGATTTCGGAATATGAACAAAAACCGTACATCCAAAAACTCTAGTGGGTAAAGTGAGAACGGATGGGAGTTTATGAAATTCAGAGAGGACTTTCAAAGGGGTTTTCATATCGAGAATCTTTGTAGGGAGACGGTTGATCAGGTAGGTAGCAGTAGCTAAAGCTTCGGGCCAAAAACTTTTAGGAACTAAGGACTCAACATTAAGTGCCCTAGTCATTTCTAAAAGGATCCTGTTTTTCCGTTCAGCCACACCATTTTGCTCGGGAGTATGGGGACAGGTGGTTTGATGGATTATTCCTTTGGATTGAAAAAACTGTTTCATTTGAGAATTCACATACTCCCCACCATTATCTGTTCTCATGACCTTTATAGATTTTTGAAATTGAGTTTGGACCATGTTATGGAAAATAGTGAATCTATCATAAACTTCATCCTTATTTTTTAAAAAATAAATCCAGGTCATTCGGGTGCAATCATCAACAAAAATTACAAAGTACTTGAAATTATGACCTCCACTAACCGGTGCAGGACCCCACACATCAGAATGAACTAATGAAAACGGAAATTCAACTCTAGTATTGCGAGGTTTAAAAGATTGCCTATGACTTTTTGCCAAGATGCAAGTTTCACAATCAATCTTTTTATTCAACGGAAAAAGTTTTGGAAACAAAATATGTAAATAACCACTTGATGGATGCCCCAATCTTCTATGCCATAGCCATGCTTCTCTTTCATTAGTTCCATGAGCAAGCATGACATTTCCACTTCTCGTAACTTCATCAACATAATACAGTCCTCCTCTCTCAGTGCCACGCCCAATAATCCGTCCCGTCCTGATATCCTGTAACAAACAGAAGGTTGGATGAATGAGAACTGAGCAATTTAGTTCTTTCGTTACATGACTTATAGACAAAAGTTTGTGTGATAAGTCAGGAACATAAAGACAATTAGACAATTGGAGGTCTGTGGAGAATTTAATTGTTCCACCATTTTTTACATCCATTTTCCCTTTATTTGCGGCTTTGATATGAGTTTTTCCAGGTTTTGATATTTTTATAAAATCCGATAACTCGTAAGTCATTGTATCCGTTGCTCCACAGTCGAAGATCCACGACCCATCAGATTTATCACAACTGTTTTGGGCCATGTAGACTTTTCCATTAGTATTAGGGCTCTCAAAGTCATTAAGCCCAATATGTGGGCCGTTTTTAATTTCGGCCTCAAACTTCTTATGTGGGACAGTTGTTGTGTGCTTATCAACACACTTTCCTTTTCCTTTATTTACTTTCCTAAATTCATCAAGGAATTTAGGGTTTTCCCTTTTTTCCTTGTTACCTGCTACCACCGAGAAGTTCTCCTCTTCTGTAACTCCGGCCGCCGCCGCTACTCCTCCGAAGCCACCATTTTGTTGCCGGTTATTATTATTATTGGTGGGTTTAGTGGCTTTGGCGGTAGGGGTCTTATTGGTACCCTTTTTGTTGGCCGATTTATGAAATTCGGTCCACCAATCGGGGTAACCAATCAATTCAAAGCATTGATCTTTAGTATGTCGGGTCATGCCACACTCCTCACACGTTAAATGAGATTTATCTTCTTTGGTAAATGGTTTCTTTTTGTCATTGAATCTTCGAAACCCTTTGGTTGCCAACCCAACGCCGCTTGTTTCTCCGGCCATTAATCCGGCAGCTACGCCGTTACTCTCACTGCTAGTTGCTCCCAAGATTGTTTGGTGAGCGGCTTCTTTGCGAACGGTAGCATATGCAGTTTCCACCGTCGGTAACGGGTCGACCCGGAGAATTTCCCTTTTAATATGATCAAATTTCTGATCCAATCCATTTAGGAATTGGAACAATTTCTGCTCAGATCTAAGTTTGGCATATATTTTTATGTCTTCTGGACACTTCATGGGATTTGGATCACTTCGGTCGATCTCTCCCCACACACCTTGGAGAGAAATCCAGAAATCTTCAAGCGGTTTCTCTTGTTGCTTGAGTTCGTTTGCTTTGACATGGAGATTGAAGGCCTGCAACTTGTCTTTGCCACTGCTATATGTGGTTGCCAAGGCATCCCACAGTTCCTTTGATGTGGAAAATTCGGTGAGGTTTCCAGCCAAACTTGGTTCAATATTCTGGATGAGCCATGAAAACACAATCAGGTCTTCCTGCTCCCATTGTTCATATTTTTCTGTTGATAACTTTTCTGGTGGGTTTTCGGTAAGATGATTTAATAAATTTTTTGATTTGCCGCCTATAGCAACTCGGATCATCCGAGTCCATAAAGCGTAATTTTGGCTTGTCAGCTTCAGATTAATCTGAAGATTGTCTGATAATTTTGGGTTTTGTGATTGTGGATTTGTGTTGTTTTGCAACAAATTGATCAGTTGTAATGCCAAATCGGAACCACTGCCGCTGGCTTCTTCAGCCATGGTGGCTTGGCTTCGGTTTTAGGTGTTTAGAGGCTAAAGAATTTAAAGGTAGATGATGACGGCAGGATCGTCCTGCTCTGATACCATGATAAGAATTATAAACGAAAACTGATTTATTGATATATTTCTTGATGATCTTTTACATAAGCATTAAGCTCTATTTATACATAATTAGAGAAGGTAAACCCTAATTAACAACCGACTCTTATCCTGTTGGACTTGGGCCCTTACTGGGCCTATTCTTGTTACGGGCTTTATTGATAACGATCTCGGGAAGTGATGAACTTAATTCTGATCCCATATTCTAACAGTTTCAACCAAAGAAGATGGAGAAATTTGTAAGAAAACAAGGCCTTAAAGGAACTTCTTATAAGTTCTTGTTTGGAGACATTAAAGAGATGGGAAGGATGCAAAATGAGGCCAGATCTAGACCCATAAAAGTAACTGATCATATAGTTCCTCGAGTTATACCATTTTATCATAAATATTTCATTGCTCATGGTACGTACGTTGCCTTCTTTTCTCCCTTTGGATATATGCAAGAAATATATATAATAATGTTGAATATTTCATAACTTATACCTAAAAGAACTAACTTTGGTTGATTAATTGATTATTAATTAGGAACTAATTTCTTCACATGGTTGGGGCCAAGACTTACGGTGTATATAGTCGAACCAGCTCTAGTAAAACAGGTCTTGGCACAAAACTATCTGTTTCAAAAGCCAAGGGGAGGAAACCGATTAGTAAATCTCCTAGTAACGGGTCTAGCAGGCGCTGAGACCGATGAATGGGCCAAACATAGAAAAATCATCAATCCTGCTTTTCATGTTGAAAAACTTAAGGTTTGTTCTGTCTGCGAGTCTTGTAGTACCTTTTATTCTATAGTACTACAACATTAGAATTAATTTGAAGAAACATACAATTTGTTGCATAGCTTGTAAATTGTAATAAACAAATTAGTATAAACTTAATTTGTAATATATAGTATATGGTGCCTGCCTATTCTACATGCTGTTCCGAGATGATCAACAAATGGGAAGAAATGTTAAAGAATGAAAGCTCTTGTGAAGTTGACGTGTGGCCCAGTCTACAAACATTATCTGGCGATGTAATTTCACGTACAGCATTTAGTATCAGCTTTCAAGAAGGTAACAAAGTATTTGAGCTACAACGAGAACTAGCCAAGTTGGTTCAGGAGCTCCTAAACTCGGTCAACCTTCCCGGATCAGGGTCAGTATATATGTTTTCAAAACATAACTATATATTATTGTGCTAATCCTTGTGCTTATTTCTTTCGTGTTGCAAACTTAATGCATAAAAAATACAACACACATTTTATAAAACTTTTATAAATTGTAGACCTAACATAACCTTTCAAGGTTTGTTATTCAAGCTTAAAATAAATGTGATGACAACTTAACCAAAAGACTTTTCTAGATTTTTACCAACAAAAAGAAATAAGAGGATGAAGGAAATTGACCGAGAAGTGACGACTTTGATTCGTGGCATCGTCGAGAAACGAATGATCCAAATGAAAGAGGGAGGAAGTAGCAATGATGACCTGTTGGGAATACTCTTGGAATCCAATAACAGAGAGATGAAACAAGGGAACAAAAAGTTTGGATTAACCATTGAAGAAGTCATCGAAGAGTGTAAGCTTTTCTATTTAGCAGGACAAGAAACCACAGGAACCTTGCTTGTTTGGACCATGATCTTGTTGGCTCACCACAAAGATTGGCAAGCTCTTGCCCGAGAAGAAGTTTCACAGGTCTTTGGAGAGAAAAAACCGGATGTGAGTGGGCTAAATCATTTAAAAACTGTAAGTATCGAATTACTCAAGTACGCAAAACTATCCTTTTTTTTCTATATATATATAGTGTTCATTTTTTCTTTTTTGAGTTTTATGCTACTTTTCTCATGTCGCGCCATAACATTATTATACCATTATTAGTTTAATTGATAACACAATGCAGAGCATGTTTGTTTTGACAAAGAAGAAAAAAGCATCATATCCACGGGCGTCTCCCATTTTTGATCTGTCAATGTTGTTCACCTCACTATATATATATATATATTGGGTTAAGTATCTCGGAGTGTAAGTAACTTTACAACTTTTTCTATTGTGTGTATGCATCAAAAATTTTGAACACTTAATGTAAGTATCTCTCTAAATTGAACACTTAATGTAAAAATGTATACGTGGCAACCATATGAGCTGCCACGTAGAAGTTTTTGATTGGTCAACGTAAAAAATTTACTTTAAATGTTCAATTTAGCGAGATACTTACATACAATGTTTAAAATTTTTGATGCATACACACAATAGAAAAAGTTGCAAAGTTACTTACACTCCAGATACTTAACCCATATATAATTATATATAGTACATGTGGTATCTATCTTGCAGGTTAGCATGATTTTGAATGAGGTTCTTAGACTTTATCCACCAGTTCAACAACTAAGACGAATGATACATCAAGATACTAAATTAGGGGACATAACCCTACCGGCTGGATCTTCAATCCATTTGAATATAATGTTGTTACACTATGATCGTGTTTCATGGGGTGACGATGTAAGGGATTTCAACCCTCAAAGATTTTCCGAAGGTGTGTCAAAGGCAACTAACGGAAAAGCAGCATATATGCCGTTTGGTGGAGGGCCACGTATATGTATTGGACAAAATTTTGCTCTGATGGAAGCAAAAATTGCACTTGCTATGATTCTACAACACTTTTACTTTGATCTCTCACCGTCTTATTCTCATTCTCCGCGATGCATCCTCACACTTCAACCTGAGTATGGGGCTCATTTGATCCTGCATAAAATTAAGGGTTAATGCACCCAATGATCATTGTATTATATTCAATCCCAATTACTCTATTTCTAAAAGGGGCATGAGAGTGTAATAAACTTTGCTAAGTTTGCTATGGGTGTATCCTCTATTGTGTGTATTTCTATAGTTTGTTTTGTTATTGTATTTAACTTTGACCATATTGTTATTGTATGTATCCAATTTGTCTGTTTTTGTTATTGTATGTATCCAATTTGTCTATTTTTGTTATTGTGTGCATTTAACTTTAGTCGTTTTCCGTCATTGTATGTATCCTTTTTCAACCTAGGAGATATGTTACATCAATCGTGCAAAAATACAGATTATATACACACAATAGAAGTTTTTGAAGTTTAATACACAATAGCAAAAACAAAACCAAATTTGTTCCATATATTGATAGTCTCGTTTGGGTAGCACCCAATAAGCATGGAGTTAACATCTCTTTAGTGCAACCTAAAACGAAGGCTTAGATCAAATGGAAATCATAAAGATCGGCTAATAGGAGGACATCAGACTAACCTCTTATAAAAATAAAATAAAAACAACATGAAAAATACACTAACCGGCCTGTTTACTGGTCCGACCCGGAAAATTATATATATAGACTTGTTGTATTTGTATGGATAACCGATCCATTATCAGTCACTCACCAACCGATCCATGACTAACATAAGTAAAGTGAATTATGTATCACTATTGTTAAAGGGACATGGGTGGGATTTGAGCCTCTAACCTCTACTTATGTTGCATGGTTTCGGTATTAGTATTTGTAAAAATGTAAAAATAGCTTAAAACAATGACTAGGGATGGTTTCGGTATGGTATCATCGGTTCATGAGTACTAAGATTCATAAATTGTGTATTGTACAAACATAAGGGCCATCATAATTTATTACATAATTCAGGCAAGAAAATTGATTGCTAAAATTTATTAATGGACCAATTATGATGTATCTCTGTGGTTCTCAGTTTAATTTCTCCATCTTTTGGTTTTTGTTTGGTTAGTTTCTGTCTGGGCTCGGTCCTGCTTTGAACCAATGAGTACTTTTAAACCTGATAACCAACTGCTGGTAGACCATGCTCCTCTACCTTGCTTTGTACCAAGGGGAGAGTGGTAGCAGTTTTGATGATGCCTGTTACTCGATTGGCTGGTGTTTTCCTTTGACTGACCCGGTTTCATTTGGATTGCACTTATAACCTGTAAAACTGACACAACTTCCTCCATAGAAGGCCGGTTCTTGGGTTCTGACTCAAGACAGCCTAGGATAAGCTCAGCAGTTTTACGAGCGCCTTCTGCTGGGTAAGCTTGTTTCAATCGTGGGTCGATGACTTTTTGTAATCCCTTTTCATCACACAAATTAGGTTTTGCCCAATCCACCAAGTTATGCTTCAGGGCATGTCGTCGATGGTCTAAAACTCGTAATCCTGTTATAATTTCAAGCATCACCACTCCAAAAGAATAAACATCGCTCTTTATATATAAATGCCCTGTAATTGCAACACGACACCGTTGTTATATATACTATTTCATTGACCTCGAGAATGAGATACCTTTTTTACTCTAAACAAATACACTATTAGTATATATTTGTCACATGAATCTTAGAAAATAGAAGAGAGGAAGATCATTATTTTCCTTCTCTTTGGTTTATCAGAAATTGTAGAATATATGAAGTATAAGGTTTATTCTGTAAATATTAGAAGTATAGGGTTTATATTGTAAATATGGTTGTTAGGCGGTTAAAACGTAATTTGAGTATATAGTTAGATTTGTTAGATATTAGAAGTTAGTTTTCATTTTCAGATCTTGTAATTTTCCTCAATAATGATAAATCATTTTTCTCTCTCAAATCTACTTTCTTCAGAAATCCACCCAGAAAAAAAGAACTGCATAGTGCATACTGGTAGCTTACTTTCAATAAGAGATGAGAGATCTAACCTGTAGCAATGTACTCAGGAGCTGCATAGCCATGGGTTCCCACTACACGCGTTGAGACATGAGACTCTCCATTGACAGGACCTAATCTAGCCAGTCCAAAATCCGAGAGCTTCGCATTAAAATCCTGAAAAAACATAAATCATCAAAAATTGAACAGGATTTAATCAGATGTTTCGAATCCAACACATCAGAATTCTTAAAGGTACAACTTATATTCAAAAACACAGTTTGTTAAAGTAAATATAATCAGTTATATACAATTACTTGCCCCATCTAACAAAATATTTGATGATTTCACGTCCCTACAAATGACATTATTTTCTCTGGTGTGCATGAAAGCCAGGCCTTGAGCTGCTCCAATAGCTATTTTAATCCTCGTATACCATGGAAGTGGTTCTGCACCTTCTGTAAAAACAAAGATTTTGCCAGATAATTATAATCTTAAAATTTTAACACATACTATTTGCTTTGTATCTGTTGGTGTAGATTTAACTACTTACCTCTGAATAGATGGTTTTCTAAGCTTCCTTTTGGCACAAATTCATAAACGAGCAAATAATCTGTATTTTCCCTGCAATATCCCAAGAGTTTTACAAGATTTGGGTGGCTAACATATCCCAAGAATATCAGTTCCGCCTGTCACAAAACACATTAAATTAACAACTTGATTATTAATATTAAGTTATGGTTTAACGTAATGATCATTAACATAGACAGCTAATTAAAATGGTACATGCTTGATTATTAATTAAAAAAAGTGATACTTGATGATAAACTATCAACCACCTAAAGATGGTTATAGATGAACTATTAATAACTAATGATATAGTATTTGCTTCTTATCCTGTATGCACCACCAACCGGCAACCGCCTACTGAGCAATGAGTTGTTAACCATATATATTAAACATATAAGAACTCATTGTATGAACTGCAGTTTCCAAAGAAACAAACAAGAAACTTTACACAGACTTAGGTCAACTCTTTTAATGTTCATTATATTTTTTTGCAAGGTGTGAATTACTCGCGAATGTCAGGGGGTAACCGGGTCCGTGCTAGATATCCCCCTCGAAGAATAGATCCCCTATTTGAACCTCTTGATGATAAACCCCTACACCCAGAGAACTGGAAGGGAAAACTCACTCAGACCCGCCATAGGTGGAAAATAAATACCCGTGGCATGTGGAAATTAGTCTCACCCATTTATATAATAAAGCAGACTTAAGATTTAAGAGTCCTGATTATACAGCCTAAGTAATGCATATCATTTAAAAAATGTCATCACTAATAGAAAAAATCACTGATGAACTGATAGCCTGTAGCGCAGACATGCCAAGTAAAATAGCTCAAGATTCAAAAATTACATATTTCAGTGCAAGAAGATGAAAAAACAAAACCTGGCCGCAACTATAGACAACTACAGAAAACAAAGAAACAAACCTGCCACTCTTTGAGACCTTGAACACTGTAAGCTGTGGATTTTTTGATGGCCACCGTCATAATATCACCAATCTCCGGTGCCTCCGATGTTGCATTGTCCAGCCACCCTTTGTAAACCCTCCCAAAACCACCCTCTCCAATGCACATTTCTTGCCCAAAATTCTGTGTGGCTCTTTGTAGCTCAGAAAGTGTGAACTCTTTAAGGATTGTCTCCCCACTTGGTGGAAACACCTGCTGGTAAGTATTGTCAACACCACCACTATCACGGCCACTTCCCACCATTGAGGTAGCTACTTGTTCCACTGTGACACCTTTTACTTTGTTGTCATCACTTACCCCAAATTTCTTTGTAACGGAGCTCATACGGGCTGCTCAAATAATTATAATTTATTATTATTCAAAAGTTAAGAAAATAATGCAGTACGAAAGAAAGTGGAAAATATATATGACAGATTACAGGAATTCAGATAGACCATAATATGCCAAAATCATCATAGTATTATATTCTCCAGATATATATTCATATGCTCTTTAGGAATTACCTTATACGTAGATTATAACAGTATATAAAAGTTTAGACTTACTTGAAGCTTTAATTGAAAACAATGACCATGCCTTCTCAATTAATATGGCTCTTCTAATGTGTTTCCGATTATTAGCACCCTGCCTGTTCCGCAACGTCCATGCTAGCACAAACTCAAGCCTTGCCAGAACCATAGACATTGTGGATCGATCCTTTGCACAAGGGCGAAGGCACTCATATGCAATTTGACCAAATTCCTTCAAACACTTACCCAGTACTTGACCCCTCAAACAGGGATCAATAATTCGACTTATTTTACTTTCTCTAATGCATTGCTTGGCCCATACAGACAAGCTGTGTTGCTGCTCATCCAATGTAAAATCCAGAGCAGGCCTTCCACATAAAACTTCCAATAAGACCACGCCAAATGCATACACGTCAGATTTTCTTGTCAGTCTGCGAGTTGAGAAATACTCGGCATCCATGTATCCAAACGTGCCTATGATCTGATCGGTAAAAACATTAGTAGTAGTGCCTGACAGGTATGCTGGACTAGTTCTGGACACACCAAAATCAGAAATCTTAGCTGACAAATTCTTGTCCAGCAAGATGTTTGAGCTCTTGACATCCCGGTGTATGACTCTAGATTGAACACCAGTACCGGTATGGAGGTAGTCTAAACCACGAGCCGCACCTATGCAAATATGGAGCCTCTGAACCCAGGTCAGTGGAGTAAAATTACTTCTGTCTGCTCTTCTTTGGTGCAAATGATCCGCGAGACTTCCATTAGGCAGGTATTCATAAACAAGAATCATCTCTCGTTGACCTGATTCTTCACAATATCCTAGTAGAGAGACAATATGACTATGACGAAACTTGGAAAGCATCTCAATTTCTGCCCAGAACTCGGTTGCCCCTTGACTGGAATCAAGATGTGACCTCTTGATGGCAACATCAATTCCTTCACCCAAGACATTTTTACCTCTGTATACCTTTCCAAAACCGCCCTTTCCTATGACATACCCCTCATCAAAATCATTAGTCGCCAATTTGATTTCTGCAAGTGAAAAACGGCGACATTGTGCATCAGATGAGTATTTCCTCTCGCGCTTATCTTCTTCGTGTACATATTGTTGACCTGATGCAAATGACGGGGATGCATTCTTCTGGTCACCATCATCATCTACCTGGTGATGTTTCCGTAAAAAATAAACAAAAACGTCTAATACGATAAGGAAAACTATTAGAACTGTGGAAAAGTACATGTTTTTTGGAGTTGCAGATTACAGTCTGCAATGCAAGAAAAGATCTAAATAGATTAAGATGGAGACAAATTGCCGTGCATATGTTGAAGTTGACTAGGACCCTTTAAACTAAATGATCTTTTTCGTGTTTCTGATTCTCTTGAATGTTTCATCCTATGAATGTGTAGAGACTGTATATCAGATGATATCAAAGTATTGGAGTAACATATAAAAACAATATTAGATGGAAGTTTCAAAGAAGCTGCCAAACTTTTCAGCAACATACCAAGTAGTCAACGGTGGAAATATAATACAAGACTAACTATTGAATTAGTCAACTATAGAAATATAATACTAGACTAAAAGTGGAAAAGCACTCAAAATTTGCCTCTTAAGGGGTCCCCCACAGTCACTTCTAAGTACTCTACACCACTAATACGATATTAATCTAAGAGACAAGAAAGAGACGGGCCATTTTTTAAGTCAATAGATGTTGCATATTTTAGTGTATTTAGATTAACTTAATTGATCATTGTTAAATCATAATAAAACATCATATAAGTCTGGAGGTGCGGAGTGCCCACTTATATGAGTTTCGCCCATAAGTAACCGGAGTCTGGGGACAACGCCCTGGGTAGCGGGGTCCAAGGGTCCATTAAATTGCTTCATTAAAATTTACTTTGGAAATTATACTTCGGAATCTTACTAGGGGGGAATTTTGATGCTTTTAAAACTCAAAAACTGCCTAAAGACAGTTTCCGAACTGTTGACATATCACAGATCTCATTTGATCTTCTACTCTGGTTCAAAATCTTCTCAAAACACACACACACACACACACATTTCCGTTCTTTAATTCTCTTAATTGTATCCGATCAGATAGTTTAGGTGAACCTCCAAATGGATTTGATCTGAAAGTGTTATCATGTCTTGCAGAGTGTCTGAGTAGTTGTTCAATTCTGTAATTTCTCCAGCAATAAATTCATGTCAAGCATCCATTATGAGCAGTTTAGTAAATGTTTGGTACTGTTTATATGGTTGATTTTAAATGTCAAATATATCATTATTAGTAATATTAAATTTTAAAGTTGTTATAAAATATTATAAGTGGAAAAAAAAAAGTATTTAAGTTACCTAAATAATAATCAAGAACCACTATATTAATAACTTTGGTAAAAATCAAGAACCACTAGTCAATATAGGGTTAACTCATTTGATAGAAGTCTTTTATCTCTTTGGGTAAAGACCAAAGTTCAATTCATGACATGAGGTAATTTAGTTGCATTTGACGTAGTTTAGTAGTAGTTGGATTTTTTTTAACCACTATATAGATAACTTTGTTTTAAATGGTTGATACTCGAGTGATCGAAAATACTCTATTATACAACAAAATACTTGTACTAAGGGTATGTTTCAAGGTTTTTGAAAAAAAGCTCCTACCAAGTAAAAAGCGTTGTTTGGTGTTTGAACCTAGATTGACCGGCTCAGTGACGATACGGATTTGACCGTGACAACCATCGCATCTCCTGAATATATATACAGTGCGAACCTAACAAGCTCTTAACGAGCCTAAGGTGGCGATGATTGTCTTAGAGCAAGAAAGATGTGTTTTACATATGCTCAAGAAGGATATGGAGCAAGTAATTAAGAATGATCACTTGTCCTGTATTATTATGTTGTATGTCTGATTTTATATCAGAACGAGAATTTTAACCCCGGGCGTTGCCCCGGGACACATAACGATACGTAAATTGTAGATCTCGTGTAACGTCGGTGATATATACATAACGATAAACGAAGGATAAAAACGGAAATAAGAAACTATATAAAAACTGATCATTTAGTTATACAAAAGGGAAGAAATGAAAAAGTTATAAAAAAAAGCAAATGTTACATGTGAAAAAGTTATAAAAACCAAATGTTTAAAAATTAAAAACAAATATATAATGAAAAAAAAGTAAAAAAATAAGATAAAAAACAAAATATATAGCATTTGAATAAAATATATAACATTGTAAAAACTTATAAAAGAAAAAAGTGTAAAGTGTAGAAAAAGGTATAAGTAACAAATGTTAAAAAAGATAAGAAAAACCCACAAATTATATAAAGTTATGGGCTAGAAATAATAAAAAGCAAACAGGAGGGGCAAGAAAAAAAAGAAAAAAAATGGAGGGGGCAGAAAGGAAGAAGGGAAAAAAAGAGGGGGCAAAGTGCAAAAGTAAAAAAACAAAAAAAAAGGCTAATTGATTGAAAAGTACCTCAACTCATCACTTTTTACTTTTTTTTTTGGGGCTCGTACTAAAAACACTTCTATCCTGGGGTTCCAAACCGGCAAAAACGTTTATTTGGGGCCTTTACCGGCTGGGTCATGATGTGTAACAGGTCATTGCTTACTTTATCTAGCTGGCATCTATTCACCACTATTTTTGACGTTTTGAATTTATAAAAAACAAGATCTGCAACCACCCCATCCCCTTTTCTTCCTTCCTCCCTCAAACCCAAATTCATGTCTTTAATTCCTCTCCTTTACAATTCTTCCAATTCTTTGTCCATAAAAAAATTAATTGGCAGAGATTCATATATATGTTGATACATATATACATCATTTATTCTTTGTCCATAAAAAATCATTTGGCAAATTCATATATATATATTGATAAAATATATACATCATTAATTGGCAGATCTAACGGCCATCTCCGGCCAATCTCACCGGAATTCATCGCTGGTCATCTGCTACCATCTACACCATCGCAACCCATCTCTTTTGAAGTAAACTTCCACCACCAAGATCGGACGGGGAGAGGAATAAAAAAGGAATATAGCTCCGGTCATCAAAAACGACCTCGTTCCGGCAATCTATCAAATTCAAATCGGAATTCATCACCGTGAAATTTAAAGGTGAAAAAATACATCGTCTTTCTTGGTGTTTTGGATATGATTCAAAACGTCGTTCAAATCGGCAATCTATAAAAGGGTACATCTATAATATTATATATATATATATATATATATAAGTTTGGAGTATTAATGATTGCATATGATTTTATACGTATGTGGATTTTGGGATACCAATGTTTGTTAATTGAATAGAAGATGAGAAATGAAATTGGATTTGGATTTGAATTTGGAAGATACAAAATGGATTAGCCTTGCAACAACACAAATGCGTTGAAATGGATTTGACTGGAGATGATTTTCATGTTCTGGGTTTTAGATTAAATGATGTTGATGATGAGATTTTTTTAAGCATAAAATAGAAAAATGAGATGGAAAATCCAAATCATTAATATGACTTAAAATAAATCAAAATAAAATTAAAAATAGAAAATGACTGGTTACCTGATAATAGATCCCAAATAAACGTTTTTGCCGGTTTGGAACCCCAGGATAGAAGTGTTTTTAGTACGAGCCCCAGAAAAGTAAAAAGTGACAAGTTGAGGTACTTTCCAATCAATTAGCCCAAAAAAAAAAAAAGAGGAAGGGGGAAGGAGGGGTTTGAACCCGTGACCTCCTACCCCAAAGGTAGAGATACAAACCACTCCTCCAAGTCTAACTTTTATGTTTTTATTTAACAAATCTGGTATTTATCTTAAAACCGCATATGAGGACAAAATAGCTATTGTAGCTAAGGCTACTTTAATTGTTGTTATATATATAATAATGTGTAATTGGACATTTTATGTCCTTTGCATTGTATGCGTGAGATAGTGAATGTAATTCACTTTACTGTTGTATTCTCATATTAGAGAAAGAGAAAAGTGATGTAGTAAAGGCATTCGATTGTATATTGTAGTGAATGTCCTTTTCACATGTATGTATGTTGAAGTAAATATATATATGGAATATGATTCATTTATGAGGGGAATATTTATAGGCAAAAAGAGTAAGTAGGTATCTATCCGATAACAACTGTCACCCACTCATTTGTAACAATATAATGTATACGACTATACGTAAATAAGATGGGTCAAAGGGGCTTTTGCTATGCCTTTAGACCTTAATAACATGTATGTAATAGACATAAAGAAATTCTCAAGTATGTTTGTGTCTAAACTTATAACCGTCTTTCTTTTCCTTGTCTACGGTTGCAAATGTTTTCGTATTTTACACTTGTACAACCGGTGGACTTGATATACTTTGTCCGCTGATGGAACTTTTTTCCTATTGACACTTTATTAGCGAGAGCCTTTTTAATCGGCTCATATGACTGTTGGAATTTATATATTGGTACATAGACCATGGAGTAGCATAATACTTTTCTTCATTTTTATCATAGGGGAACAGAATCCATGTCCGCTTTCATCATCACGGAGGAACGTAATCCATGCCCGCCTTCTCACGAAGGAACACAATCCATACCCGCCTTCATTATCACGGAGGAACATATCCATGCACGCCTTCATTACGGAGGAACATACTTCATGCCCGCATTATTTCTTGTCAATGTTTTAGCTATCAAGTACTCCCTCCGTCCCATTAGAAGTGTCTTAATTTGAATATTCAAAGTCTTAATCTTTAAACTTTGACCTTGAATATTTTTTTTGTGTTATATAAAACTTAATGAAAATTATATCATTGAAAACACTTCTAAAACACAATCAATTTATATAACTTTCATCAAGTATCATCTTACACAAATAAAATTATATATGGTCAAAGTTGCAAAAGTTAGACTTTGAAAATTCAAAACATGACACTTCTAGTGGGACGAAGGGAGTAATAACTTTGCCAATATGAAGTCCCCCAAATTCAATTGTGAAGGACTTATTGTTAGTATCTTTGCATTTGAATTTTTATTTATTTATTTATTGCCCACGTCTGGGTCTTACAAATTTTATAACTCGCGAGGATTGTCACTTCCCGATGAGAAATGCTTACCTTTTTATCCGATGAATAAAAAGATGAATAAATTTTTTTATATTTTACTTTTTGCGCGCCGCTTCCCGATGAGAAGCGCTTACCCTTCCATCCAATGAATGTGAAGGATGAATAAAAATTTGAGTATTGAAGTAATTACCCTTTTATCACTTTCGACAATGTCACTACCCAATGAGAAGTGCATATCCTCCCATCCAATGGATGTAAGGATGAATTAAATTTTAGGAGTTGAGATAGTCATCTTTTTGGTCTTTTTTTCATGATATTACTTCCCCATGAGAAGTGCTTATCCTCCCATCCAATAGATGAGAAGGATGAAAAGTTTCTAAGCATTTAGCCAAGTTTATATTCTTACTTTGGCTTGCTCCACCTTGGGACTTACCTTTGGTGTAATTTTGTATCTTGCTTCCTAATGAGAAGTGTATGTATTCTCATTCAATTGATGAGTAAGATGTTTTTTAAGTGTTACCCAAGCTTCTTTGCTTATTTTGGCTTAAATTTATCGAGAAGTTTTACACATGCATGTCATGTCTTGTCCTTTAGATACTGGGTTTTTATAATCTAGATTGGAAGTTGCTTAAAATGAAGAGTTTTTTCTTCATGCTTTAGCATTTGGCTTCCGTCATATCATTCAGATTACCCTTTCATCTTGATTTATTTTCAAGAAGTTGTTTGAACTTCCATAGTTTTAAAACGTACTTGCTCGTGCCAAAGCGTCCGAGCATGTTAATACATTTTACTCATCCAGAAAATACGGCCATGCTACTTTCATGTAGCTTTTTACCAATGGGGTATCCCCAGTTATTTATGAAGTTGCTTGATCCAACTTCATTATTTTATAACCTTTGTTGAAAACTAAATGATGCTTTCATCGGTGATAAAGTTAAGATGCGTGGTATGATGAACTTTTATCTTTTTGATCGGGTGCTAAGTAGCATCAAGTTTGCACATGATGACTTATTTTTTCTATCCACAATGAGTCATTGCTTCATAATTGAGCTTTCAAATGTCATCGACACATTGAGTCTATAGGCAAGTTAAAAAGTGCAATATGCACGCATAAACATTTGGATTTTATATTATACGAGTATATTTATATCCACATACTTGCAACAACACTATATTAATGCAAAACTAATGCTGACAGCACTGTGCTAGAGAATTAATCCGAGTCGTTGATCAAAATATATTAGAAGTATAAAAATATACGGAGTACTAGAGCTAAACAATAATGCTAATGTACACTGTCAAAAGCAAAATTTGACAAAAGAATAGTACCTGTATAGGGGCCTCTATCCATAATCACACTTTTCCATAGATACTTGCACCGTGTAGCTACACTTATATAATTTAATAAGAGGGAAAGCCTTATCTTTTTAAAAAGCATTGACCTAGCTGTTTTCGCCTTGGGAGCCGTTTTAGGCTCAACAGGTTTTGGCTTTTGCAGCAAGCTTAGCCTTGGTGACTGATTTCAGCCTACTATAAGGCTAACTTTATAAACATTTGGATCTTTTGTAGCAGGCACGCTTAGCATGGATTGTGCTACATGACCGTATTTGTAAGAGGTGGATGTATATACGAATATATGTACATACTACATAGCCACGAATATTTGTGACCTCTCTCTTTCTTTGTACGTAGAGAAAAGGGACGTAGGCCACTGTATATGCTTTTGTCTTGCACAAGCTAGCTATACTTTTATTTACGAGTATATACTGTATATTCTAGGGAAAGAAAGAAAATAGGGTACACCTATATACATCTGTTCACACTTCACAGTAAAACTAATACGTATGTGCCCATATTGGGTGGTGTTAAAGTACATCGATCAAAGCGTTTTGTATAAAGGAATCTAAACATGAAGAGGGATTAGAGGCTATATACATACATATCTAAAAAGCAAAGCAGGCACTGTGTATAGCTTGAATAGTCAAAGGACTTGCCAAAAACATCCAAGGTTCATGCCACCCTTTGCCCTTTAGCAAAAGGAAACCGGAAAAGATGCAGTCATCGCGACCAAAAGATCTTGGAGGTTGGTCCGCAAATAAAAACATGTAGATAGATACCCAGATGACCGGGTCTCTCTATTATCCCACACATATATCATATATGTAAGTGTGTGTAACTTTTCCTAGTTTAGCCAGCCAACGAGGAGAAACTTTTGTTTCTTTATTATCTTGAAGGAAAATAAAAACCAAAGGAAAAGCCTTTCCTTCCACATACCTTGACATTTTGGTCTTGCTGTTGACAACTTGACATTTTGCCAGGAATTGGAACTTTTAACACATAGTGACTTGTAAAATGTTTTTGAGCCACAAGCTTTCCATTGGGTTAAAGTCCGGGTAGTATGCATTCTTTGCTATATATGTAAAAGTACATGCATATAACTTATTTATGTTTTAGATTTTTCCAAAAGATCTGAGCTTGTACTAAATAAACTTCACATGGGGGTGTGTTTTTGTTTATATATATATTTTTTAACCAAAAACAGCAACTATCTCCATATTTTAATAAAGCTCATGCAAGAATATATCAATATGTAGCGTGATAAAGATCAAATGTATACACGTACATTATATGTATGCGATTCTTGACATAATGTTATGTTTTTATGGAGATTCAAGGGAAGACAAAATTCGAAAGCTTACTGATCTATAAAGAAATGCGGCGTGCATGTATTTACGGATATGAGAATCATTTTTGTCGTTGATGGATTGTTGAGACACTAAGATCTTTTTGTTCGTCCCACGGATGGCGCCAATGTTTGAACCTAGATTGACCGGCTCAGTGACGATACGGATTTGACCGTGACAACCATCGCATCTCCTGAATATATATACAGTGCGAACCTAACAAGCTCTTAACGAGCCTAAGGTGGCGATGATTGTCTTAGAGCAAGAAAGATGTGTTTTACATATGCTCAAGAAGGATATGGAGCAAGTAATTAAGAATGATCACTTGTCCTGTATTATTATGTCGTATGTCTGATTTTATATCAGAATGTGTAATTGGACATTTTATGTCCTTTGCATTGTATGCGTGAGATAGTGAATGTAATTCACTTTACTGTTGTATTCTCATATTAGAGGAAGAGAAAAGTGATGTAGTAAAAAGCATTCGATTGTATATTGTAGTGAATGTCCTTTTCACATGTATGTATGTTGAAGTAAATATATATATGGAATATGATTCATTTATGAGGGGAATATTTATAGGCAAAAAGAGTAAGTAGGTATCTATCCGATAACAACTGTCACCCACTCATTTGTAACAATATAATGTATACGTAAATAAGATGGGTCAAAGGGGCTTTTGCTATGCCTTTAGGCCTTAATAACATGTATGTAATCACATACGTGATCGTTTGGTTAAAAGAGCTTTACGCTTTTAAATTTTGAAAAAAAAGCTCCATATCTAAACACTTCCCTGTTGAGAAATGAGTTTATTTTCTGAATCTTAGCTTTGTTTTTATTTAAGTATACGGTTAACCAAGTTGAAAGGCTGAAGTGTATGTCTTTAAAAGATGAGGGATTAAAGCCAATGTGGTTATAACAACAATATATACTCAGGTGTTGAAGATGATAAAAGGGCAGATAATCAATCTCTCATTATCTATCAGTCTTGATTATCTTAATCATATCATTATACTTAAAGTATTATAATTCCGAGGAGGTAATTGGGCCAACTTGGATTGTGTAATCTTGAGATTTATCGTCTATCGATCATATTTCTTACCCTATCAAACATCACATGTACATAACACTAACATACTACTCTAACATGCTAAGGACCAATTATATCATATACGACCCTACAAACGACACTCCGCTCATCCTAGTCTCGTTTGACCAGTTTGACTCATAAAGTCAAAGTAGCTAAGTATCACTAGTTTCAAGTACTGATCCGTTAGTCTGCGCTGAGAGTTACTACTATTAATGCCCCTGGCTCATTTGAGATTCAGCCAAATCCTCCATTACCATGACCACCTCCAAAGACCTATTCTGATTCATATTCTTTGAATAAAAAAGAGTCGAACAACTATTACATGACCCTATAATTACGCATCTTAGGGGTTGAAAGCTTGGTGAATAGTACTTGACAAGTACCTTTGGAGTAGGTGATAAAATATGTACAACTGGGAAATTAGGGCCCAAAAGTTGAGCAATGCATAGTATCGAGCTTCCGTGCGGGTGGTCCGTGCCTCTCGGTTTCTTGCTGTTTGCTGATGCTCCGGACTGGTCGATGGGGAGCAACACAGAATAGTGACGCTGGGGGGGGTCGTCTGGCTGGGTGGGTGCGGGATCGATGTTGTGGTTCTGGGTATCATCTGTCAAGCCCGGTGGGTGAACAAGGTCAAGGGCCCCTGGAAAAGGCCGGCGTAGACCATAGAGCTCGCGGATAGGGGATGGGGAAGTGGGAAGGCAGAAGCGTAAGGGGCTACACGTCCGACTCGTGGAAAGAGGTTATTTAGATTAAAAAATGGGGTTGTTTTGTTTGTTTGTGAACCAAGGGGCCTCGACCCCGTAATGGAGCAACGGGCTGAATAACCATTGACGGGAGCCCCCCACAGGTAAAGAAGACGGCAGTTAGCGGCCCTGCACACGTTATCAAACATGTACACTTAAAATTCAAAGCACAAAGTGGTCGCCGACTCAGTTTACATAGTGGCTGCGTGGATTAAGATCTGATTTATATCGCGGTAAGATATAATCATACTCAATGATACAGTGAGAGGTGGGAGAAAGAGAGGGTGGGGAGTAAGGAAGGTCCGGCGAGGGGGTGTTACAAGCTCGAGAACAAATTGACGAATTTTTGAAAGTATAGTTAACTAGTGGAGGTTGGTAGTCGGTAGAAAAAGAAAACACGAAACTGGATGATGAATAACAAAACTCCGGGCGCACAGAAGCGTGGATTAGGGCAAACGGACAAAGCAAGACTTTAGAAACCACATTTTGAAAGCGTGGGTGGCGGATAAGCTGGGATGCGCACTACTAGAGAACGGTCCCGTGACCAAACCACCAGGCGGTGCCCCCGGTTGTGGGGTAGAGACATCGGAGAGGAACCAGACGGGGAATGCAATGATACAGAAGACCGCAAAAGACAAAAGGGCTCCCACGCGGGACCTTGTGATCCAGAGAGCAAGAAGGACGTTGGGTACGTGGAAGAGTGAGGGGTGGGGGTGTAAAACTGTACTCGTAAACGACTAGGAGAGCACCTAAGAGCATGGTGTCAAGAAGGGCGGTGTGGACATGAGCGTATGGGGAATGTTGTAACGCGGCGGGAGGTATGCGCGGGTTAGGGGGGCGCTCGAGCAGGGTGGATAGGTGGGGGCGACGGAGTGGAGGACGCGACTAGGGGGGGGAGGTCTAAAAAGAAAGATGAAGAAAAAACGAGCGACGGGCATACGGGACTATGCGTAGGGGAAGGAAGCGGTGGGCATGAGGTGGTTGGTGTTCAGGCTGGAGGGAATGGGAAGCTTGTGTGGGACCGAAAGGAAACACAGTGACCAGGCGGGGCAATCTGGGTGTGATGGGTATAGGGGGGGGGGGGGGAATGTGTGACCGGGGGGGTGAACTGAAGGCGGGGGGCAAGCCTGGGTTTGGGTGTGGGGCAATCGCCCGAATGAGACAGTTTTGCCGCGATAGGGTGCCCTGGAATTGAGTGGGTATAGCAAGGCGGCCGCTGGACCAAAGTGGCCGTTAACAAAGAAAAAAAGAAAGGGGGAAAGAACCCTTTCAAAGTACTGCAAACTTGAATCGATTGTGAAAATGAAGTGGATCGTGCAGTGGGGTCGCCAAAGGCGCGGAGCCTAGACGTTAATCATATGCGAATGTGCAAATGTATTACTACATTCAGAGAACTACATAGCCACACCAAACCCCACGCTTCTCTTTGTTTCTCACTTTAACTTCCCCTTGTTTCGGTTTTGTTTCTGTCCATGTTTCATCCTCTTCTTGCTTTAAACCAATGCACATTTCTAAACCTAATAAGCGTGTGCGGGCTGTTGACCAAACTCCTCTGCCTTGCTTTGACCGAATGGAAGACCAATACTCACTGTGGTGATAACACTTGTTAGACCTTTGTTCGTTACATACACTCATCGATATATCCTTTGACTTTGACTGGCCCGGTTTCATTTTGATTGCATGGATATCTTGCAAACCAAGCACAACTTCCTTCATAGATGGCCGTTTCTTGGGTTCTGATTCAAGACAGCTTAGGATAAGCTGAGCAGCTGTACTAGCGCCTTTAGTAGGGTAATCTGTGTCTAATCGTGGGTCCATAATTCGTTTTAGTTTCTTTACGTTGGTTAAAAAAGATTTGGCCCATTCCACCAAGTTCTGCTTCATGCCATTTTGATTGTAGTCTGATGCGCGTAACCCAGTTATAATCTCTAGCATCACCACTCCAAAAGCATAAACATCACTCTTCACATATAAGTGACCTGTTATTGAAAAGCAACACAATTATGTAACGATTAAAAGTAATTAACCAATTTAATGTAAGTTCCAAAATTGAGACTCTCTCTGATCTATTCGACCCATATAAATAAGTGATGCTAGCATCCAAGCTCTCATGGGAAGATAAGAAAACTAACCAGTAGCTACGTACTCTGGTGCCATATAACCATATGTGCCTGCTATACCTGTCGAGACATGAGACTCTCCATTGACTGGACCTATCTTTGCCAGTCCAAAATCCGATAGCTTCGCATTAAAATCCTGAAAAGTCAAATATAAAAATTAATATGATAAAGAATATACCAACGGCATTAAAATGTTGGAAATTGTAATTGATTTAAGACTTGTAGGGTGTAAAGTGTAAATGGTATAGAAAGGAAACGACATGTTTGTTGTGAAAAGGGGCTAGCGGTTTTGGGCCTCACTCAACAAACAGACGTGATGGTCCAAGAAGGCATTGCGTTTCGGAAGCATCGTGATGAACGACAACCAGAAACGAAACAAAATCGAGTGACTCGATTACGAAGAACAAGGAAACCGGGAATTGTTGTTGTTGTTTGGGGTGCGAAGCCAACAACATGGAACACAATCAATTTATATAACTTTCATCAACTATCATCTTACACAAATAAAATTATATATGGTCAAAATTGCAAAAGTTAGACTTTGAAAATTCAAAACATGACACTTCTAGTGGGACGAAGGGAGTAATAACTTTGCCAATATGAAGTCCCCCAAATTCAATTGTGAAGGACTTGTTGTTAGTATCTTTGCATTTGAATTTTTATTTATTTATTTATTGCCCACGTCTGGGTCTTACAAATTTTATAACTCGCGAGGATTGTCACTTCCCGATGAGAAATGCTTACCTTTTTATCCGATGAATAAAAAGATGAATAAATTTTTTTATATTTTACTTTTTGCGCGCCGCTTCCCGATGAGAAGCGCTTACCCTTCCATCCAATGAATGTGAAGGATGAATAAAAATTTGAGTATTGAAGTAATTACCCTTTTATCACTTTCGACAATGTCACTACCCAATGAGAAGTGCATATCCTCCCATCCAATGGATGTAAGGATGAATTAAATTTTAGGAGTTGAGATAGTCATCTTTTTGGTCTTTTTTTCATGATATTACTTCCCCATGAGAAGTGCTTATCCTCCCATCCAATAGATGAGAAGGATGAAAAGTTTCTAAGCATTTAGCCAAGTTTATATTCTTACTTTTGCTTGCTCCACCTTGGGACTTACCTTTGGTGTAATTTTGTATCTTGCTTCCTAATGAGAAGTGTATGTATTCTCATTCAATTGATGAGTAAGATGTTTTTTAAGTGTTACCCAAGCTTCTTTGCTTATTTTGGCTTAAATTTATCGAGAAGTTTTACACATGCATGACATGTCTTGTCCTTTAGATACTGGGTTTTTATAATCTAGATTGGAAGTTGCTTAAAATGAAGAGTTTTTTCTCCATGCTTTGGCATTTGGCTTCCGTCATATCATTCAGATTACCCTTTCATCTTGATTTATTTTCAAGAAGTTGTTTGAACTTCCATAGTTTTAAAACGTACTTGCTCGTGCCAAAGCGTCCGAGCATGTTAATACATTTTACTCATCCAGAAAATACGGCCATGCTACTTTCATGTAGCTTTTTACCAATGGGGTATCCCCAGTTATTTATGAAGTTGCTTGATCCAACTTCATTATTTTATAACCTTTGTTGAAAACTAAATGATGCTTTCATCGGTGATAAAGTTAAGATGCGTGGTATGATGAACTTTATCCAAAAAAAAAAAAAAAAAAAAAAAAAAAAAAAAAAAAAAAAAAAAAAAAAAAAAAAAAAAAAAAGGGCCAACCGATGATGAACTTTTATCTTTTTGATCGGGTGCTAAGTAGCATCAAGTTTGCACATGATGACTTATTTTTTCTATCCACAATGAGTCATTGCTTCATAATTGAGCTTTCAAATGTCATCGACACATTGAGTCTATAGGCAAGTTAAAAAGTGCAATATGCACGCATAAACATTTGGATTTTATATTATACGAGTATATTTATATCCACATACTTGCAACAACACTATATTAATGCAAAACTAATGCTGACAGCACTGTGCTAGAGAATTAATCCGAGTCGTTGATCAAAATATATTAGAAGTATAAAAATATACGGAGTACTAGAGCTAAACAATAATGCTAATGTACACTGTCAAAAGCAAAATTTGACAAAAGAATAGTACCTGTATAGGGGCCTCTATCCATAATCACACTTTTCCATAGATACTTGCACCGTGTAGCTACACTTATATAATTTAATAAGAGGGAAAGCCTTATCTTTTTAAAAAGCATTGACCTAGCTGTTTTCGCCTTGGGAGCCGTTTTAGGCTCAACAGGTTTTGGCTTTTGCAGCAAGCTTAGCCTTGGTGACTGATTTCAGCCTACTATAAGGCTAACTTTATAAACATTTGGATCTTTTGTAGCAGGCACGCTTAGCATGGATTGTGCTACATGACCGTATTTGTAAGAGGTGGGTGTATATACGAATATATGTACATACTACATAGCCACGAATATTTGTGACCTCTCTCTTTCTTTGTACGTAGAGAAAAGGGACGTAGGCCACTGTATATGCTTTTGTCTTGCACAAGCTAGCTATACTTTTATTTACGAGTATATACTGTATATTCTAGGGAAAGAAAGAAAATAGGGTACACCTATATACATCTGTTCACACTTCACAGTAAAACTAATACGTATGTGCCCATATTGGGTGGTGTTAAAGTACATCGATCAAAGCGTTTTGTATAAAGGAATCTAAACATGAAGAGGGATTAGAGGCTATATACATACATATCTAAAAAGCAAAGCAGGCACTGTGTATAGCTTGAATAGTCAAAGGACTTGCCAAAAACATCCAAGGTTCATGCCACCCTTTGCCCTTTAGCAAAAGGAAACCGGAAAAGATGCAGTCATCGCGACCAAAAGATCTTGGAGGTTGGTCCGCAAATAAAAACATGTAGATAGATACCCAGATGACCGGGTCTCTCTATTATCCCACACATATATCATATATGTAAGTGTGTGTAACTTTTCCTAGTTTAGCCAGCCAACGAGGAGAAACTTTTGTTTCTTTATTATCTTGAAGGAAAATAAAAACCAAAGGAAAAGCCTTTCCTTCCACATACCTTGACATTTTGGTCTTGCTGTTGACAACTTGACATTTTGCCAGGAATTGGAACTTTTAACACATAGTGACTTGTAAAATGTTTTTGAGCCACAAGCTTTCCATTGGGTTAAAGTCCGGGTAGTATGCATTCTTTGCTATATATGTAAAAGTACATGCATATAACTTATTTATGTTTTAGATTTTTCCAAAAGATCTGAGCTTGTACTAAATAAACTTCACATGGGGGTGTGTTTTTGTTTATATATATATTTTTTAACCAAAAACAGTAACTATCTCCATATTTTAATAAAGCTCATGCAAGAATATATCAATATGTAGCGTGATAAAGATCAAATGTATACACGTACATTATATGTATGCGATTCTTGACATAATGTTATGTTTTTATGGAGATTCAAGGGAAGACAAAATTCGAAAGCTTACTGATCTATAAAGAAATGCGGCGTGCATGTATTTACGGATATGAGAATCATTTTTGTCGTTGATGGATTGTTGAGACACTAAGATCTTTTTGTTCGGTCCCACGGATGGCGCCAATGTTTGAACCTAGATTGACCGGCTCAGTGACGATACGGATTTGACCGTGACAACCATCGCATCTCCTGAATATATATACAGTGCGAACCTAACAAGCTCTTAACGAGCCTAAGGTGGCGATGATTGTCTTAGAGCAAGAAAGATGTGTTTTACATATGCTCAAGAAGGATATGGAGCAAGTAATTAAGAATGATCACTTGTCCTGTATTATTATGTCGTATGTCTGATTTTATATCAGAATGTGTAATTGGACATTTTATGTCCTTTGCATTGTATGCGTGAGATAGTGAATGTAATTCACTTTACTGTTGTATTCTCATATTAGAGAAAGAGAAAAGTGATGTAGTAAAGGCATTCGATTGTATATTGTAGTGAATGTCCTTTTCACATGTATGTATGTTGAAGTAAATATATATATGGAATATGATTCATTTATGAGGGGAATATTTATAGGCAAAAAGAGTAAGTAGGTATCTATCCGATAACAACTGTCACCCACTCATTTGTAACAATATAATGTATACGACTATACGTAAATAAGATGGGTCAAAGGGGCTTTTGCTATGCCTTTAGGCCTTAATAACATGTATGTAATCACATACGTGATCGTTTGGTTAAAAGAGCTTTACGCTTTTAAATTTTGAAAAAAAAGCTCCATATCTAAACACTTCCCTGTTGAGAAATGAGTTTATTTTCTGAATCTTAGCTTTGTTTTTATTTAAGTATACGGTTAACCAAGTTGAAAGGCTGAAGTGTATGTCTTTAAAAGATGAGGGATTAAAGCCAATGTGGTTATAACAACAATATATACTCAGGTGTTGAAGATGATAAAAGGGCAGATAATCAATCTCTCATTATCTATCAGTCTTGATTATCTTAATCATATCATTATACTTAAAGTATTATAATTCCGAGGAGGTAATTGGGCCAACTTGGATTGTGTAATCTTGAGATTTATCGTCTATCGATCATATTTCTTACCCTATCAAACATCACATGTACATAACACTAACATACTACTCTAACATGCTAAGGACCAATTATATCATATACGACCCTACAAACGACACTCCGCTCATCCTAGTCTCGTTTGACCAGTTTGACTCATAAAGTCAAAGTAGCTAAGTATCACTAGTTTCAAGTACGATTCACTTTAGCAACTTATATTTACTATAATCTCATTTTATTCACCAATCACCATTAACACCACCCCAAATACCTATTCGATTCATATTCTTATATAAAAAAAAACAACTATACAATCACCATAATTACCATCTTAGGTTAAAATTAATAAATTAGAATTTACCTTGGATTAGGATAAAATATTAGAAATTAGTTACTCAAAAGCTTGAAAATGCAAGTATGCGAGCTTCCTTCTCTTTCTCTCTCTGTTTCTTTGCTGTTTCTTTCGTGGATCAAACAGATATTGACTTGATGGATGTTTTTTGAGATCGATTATTTGTTCTTTTTTCATCTTCAACACCGTTGTTGCATCAGATGACCCATAGAAACCGGGCTTATAACCATACCTAGTAGATGGTGTATGACTGGATGGGGAGAATGCAGATCTAGCTCTACCTAAGTAAATTATTTTATTAAAATTTTTTTTTTTTTTTTGAACGGCCTCTACCTAAGTAAATGGTAGAAACTGGCCTTATAACCATGTTAGCTTTAGTCCCACATCTTTAAAATATATACACTTTAGCCCTTCAACTTAGTAACTGTACACTTTTAATAAAACACAAAGGGTCCGTTTCTTTTTTTAGTCATTAAGTGCTGAGTGTATTAAGTAGCTGAATGTAGAAATAATGTTTGTATGTATTAAGTAAAAGATATGTAACTGACGGTTATTTTGTTTATTAAGTCAAAAAAGAAACATAAAATTTGACTTAATTATTAAGTTTTTAACTATTGAGTTTAGTAAGTAAAAAGTAAACGGGGCCAAAGTTAAGATTGAATATTCAAAACTCATTTCTCATCATGAAATGTTTAGATATGGAAAACTTACAAGTCTGAAGCACTTTTAACCAAACAAGCTGACAGTCGGGGCGGGGATAAGCTTCCTTCTTCACAAGCTTCTCCCTCCAAACCGACCCGATGGTGCTTCCCGTTTTTTCAACTTCCAGACCGGGAAGGAGCCAGGTGAGCGCCCCTGCACGAGCCTTATTGATAACTAAAGCAAGAAGGGAGAAAGTTTACTTTTTTTACTAAGTAAGATTTTTTTTTAAAAAAACTTGAAGCTCTTGAACTAGCTATAAAGCATACCTAAATAGGCATTTATGACAAGAAGGTTCCGTTAGCACAAGTTGAGTATATTTTATAATTTAAGAGACATTTCGTTATGATTTCTCTTGTTAGTGCGCTCTAGGTACCATGGGATAGAGGGTGTTCACCCGTCTACCTATTTTTTTTATTAAAAAATAAGATAAATAAAAAACTATCACTTTGCATAGTTTCTTTACTATGCATTTATGTGAATGAAGCTTTGGCATAGTTTTTTTTTTTTACAATGCGTTTATGTGAATGAAGCTTTGTTGACCGTTAAAGAAAAAAATAAAGTACCAATCATCAATAGATGGATTGGTATATGGTGGAGCCTGAGACTGAGAGGTCTTGGGTTCAAATCCTGGTGTGAGCAAAATGCTCCCAGGAATGGAGACAGGGGTTTTCCCATAATGGGTTTACTCTGGAATTGAAGTTGGGTATATGAAGAGGCATGCCGCTGAGCCCAAATTTGCCGTTAAAAAAAAAATAAAAAAATAAAGTGGGAAAAAGAACCCTTTCAAAGTAAATGCAAAGCTTTATCAGATTGTAAACATGAATTGATAGCAGTTGACCCAAATGCTCGGAGCTCTAGACTTTAATTTCATATTCGATTTTTACAAAATGTATTACATCTCATTCATATAAGCATACATAGACCACCCAGAACCACCACGCTTCTCTTTGTTTCTCACTTTAACTTCCCCTTGTTTCGGTTTTGTTTCTGTCCATGTTTCATCCTCTTCTTGCTTTAAACCAATGCACATTTCTAAACCTAATAAGCGTGTGCGGGCTGTTGACCAAACTCCTCTGCCTTGCTTTGACCGAATGGAAGACCAATACTCACTGTGGTGATAACACTTGTTAGACCTTTGTTCGTTACATACACTCATCGATATATCCTTTGACTTTGACTGGCCCGGTTTCATTTTGATTGCATGGATATCTTGCAAACCAAGCACAACTTCCTTCATAGATGGCCGTTTCTTGGGTTCTGATTCAAGACAGCTTAGGATAAGCTGAGCAGCTGTACTAGCGCCTTTAGTAGGGTAATCTGTGTCTAATCGTGGGTCCATAATTCGTTTTAGTTTCTTTACGTTGGTTAAAAAAGATTTGGCCCATTCCACCAAGTTCTGCTTCATGCCATTTTGATTGTAGTCTGATGCGCGTAACCCAGTTATAATCTCTAGCATCACCACTCCAAAAGCATAAACATCACTCTTCACATATAAGTGACCTGTTATTGAAAAGCAACACAATTATGTAACGATTAAAAGTAATTAACCAATTTAATGTAAGTTCCAAAATTGAGACTCTCTCTGATCTATTCGACCCATATAAATAAGTGATGCTAGCATCCAAGCTCTCATGGGAAGATAAGAAAACTAACCAGTAGCTACGTACTCTGGTGCCATATAACCATATGTGCCTGCTATACCTGTCGAGACATGAGACTCTCCATTGACTGGACCTATCTTTGCCAGTCCAAAATCCGATAGCTTCGCATTAAAATCCTGAAAAGTCAAATATAAAAATTAATATGATAAAGAATATACCAACGGCATTAAAATGTTGGAAATTGTAATTGATTTAAGACTTGTAGGGTGTAAAGTGTAAATGGTATAGAAAGGAAACGACATGTCCGTTGTGAAAAGGGGCTAGCGGTTTTGGGCCTCACTCAACAAACAGACGTGATGGTCCAAGAAGGCATTGCGTTTCGGAAGCATCGTGATGAACGACAACCAGAAACGAAACAAAATCGAGTGACTCGATTACGAAGAACAAGGAAACCGGGAATTGTTGTTGTTTGCGGTGCGAAGCCAAGAACATGGCAACGATTTGTGCAAAGAAGAAGATCATGACGATTGGCTGTTGTTTGCGGTGTGAAGCCATGAACAGGGGGCATAGTTTTTTTTCATATAAGAAGATCGAGTGAGTTGATCTTCACAAACCAAAAAATCGAGTGATTCAATTCCGAAGAAAAATCGAAAACAGAGCCTGATTTCTGGGAAGGAAATCGTTCAAGAGGGTTGTTTGTTTGTGAAAAACATCAACCAGAAATTCTATACAGAAGAAGATCGAGTGGTTCGTTTTTGAAGTACAACGAGAAACAGGGACGATTTGCTGTTGATGTTGTGATGTGAAATCAAGAACATGGGCAGCGGTTTTCTTTCTCAAAGAAGAAGACCAGGAACAACAATAATTGTGGAATGTTTGATTGTGATAATCAAGCAAAAGGAAAAAGAAAAAAGGGAGAAGTGATTGTTGGTATACTGCGATCAAGATTTTGGGAAGAAAACAGAAAGAGGAATTGTTTCATATGGAGTATTTGTTAATTATATGGAAAATAAAAAGAACACAAGTCAAAGGGACTTTTGCTGTTCACGTGGTTTTCGAATAAAACAAGCAGAAGGTATTTGGTTGCATCTAAAGGAAAAATAAATTAAAAGGCCTGATTGTGTGATACAATCAAAGTGAAAAATTCGTGTGATACGAAATAACCCGTGACGAATACAAAGTTGAAGGACGTGTTGTGAGAAGCAACCACGAATAGGATGTTACGTTATGTGAATGATCATGTGATGTGATCAAACCGCGAAGGTGTAGCCAAAAGGAAAAGAGGATTGGTGTGAAGCCAAACAATCAAGAGGTTCGTGTGATATGAACCAAAGATACAAGATCGTCACGATCAAGACAAAACCGTGTGATGCGGAAAAGTAACCTGTGATGGGTGCAACGAAGAAGATTCAGTGAATGGATCAAGTCAAAGCAAAGACCGTGTGATGCGGGAAATAGCCTGTGAAGGGTGGATTGACAAGATTCAGTGATTTGGGTCAAGTCAAAGGAAAGACCGTGTGATGCGGGAAATAGCCTGTGAAGGGTGTAGTTAATTCAGTGATTGAATTATATGAAACTCGTGTGATGCGGTTTCAATCCGTGATGGATCAAATTGTGTGAAAGAATTAAAGGTTGTGTGAAATAACCAAGTTTACCGTGAAGGATGGTTCGTGAAGAATCAGATCAGCGACTGATCAAAATACATATGGTATGATGCCAAGTGGTGAGAAACTACAAAGCAAGTTTGTGTGAAGCAGACTCATGTGGAGCAAGTTTGTGTGAAGCAAACTTGTATGAAACAAATTTGTGTGAAGCAAATTTGTGTCAAGAAAAGTTCGTGAGAAACAAAAGATGGTGTGACGTCATCAAAGATTTATTAAGACAAAGATTATACTACAAGTTGAGAAGACTTGGATCAAGCAAAGACTAGGCGTGATGCAAAGACAGATCTGAAGATTAGAAGAGCAAGTCTTAAACAATTAGGGGGGAGAATGTTGGAAATTGTAATTGATTTAAGACTTGTAGGGTGTAAAGTGTAAATGATATAGAAAGGAAACGACATGTCCGTTGTGAAAAGGGGCTAGCGGTTTTGGGCCTCACTCAACAAACAGACGTGATGGTCCAAGAAGGCATTGCGTTTCTGAAGCATCGTGATGGTTAGGAAGTAACCGCCATATTAGACTAGTATAAATAGGGATGTATAGTTTCATATTTACGCAATCAAATCGTGTACAGAGATTGTATATTTGATTCAATGTTAATTGAGTGATTCAATTACACAAATACCTTGTTCTTCAATTTCGTTTCAATCCTGGGCAACAGTGGTATCAGAGCGGGATGAAGATTCGTTGAAGAAGGGCTGTTTGTTTGTGATGAACGACAACCAGAAACGAAACAAAATCGAGTGACTCGATTACGAAGAACAAGGAAACCGGGAATTGTTGTTGTTTGCGGTGTGAAGCCAAGAACATGGCAACGATTTGTGCAAAGAAGAAGATCAGGACGATTGGCTGTTGTTTGCGGTGTGAAGCCATGAACAAGGGGCATCGTTTTTTTTCATATAAGAAGATCGAGTGAGTTGATCTTCACAAACCAAAAAATCGAGTGATTCGATTCCGAAGAAAAATCGAAAACAAAGCCCAATTTCTGGGAAGGAAATCGTTCAAGACGGTTGTTTGTTTGTGAAAAACATCAACCAGAAATTCGATACAGAAGAAGATCGAGTGGTTCGTTTTTGAAGTACAACGAGAAACAGTGTTAGAGAAGAATCCAGAGAGGGAGAATGTGATTAATCACACACACAATATCATTTCATATCATCAAATGTAAAATATAGCAGGTATATATATTGCTACTAACCGACCTAACTAACTAGTTTGAGTTAGACACAATTGACCCCTCAACTAATAAAAGCTACATGAGACCCCCCTATATTATGGACTTATTATACATCTAACCTTATTCACGATTTATTTGTAACAATACTTCCCCCTTATGAGATTTTTGTCCTCAAAAATCGAAGGCTGGAACCTCCTTTCATCATCATCCAAATTTGCAAGTCCATTGTTCTCTTTATGCATCTCCAAGAATAACCAAAACCAATCTTTCCAATGCTTCTGAACTCGGATTCCTTTCTTGTTTGGCAATTCGGGTGAATGCAAGCTAAAGGCAATTAACCCACATTCTGGTTGAGCTTTTTTAACGCGAAATGTAGCATGTGCCTTTTGAAGATATTCCCCATCACTCCTTTCACAAAACATGAGCTTCAACAGGTTAACATTAATCACCAAACTTATTCCTTCTCTTGTTGCATCGACAACGTTTCTAAGCATTAACGGCTCCTCTGACATTCTTTCCTTTAAAACACACTCACAAGATAAGAAATCAAGCAAAGTATCAACAAAACCACTTCTAATAAATGCCAACTGGGATACCACATCCCCTTTGTTTAGCTCTGCTGGTATCTCAGCTATTACTTTTAACAAGTTATCTTCTTTGGCATGTGACAACCCAGAAACCCATGGAGCACAAGCTTTAATTCTCAGTTCTGAATGTCTCAAAATGTCTGAAGCTATGGGGCAGCCACTGTAAGGATTCTGCCTTAAAGTCAGACCAACCACGTGATCTCTAACAGCTGTATCGACTCCTCGTTTACTGAAACCTATAGTAGCAGTTCTATCATTATTCTTATAATCCCCATAAACCTCTTCAATGCACTATGCCATTTCTCTTGCATTTTTTTCAACTAATTTCTCACTCTGAACTTCCCTAAGAAACAAACCCATGAAGCTATCAAACCCCTCTTTCTTGAGATACCCACATACCAAAGCTAAAAACACATGTGACCCATAACTAGTCTTAATCACATAAGCATGCAGTTGCATTCCAAACTTAAGATCCTTCAAGGTCGTGGACGCATGAACCGGAGCTGCAAAAGTGTATTCATTGAGTCTAATTTCCAGCTCAAGCATTTTGTCTAAGACATAAAATGCTTTGTTGTATGACAGAGACCAGCCACAGTCCAAATACACCACACCACACTATTAATATCTCCACCGCTTACAAAGATGTAACTCAAAACAATTACAGAACAGTGCCATAAACAGAGCCACTCCCTTCTGTTAAAGCTAAAAGTAAAACCCAAAACAGCTTCTTTATTAACTCCTTTTTGCTTGGCTTCTTGCTGTAGCTTGTAGAATTCTTTCCAAACACGAGATTTGTTATAATACTCCTTCTCATTAACAGAAAGTTCATCATAGAACTGATCCAGTTCACCTTTTGTGACAACACAGTCCTCAAACTCATAGACAACCGAGTCTAGTAACTTCCAAGCTTTGACAAATTGTGCCTTAGGACCAATTATGCAGAATAGTTCTAAACAGTCACTTTCCCTAAAACATTTGGCTTCCTCGACTTTCACTCGAATCAACCAACACTCATTTCCAACACATGAAGTGTTATTGTGGTTCACAACAAAACAAACTTGTGCTTTTTCACTTAACTCTTTAATGATCCCAATTCGATATCTATCATCAATAATCGCCTCCATATTCTCCTTAACAACAAATTCATTCTTAATATACATATCCTTCTTAACAGCTTCAAATTCATTAATATTCCAACCTGGTTTCCAACCAAAACTTTCAATTGCACAAACAAGTTGTATAGTCTTTCTCCTCATGCTTAAACTCCCTGTCCTTCTACTATTATCTTGGCAAACCAAAAACTCATAGCTACAAGGATTAATTCCATCCTTGAACAATGTGAAAAACTCATAGCTAAAGCGATCCACTCCATTCTTCACCCATGTCACATTTCCTATATGAGTAATACTATATAACCATCCCGGTTTCCAACCAAAATTGTGCATAACCATTCCCATACCTAATACTCCCTTCTTCAAAGATTTTTGTCCCCAAAAATCATTTATACAACACAAAATATCACTTGAAGAACTGAATTTCCCAATCTGATCACAACTAACCTTGACAACCACATTTTGACTTAAACCTCCAATTTGATCTCTAAAATGCTCAAGAACAAGATTATCACTATCATCCAGCACAACAATCACATCGTTAATACTCCTACAAGCAGATCTATCAATGAAATGAGCCTTAAATTCATCATTAATCTCATCACTAATTCGTTCAAGAATTTCATCAAACACGTTATATGGACTAGTTTCAAATTCTGAAATTACTTTCTTCTTATCCACAAAACCTACTGAACTTTGGCATAGTTTTTTTTTTTTACAATGCGTTTATGTGAATGAAGCTTTGTTGACCGTTAAAGAAAAAAATAAAGTACCAATCATCAATAGATGGATTGGTATATGGTGGAGCCTGAGACTGAGAGGTCTTGGGTTCAAATCCTGGTGTGAGCAAAATGCTCCCAGGAATGGAGACAGGGTTTTTCCCATAATGGGTTTCCTCTGGAATTGAAGTTGGGTATATGAAGAGGCATGCCGCTGAGCCCAAATTTGCCGTTAAAAAAAAAATAAAAAAATAAAGTGGGAAAAAGAACCCTTTCAAAGTAAATGCAAAGCTTTATCAGATTGTAAACATGAATTGATAGCAGTTGACCCAAATGCTCGGAGCTCTAGACTTTAATTTCATATTCGATTTTTACAAAATGTATTACATCTCATTCATATAAGCATACATAGACCACCCAGAACCACCACGCTTCTCTTTGTTTCTCACTTTAACTTCCCCTTGTTTCGGTTTTGTTTCTGTCCATGTTTCATCCTCTTCTTGCTTTAAACCAATGCACATTTCTAAACCTAATAAGCGTGTGCGGGCTGTTGACCAAACTCCTCTGCCTTGCTTTGACCGAATGGAAGACCAATACTCACTGTGGTGATAACACTTGTTAGACCTTTGTTCGTTACATACACTCATCGATATATCCTTTGACTTTGACTGGCCCGGTTTCATTTTGATTGCATGGATATCTTGCAAACCAAGCACAACTTCCTTCATAGATGGCCGTTTCTTGGGTTCTGATTCAAGACAGCTTAGGATAAGCTGAGCAGCTGTACTAGCGCCTTTAGTAGGGTAATCTGTGTCTAATCGTGGGTCCATAATTCGTTTTAGTTTCTTTACGTTGGTTAAAAAAGATTTGGCCCATTCCACCAAGTTCTGCTTCATGCCATTTTGATTGTAGTCTGATGCGCGTAACCCAGTTATAATCTCTAGCATCACCACTCCAAAAGCATAAACATCACTCTTCACATATAAGTGACCTGTTATTGAAAAGCAACACAATTATGTAACGATTAAAAGTAATTAACCAATTTAATGTAAGTTCCAAAATTGAGACTCTCTCTGATCTATTCGACCCATATAAATAAGTGATGCTAGCATCCAAGCTCTCATGGGAAGATAAGAAAACTAACCAGTAGCTACGTACTCTGGTGCCATATAACCATATGTGCCTGCTATACCTGTCGAGACATGAGACTCTCCATTGACTGGACCTATCTTTGCCAGTCCAAAATCCGATAGCTTCGCATTAAAATCCTGAAAAGTCAAATATAAAAATTAATATGATAAAGAATATACCAACGGCATTAAAATGTTGGAAATTGTAATTGATTTAAGACTTGTAGGGTGTAAAGTGTAAATGGTATAGAAAGGAAACGACATGTCCGTTGTGAAAAGGGGCTAGCGGTTTTGGGCCTCACTCAACAAACAGACGTGATGGTCCAAGAAGGCATTGCGTTTCGGAAGCATCGTGATGAACGACAACCAGAAACGAAACAAAATCGAGTGACTCGATTACGAAGAACAAGGAAACCGGGAATTGTTGTTGTTGTTTGGGGTGCGAAGCCAAGAACATGGCAACGATTTGTGCAAAGAAGAAGATCATGACGATTGGCTGTTGTTTGCGGTGTGAAGCCATGAACAGGGGGCATAGTTTTTTTTCATATAAGAAGATCGAGTGAGTTGATCTTCACAAACCAAAAAATCGAGTGATTCAATTCCGAAGAAAAATCGAAAACAGAGCCTGATTTCTGGGAAGGAAATCGTTCAAGAGGGTTGTTTGTTTGTGAAAAACATCAACCAGAAATTCGATACAGAAGAAGATCGAGTGGTTCGTTTTTGAAGTACAACGAGAAACAGGGACGATTTGCTGTTGATGTTGTGATGTGAAATCAAGAACATGGGCAGCGGTTTTCTTTCTCAAAGAAGAAGACCAGGAACAACAATAATTGTGGAATGTTTGATTGTGATAATCAAGCAAAAGGAAAAAGAAAAAAGGGAGAAGTGATTGTTGGTATACTGCGATCAAGATTTTGGGAAGAAAACAGAAAGAGGAATTGTTTCATATGGAGTATTTGTTAATTATATTTTTTTTTTTTTTTTTTTTTTTTTTTTTTTTTTTTTTTTTTTTTTTTTTTTTTTTTTTTCTTCCTATTTTTTTTTTTTTTTTTGTTTCATATGGAGTATTTGTTAATTATATGGAAAATAAAAAGAACACAAGTCAAAGGGACTTTTGCTGTTCACGTGGTTTTCGAATAAAACAAGCAGAAGGTATTTGGTTGCATCTAAAGGAAAAATAAATTAAAAGGCCTGATTGTGTGATACAATCAAAGTGAAAAATTCATCCAAAACTCGGTCAGGCATTTCATCAAACACCTGGTGTGCACTATTCTCAACTTCCACTTTCATTGTAGTTTCAGTCACCCAACTCTCAGAACTATTAACATCATATAAGGAATATAAAGAATCGGATTCTGAGTTTATACCTTCTGTTTCTGCACAATCAAACATCTCATCAGCCATCGCATCAAGAGATTCTTGCAACATCAAATTTCGTTGTACTAGCCTTGCTTGATTTGCTTCTATTGTTGATAGTTCTATCTGTAATTGCCTCAATCTCTCCTGGATTTGAGAGATAGAATCATCCATGGCAGCTGCTGCTATTGATGAACTCAAAAGTAACCGTTTTTTTTTCTTTTTTTTTTAATCGGATAGTTCACCGGAGAACAAAGAGTTCACCGGAGATAATCTCACGAAAAAGAAGGCGAACAAGAGTTCCAATTACTACTGATTTTAAGGAGAAAGAGAATCAAGTAGTCGCCGGAATCTTAATCGGAAACCTAATCGGAGTCGGAATCGAAAGCATGCCGGAGGATCGGTGGCTCTAGATACCAATTGTTAGAGAAGAATTGAGAGAGAGGGAGAATGTGATTAATCACACACACAATATCATTTCATATCATCAAATGTAAAATACAGCAGGTATATATATTGCTACCAACCGACCTAACTAACTAGTTTGAGTTAGACACAATTGACCCCTCAACTATTAAAAGCTACATGAGACCCCCCCTATATTATGGACTTATTATACATCTAACCTTATTCACGATTTATTCGTAACAAACAGGGACGATTTGCTGTTGATGTTGTGATGTGAAATCAAGAACATGGGCAGCGGTTTTCTTTCTCAAACAAGAAGACCAGGAACAACAATAATTGTGGAATGTTTGATTGTGATAATCAAGCAAAAGGAAAAAGAAAAAAGGGAGAAGTGATTGTTGGTACACTGCGATCGAGATTTTGGGAAGAAAACAGAAAGAGGAATTGTTTCATATGGAGTATTTGTTAATTATATGGAAAATAAAAAGAACAAAAGTCAAAGGGACTTTTGGTGTTCACGTGGTTTTCGAATAAAACAAGCAGAAGGTATTTGGTTGCATCTAAAGGAAAAATAAATTAAAAGGCCTGATTGTGTGATACAATCAAAGTGAAAAATTCGTGTGATACGAAATAACCCGTGACGGATACAAAGTTGAAGGACGTGTTGTGAGAAGCAACCACGAATAGGATGTTACGTGTGAGAAAAAATATACGAAATAACCCGTGACGGATACAAAGTTGAAGGACGTGTTGTGAGAAGCAACCACGAATAGGATGTTACGTTATGTGAATGATCATGTGATGTGATCAAACAGCGAAGGTGTAGCCAAAAGGAAAAGAGGATTGGTGTGAAGCCAAACAATCAAGAGGTTCGTGTGATATGAACCAAAGATACAAGATCGTGTGACGCGATCAAGACAAAACCGTGTGATGCGGAAAAGTAACCTGTGATGGGTGCAACGAAGAAGATTCAGTGAATGGATCAAGTCAAAGCAAAGACCGTGTGATGCGGGAAATAACCTGTGAAGGGTGGATTGACAAGATTCAGTGATTTGGGCCAAGTCAAAGCAAAGACCGTGTGATGCGGGAAATAGCCTGTGAAGGGTGTAGTTAATTCAGTGATTGAATTATATGAAACTCGTGTGATGCGGTTTCAATCCGTGATGGATCAAATTGTGTGAAAGAATTAAAGGTTGTGTGAAATAACCAAGTTTACCGTGAAGGATGGTTCGTGAAGAATCAGATCAGATCAAAATACATATGGTGTGATGCCAAGTGGTGAGAAACTACAAAGCAAGTTTGTGTGAAGCAGACTCATGTGGAGCAAGTTTGTGTGAAGCAGACTTGTATGAAACAAATTTGTGTGAAGCAAATTTGTGTGAAGAAAAGTTCGTGAGAAACAAAAGATGGTGTGACATCATCAAAGATTTATTAAGACAAAGATTATACTACAAGTTGAGAAGACTTGGATCAAGCAAAAACTAGGCGTGATGCAAAGACAGATATGAAGATTAGAAGAGCAAGTCTTAAACAATTAGGGGGGAGAATGTTGGAAATTGTAATTGATTTAAGACTTGTAGGGTGTAAAGTGTAAATGGTATAGAAAGGAAACGACATGTTTGTTGTGAAAAGGGGCTAGCGGTTTTGGGCCTCACTCAACAAACAGATGGTCCAAGAAGGCATTGCGTTTCTGAAGCATCGTGATGGTTAGGAAGTAACCGCCATATTAGACTAGTATAAATAGGGATATATAGTTTCATATTTACGCAATCAAATCGTGTACAGAGATTGTATATTTGATTCAATGTTAATTGAGTGATTCAATTACACAAATACCTTGTTCTTCAATTTCGTTTCAATCCTGGGCAACATAAAACAACCACAAAAATCATATATAAAATTTTAAACAAAAAAAGAAATAAAAATTTTACTTGCCTTATCTAACAATATATTTGAAGATTTGACATCTCTGCAAATGACATTATTTTCAGTTGTGTGCAAGAAAGCAAGACCTTGAGCTGCTCCAATGGCTATTTTAATCCTTGTGTCCCATGGAAGTGGCTCTGCACCTTCTGAACAATCCAGTTTAATTATCAATATCTTGTTTGCATATTTGACAGATACGTGTTTCTATTCGTATACATTGGTGAATATTTAAATACTCACCCCTGAAGAGATGCATATCTAAGCTTCCTTTTTGCATAAATTCATAAACAAGAAGAAACTCTTTATGTTCCCAGCAATATCCAAAGAGTTTAACAATATTTGGGTGGTTAAATGTTCCCAGAAATTTCACTTCTGCCTGTTACCGAAATGCAAAAAATTAAGAATTTAATTTATAATAATATTTGGGTGGTTAAATAATGTTCCCAGAAATGATGATTTCATTTCTGCCTTCATATATTACAGGTAAATGTTATAATACTAACAACAAACCTGCCACTCATTGAGGCCTTGAGCCCTGTTGGGACTAGATTTCTTGATGGCCACGGCAATTCCCTCACCAGCCTTCCGTGGGGCAAATGTTACACCGTCCACCCACCCTTTGAAGACCTTCCCATAACCACCCTCTCCAAGGAACATTTCCTGGCTGAAATTCTTTGTGACCGTCTTTAACTCAGAAAATGTGAACATCTTCAAGATTGGTATCTTTGGCTGCCCCCCAGATAACAATGGCTGAGGCATCACCTGCTTAGAGGCAGCTGCAACGCCAGCATCACGATCTCTACCTGGCACCATCACGAACGCTTTCCTTTTGTTGCCAATGCTTTGTCCAAGTTTCTTTCTATCGGGACTCATACGCTCTGCTTAAACAATAACCAACAGTTATAGAAAGGAATTAATAAAAACACTTGAAATGAGAATAGAAATAACTAAACTTACTTGGAGATTTGGTCAAGAGCAGTGACCATGCCTTCTCAATTAACATAGTTTTGCCAATGGGTTTCTGATTACTAGCACTCTGTACACTCTGCAACGTCCATGACAGCACAAACTCCAGCCTAGCAAGCACCGTAGTCATTGTGGGTCGATCCTTTGAAGATGTTAAAATACATTCATATGCAATTTGCCCAAAATCCTTTAAACAATTACCTTCAACTTGTGCTCTCAAACATGGTTCAATAATTTGATCAATCTTACCCGCTTTGATACAATTTTTAGCCCAGCCAGCTAGGCTGTGTTGCTGTTCATCCAAAGTAAAATCCAAAGCAGGCCTACCACACAACACTTCCAATAACACCACACCAAATGCATACACGTCAGATTTTCTTGTCAGTCTGCGAGTTGAAAAATACTCGGCATCCATGTATCCAAACGTGCCTTTGATCTGATCAGTATAAACATTAGTGGTAGAGCCTAACTGATATGCTGGTCCGATTCTGGACAAGCCGAAGTCAGAAATCTTAGCTGACAGATTCTTGTCCAGCAAGATGTTTCTTGACATCCCGGTGTATGACTCTAGATTGGTCACCAGTACCGGTATGGAGGTAGTCTAAACCACGAGCAGCACCTATGCAAATATTGAGCCTCTCAACCCATGTCAAAGCAGAAGCATTACTTCTATTACCTCTTCTTTTGTGCAAATGATCCTCTAAACTTCCATTTGGTATGTATTCATAAACAAGGATCATTTCTTCTTCACAATACCCTAATAGGGAGACAATATGACTATGACGAAACTTGGAAAGCATCTCAACTTCTGCCCAGAACTCGGCTGCTCCTTGATTAGAATCAAGATTTAACCTCTTGATGGCAACTTCAATACCTTCACCCAAGTAATTAATTATACCTTTGCATACCTTCCCGAATCCACCTTTTCCAATGACAAGTGCATCATCAAAATCACGGGTAGCCAACTTGATTTCAGCAAGTGATAAGTGTCCACACCGTTTACCCGCTGATGACGATAGTGGTGAATCCTTGTGTACAGATTTTTGATCAAATGATGATGACGGGGAGGAACTCATCATCTCACCATCGTTTTCCTCATGTTGTTTCTGTAAATAGTAAACAAGAATATCCAATATAGTAAAGAGAATTATAAGATATAGTAATTGCTTCTTATCCAGTATTCACCACCAACCACCTAATAATTGTTTAAGTTAAAAATCTAACTCATTTAACACTTGCAGGTCCAACGTGATTTTGTAAGGGTTTACGTAGATCCATAAGTACAGTATTCGACTAAATCCCAGATTCTGACCATAGCAGTCATTCAGTCAGCCAATTTCTTGGTGCCGAATAGTCTTAGGATGTAATAGCAATCACTGATAATAATGCTTGCCAAATATTAAAAATGAACATAAAAAACAGTATTATATGTATTTGCCCATTCACATGATACTTTTGTATCAATGACAGAATCAAAGTTTGCAGAGTGTTGTGTTCAGCTTAGAACGAGTAAATTTGCTTATGCATACATTGGGTTTAGAAAAAGATATATCAACTTGTAAAGGATATAATACTACATATTCAATTTTACAAGGTGTTATAAAAATAGGTTATCATTTTACTTGTATTTGATATAAATGGATTCATTATGGTTATCATTGTGGTCCTATAGTCCATGGTTGTACTATAGTCTATAAATTTATGAATTATCAAATGAAGTCTTGTGAAGTATCCACGTTATAGAAGAACTCATCGTGTGAATTTTTGCAAAGAAGTATGAACTACAAATGCCAAAGAAACAAACAAGAAACTAAACAAAGACATAGGTGCCAATGACCCACAGATGGAGTGGTGAGGCATCCTCAGGGGTTCAAACCCTGGAACGCACCTCATGGGTTTTTCCTAGAATGGAGCTACATGGTGGGCTTGGCTACCCAACACTGTCTGCGTTCGCGGGCGTATGGGGTTGTCTTTCGCCATTGGGTTACCCCTGGTAACCGGGCTTAATCCGTTGGCCGTTCAAAAAAAAAACCACACACATAGGTCGATTACTTTAATATTCATTATATATTTATATGATTAATATAAAGAAACAAACCTGCCACTCGTTGAGACCTTGAGCACTATCAGGTTTGGATTTCTTGATGGCCACAGCAATCTTATCGCCAGTTGTCCGTGGCTCGTATGTTACACTGTCCAGCCACCCTTTGTAAACCCTCCCAAAACCACCCTCTCCGATGACCATAGTCTGCCTAAAATTCTTTGTGGCCCTCTTAAGCTCAGAAAATGTGAACTCTTTCAGGATCGTCTCCTCATTTGGTGGAACCACCTGCTGGTAAGTGTTTGCAACACCACCACTATCACTGCCACCTTCCACCACTGAGGCAGCATGTTGTTCCACCATGAAACCTTTTCCTTTTTCTTTGTTGTCATCACTTTGCCCAAGTTTCTTTGTATCAGAACTCATACGGGCTGTTGGATATAATTATCATTATTCAAAAGTTAAAAAAAAAAAGAAGCAATAAGAACAAATATGGAAAATATACGCGACAGATTACAGGAATTCAGATAAACGGTATTATAGGGCTAATTATGACAATATCATCATAATATTAATTTCTCCAGATGTATATTCATTCGCACTTTTGAAATTACCTTATGGCATATACGTAGAGTATAACAAATATAGAAGTTTAGACTTACTTGGAGCTTTTACAGAAAACAATGACCATGCCTTCTCAATTAATATGGCTCTTCCAATGTGTTTCCGATCATTAGCACTCTGCTTGCTTCGCAACGTCCATGCTAGCACAAACTCAAGCCTTGCCAGCACCTTAGTCATTGTGGGTCGATCCTTTGCACAAGCACGGAGGCACTCATATGCAATTTGCCCAAATTCTTTCAAACAGTTACCCGGTACTTGCCCCCTCAAACAATGACAATTCAATAACTTCCTGATTTAGAAATCTGCACCTGTGTTGCAATATGATTCATGAATTGCAAACCCAACAAAAATAAGGGTCTGCATCATTTATTAGATAAATCCTAAATTCTATCAGATACATACATGGACCAATAACTGTGGATCACCACTGGTCCCTGTAAACATGAAATGCGGGGACAGGTTCAGATAAAAGCCATCAATTTCCCCACTTTTCAATGTTGGTTTGGTTTGTTTCTGCCTGGGCACGGTCGTGCTTTGAACCAATGAGAGCTCTTAAACCTGATCGCAGACTGCTAACAGACCACGCTGCTCCACCCTGCTTTCTACCAAGATAAGACGAATGGTGATTTTGATGATGATACTGACTTGGGTGGCTAGTGTTTGTCTTTGACTTTGACTGGTTCGGTTTCATTTTAATTGCATTGATACCTTGCAAAATTGATACAACAACTTTCATAGAAGGCCGCTTCTTGGGACTTCTTTCTAGACAATTTGTGATGAGCTCAATGACTTTTCGGGCTCCTATTGCAGGATAATCATGTTCCAATCGTGGGTCCATAAGTTTTTGTAACCTCTTTTTATCACTAAAGAAAGGTCTATTCTGATCCACCAGGTTATCCTTCATTGCAATATCCTGAGCTCGTAGCCCGGTCATCATCTCCAACATCACCATCCCAAAAGCATAAACATCACTGTTGATATACAAGTGACCTATAATTGCAAAGCAACATTGTCGGTATCGTATTATGGATCTTGTGACACAAGATAATTGTGGTATATTCACGCCACATCTATTAAACCACTTGTAATAAACAATAGTCATAGCAGCTTTATTGTTATCGACTATTTCCAGTTGGAGGGGAAATGTAAAATAAAAAATAAAACATTATGGTGCGACATGCGCCGAAAATAGTTTTGTTGAAAGTCAAAGTCAAAAAGCGGATCTTTTGTCATTTACTGGGCTTTATGCAGCGTCATACGTCACCACCAAAAGCCGTCGTCTCATTAAATGCTTTTTCTGGTAATTATGGTTTTATTTGATCTACAAAAATCTCAAAAAACTGAACTATTTTATCATCATTTATACATAAAAATTAACACATAAAGAAACAGAAAGGAGTAACATGATTGATTAAATCAGAACATCGTATTGCTATCCTACAATCTGAAACCTAAAACGTATATTGGTCACCGCTAGCATCTATGCTTGCACGAGATATCAATTAAGAAAACTAACCAGTAGCAATATACTCGGGAGCCATATAACCACGGGTGCCTGCTATGACTGTTGACACATGAGTGGATCCATCAAGCGCACCCGATTTTGCCAGTCCAAAATCCGAGATCTTTGCATTAAAATCCTGTAACAAGAATCAATTTATAAAAATATAGTTATGAAAAACATTTAAGCTATAATATCGAACCCAGAATTTTAAAAGGTGTAATCATAATCACACGTTTTACTTGCCTCGTCTAACAAAATATTTGACGATTTCAAGTCCCTACAAATGACATTATTTTCTTTATTGTGCAAGAAAGCAAGGCCTTGAGCTGTTCCAATGGCTATTTTGATCCTCGTAGACCATGGAAGTGGTTCAGCACCTTCTGTAAAATCAAAAATTTTGCCAAATAATTATAATTTAATATATTTAACACATACAATTTGCTTTGTGTCTGTTGGTGTAAATTTTAATCACTTACTTCTGAAGAGATGGTCTTCTAAGCTTCCTTTTGGCACAAATTCATAAACAAGAAAGTAATCTCTATTTTCCCAGCAATAACCGAAAAGTTTAACAAGATTTGGGTGCCTAATCCTTCCCAAGAACATCAGTTCCGCCTGTCACAAAAACACGTTATATTAACAACTTCATTTTTCCTTTCGTCTTTCTAGTCCATAAGGTAGCGGCTAGATCTATTAGAAATATTAGTATCATTATAACTTATGGTTATACGACTTTACTTAATGATCATTAATATATACAGCAAAAAGTGGTACATGCTTAATTATTAATAAAAAAGGTGATACCTAATGATAAACTATCAACCACCTAAAGATGGTAATGGATGAACTATAACGATATAGTAATTGCTTCTTATCCAGTATTCACCACCAACCACCTAATAATTGTTTAAGTTAAAAATCTAACTCATTTAACACTTGCAGGTCCAACGTGATTTTGTAAGGGTTTACGTAGATCCATAAGTACAGTATTCGACTAAATCCCAGATTCTGACCATAGCAGTCATTCAGTCAGCCAATTTCTTGGTGCCGAATAGTCTTAGGATGTAATAGCAATCACTGATAATAATGCTTGCCAAATATTAAAAATGAACATAAAAAACAGTATTATATGTATTTGCCCATTCACATGATACTTTTGTATCAATGACAGAATCAAAGTTTGCAGAGTGTTGTGTTCAGCTTAGAACGAGTAAATTTGCTTATGCATACATTGGGTTTAGAAAAAGATATATCAACTTGTAAAGGATATAATACTACATATTCAATTTTACAAGGTGTTATAAAAATAGGTTATCATTTTACTTGTATTTGATATAAATGGATTCATTATGGTTATCATTGTGGTCCTATAGTCCATGGTTGTACTATAGTCTATAAATTTATGAATTATCAAATGAAGTCTTGTGAAGTATCCACGTTATAGAAGAACTCATCGTGTGAATTTTTGCAAAGAAGTATGAACTACAAATGCCAAAGAAACAAACAAGAAACTAAACAAAGACATAGGTGCCAATGACCCACAGATGGAGTGGTGAGGCATCCTCAGGGGTTCAAACCCTGGAACGCACCTCATGGGTTTTTCCTAGAATGGAGCTACATGGTGGGCTTGGCTACCCAACACTGTCTGCGTTCGCGGGCGTATGGGGTTGTCTTTCGCCATTGGGTTACCCCTGGTAACCGGGCTTAATCCGTTGGCCGTTCAAAAAAAAAACCACACACATAGGTCGATTACTTTAATATTCATTATATATTTATATGATTAATATAAAGAAACAAACCTGCCACTCGTTGAGACCTTGAGCACTATCAGGTTTGGATTTCTTGATGGCCACAGCAATCTTATCGCCAGTTGTCCGTGGCTCGTATGTTACACTGTCCAGCCACCCTTTGTAAACCCTCCCAAAACCACCCTCTCCGATGACCATAGTCTGCCTAAAATTCTTTGTGGCCCTCTTAAGCTCAGAAAATGTGAACTCTTTCAGGATCGTCTCCTCATTTGGTGGAACCACCTGCTGGTAAGTGTTTGCAACACCACCACTATCACTGCCACCTTCCACCACTGAGGCAGCATGTTGTTCCACCATGAAACCTTTTCCTTTTTCTTTGTTGTCATCACTTTGCCCAAGTTTCTTTGTATCAGAACTCATACGGGCTGTTGGATATAATTATCATTATTCAAAAGTTAAAAAAAAAAAGAAGCAATAAGAACAAATATGGAAAATATACGCGACAGATTACAGGAATTCAGATAAACGGTATTATAGGGCTAATTATGACAATATCATCATAATATTAATTTCTCCAGATGTATATTCATTCGCACTTTTGAAATTACCTTATGGCATATACGTAGAGTATAACAAATATAGAAGTTTAGACTTACTTGGAGCTTTTACAGAAAACAATGACCATGCCTTCTCAATTAATATGGCTCTTCCAATGTGTTTCCGATCATTAGCACCTGCTTGCTTCGCAACGTCCATGCTAGCACAAACTCAAGCCTTGCCAGCACCTTAGTCATTGTGGGTCGATCCTTTGCACAAGCACGGAGGCACTCATATGCAATTTGCCCAAATTCTTTCAAACAGTTACCCGGTACTTGCCCCCTCAAACAAGGATCGATAATTCGGCCTATGTTACCATCTCTAATGCATTGCTTGGCCCACCCAGACAGGCTGTGTTGCTGCTCATCCAATGTAAAATCCAGAGCAGGCCTCCCACATAAAACTTCCAATAAGACCACACCAAAAGCATACACGTCAGATTTACGTGTCAGCCTATGAGTTGAGAAATACTCGGCATCCAAGTACCCAAATGTGCCTATGATCTGACCGGTAAAAACATTAGTAGTAGTGCCTGACAGGTACGCTGGACTAGTTCTGGATATCCCAAAGTCGGAAATCTTAGCTGCCAAATTCTCGTCCAGCAAGATATTTGAACTCTTGACATCACGGTGTATGACTCTAATTTGAACACTGGTCCCCGTATGGAGATAGTCCAAACCACGAGCAGCACCTATGCAAATATGGAGCCTCTCAACCCAGGTCAGTGAAGAAGAATTATTCCTGTTAGCTCTTCTTTTGTGCAAATGATCCGCGAGACTTCCATTAGGCAGGTATTCATAAACAAGAATCATCTCTCCTTCACCTGGTTCTTCACAATATCCTAGTAGAGAGATAATATGACTATGACGAAACTTGGAAAGCATCTCAATTTCCGCCCAGAACTCGGCTGCCCCTTGACTGGAATCAAGATGTGACCTCTTGATGGCAACATCAAGTCTTTCCCCGAAGCCAATTTTACCTTTGTATACCTTCCCAAAACCGCCCTTTCCTATGACATATCCCTCATCAAAATCATTAGTAGCCAATTTGATTTCTGCAAGTGAAAAACGGCGACATTGTGTAGTTGATGAAAATTTCCTCTCGCAGTCATCTTCTTCGTGTACACATCGTTGACCCGATGACAATGACGGGAATGTATTATTCTGGTCACCATCATCATCTTCCTGGTGATGTTTCTTTAGAAAGTAAGCAAAAACGTTTAATACGATAAGGATAACTATTAGAACAGTGGAGATGTACATGCTTTTAGGAGTTGCAGATTACAGTCTGGAAAAAAGATCTAAATAGATTAAGATGGAGACAAATTGCCCTGCCTATGTTGAAGTTGACCAGGCCCTCCAAAAAAAATAATCTTTTCCGTGTTTTTTAATTCCCTTAAATGTGTCATTTTATGAATGGGTTGAGACTGAATATCAGATTATTTATTAGTCCAAGTAATAGATAACATCTAAAAACTATATATGGAAATTTCAAGGAAGATGCCAAAGTTTTCAACAATATAGCAAAGTCAACTGTGGACATGTGAAAACACAATGCCAGACTAACTATTGAATTAGTCCGCTTTGATGTAGGCAAATTCACATTTGCCTCTTAAGGGGTCCTCCACAGTCACTTCTAAGTTCTAATAGGAATGTGACATTAATATACGTACATGGTTGATTTTGATGACAACACTTATAGAAAGAGACAACATCATATAGTAATTTACATATAAATAGAAGGCAAACGGGCAAGAAGCTGCGCCGGTACTCTTTTTTGTATAGCAAAACTAAGATGTTTAAAAATTACATCCATGACGTCATAAGTCATAGCATTACCCGTAGGCCCCTTCCAAGTAGCTCGACGGTCTCAGGTACAAGAAACCCAAAGGTATCAAATGCAAAGGTTATATACGAATATTATTAGTAATATCATATATTTTAAAATTGTTATAAAATATTATACGTGGAGAAACGATCAAACCGGTTGGTCTGGGTTCGGCTCAGTTCTAACTGGTTTGGACATAGCTGATAAAAATGCTCAAACATCATATCATCTATTATATACCTAAATCAATCAGTACTCATGGAATGCTTTCTGGTATGTCAACCAGCAGCAGCTTCTCTTCTTCTGCACCAATCACTGTTTCCCATTTCCATTTCAACTAAAAAAAAACAAATTTTAAAATTAAAGCTGCTTTTAAAACCAGCTTACACTAACAAGACAATGATGTCGACGGCCCTTTCATTCAGTCCTCCATATCTCGCGCTTCCTGTCGATTCCAAGAAATCCTCCGCCGAGGTAACAGCTTTTCATTCAGGCATTTCATCGAACATGTTATGCGCAAGTGGTCACACATAAGCCTCCTGGATCCAGTTTACTGCATCTTTTTTTTGTAAATTCTCGAGCTGACCGGGTTTTTTTGTTTGTTTCTCGGGTTTGCATTGGACCGGACCACGACCGAATATGTAGGAAAGTTGTGGAGCGAAAACCAGACCTCTCGTGCCTGTCCGGATTTGGGGGGTTTCGTGCGGGTTGTTTGCTATAGTAGTCATAAGAGGTGAGTTAGAAATAATTCTGGGCCACGTATTTTCATCCCCTTTTTCTCTCTTCATATAAATAAGAAAATTCATCCAAATCATTCAAAATGTTTTATCTCACAAACCGTAAATCATTAGATGAAACAAAAAGTATGGGTAGTCTTAAAATTTCGTCCTCTTTCATTAGATTAATTTTTTTTTCTTTTTGATACTTACACATAACCTACACATGTGTAAGTTGAACGAAAATTGTGATTCGGAACGGGCTTCGCCCTTAAGGATATTCATAAAGGATAGCTGGTGGGGGTGATAGGTCATTAAGGGTGATAGGTCATAGTGTGATAGGTCATAGAGGGTGATAGGTCATAGGGGTGATCGGTGATGGGTGATCTACCTAACGGGCTTCGCCCTTAGCCGCTATGGCTCCGCCATGGACTGACGGGCTCCGCCCTTGGCCACCATGGCTTCGCCATGGATTGACGGGCTCCGCCTTTAACCTTCATTGTTGTTGTGTACAGATGGTTATTTACTAATTTAAATGTGAAAACAAAGATCCTACACATGTGTAAGTACACAAGTACAAGGAGGAAAACCGAAAATTAAAAAGTCGTCAAAAGTATAACGAATTGCATCTCTAATGAAAGAGGACGAAATTTTAAGACTACCCATACTTTTTTTTCATCTAACGATTTACGGTTTGTGAGATAAAGCATTTTGAATGATTTGGATGAATTTTCTTATTTAATTGAAGAGAGAGAAAGATGGGGAAAATATGTGGCCCAGAATTGTTCTCGCGTTCTTTTTTATTTGTGAGTTCTTAAATAACCCTTCTTCGTAGTCATAATACTATACTAAAGGAGCTATCGGTGTGAGTGACCATTACAGAGATTATTACCTGAGAGTGCCAAAATGTTATGTAACTACTCGAAAAATGTTTATGTAATGCATCAAACTAGTTGTTTTCGTCTATAGTATGTATATTAACAGTTACCATTGAAAAGTAACCAGTTGTGCTTAAACTTATCCATGTCAGCTGCCACGTATTCCATAATATTTTCTATAACCCCCTTTTCAAACCATTATTCTCCCGCTTCTTTCTCTCTCCCTTTCACCCATATTTTCCCGCCCCTTTTTTCTTCCTCCCTCCTTCAATGGCTGCTTCATCTTCTTCTTCTTCCATTAACAAAGTTGTTTCGTATATGTATTGTAAATGTGGTGAGAATATGCCCATCCACACAGCTTGGACTAGGAAAAAACCTGGTAGGAGATTCGTAAAATGCCCTAAAGTAAGTTCTTTTCCTTTATTTTGCTAAAACTTTTGTGCTCGTAATAAACGTTGAATTCTTTAGGAGGTCTCATTTCTACAAAATAAATAACACAAAATAAACGTGTATCAATTAAAATGATGAAGAAACCCTAAAAAAACAGTGAAACCCTAAAAAACACGAATCGTACGGAAAAAACCATGACATACCTTCATAAAGTGTCGATGATGAAGAAACCCTAAAAAAAAGTGGTTTTACGGTGGGTTTTTGATTGATTTTGAGGTGGAGAAGACGGTGGGTGGGTTTTGAGAAACGATTCGTATGGATCCCAATGAAATATATATATATAATTATTAGATTATATATATGGTGAGTTAAATAGAGTACAAGCAATCTAAAAAGTACAAGGTGATCAATCTCCACCGTTGGATCAAGCATCTTCTTCCTTCTTCGGCGAGACTGCCGCCGCCAGCCACCACAGTCTTCTCCGGCGACCGTCACCACCTCCTTCTTCTTCCTCTTCTCCGGCGAGACAACCACCGCCACCACCTCCGGCGACATCTCCGACAATCATCAGTTTCGTTTTCGGGTGATACTGTACGGGCGTTGCCCTCATCCGTTCTAAACTGGTTGTCACCAGACGCATATGGGAATCGTATGGATTTGATGGACAGCGATCCAATAGATGGACGGCGCCGTGGTTGGGGTGGTCGGAGATGATGGTGGTGGCAGTGGTTGTCTCGCCGGAGAAGAAGAAGGTGGTGGCTGGCGGCGGCAGTCTCGCCAGAGAAGAAGAAGGTGACACAGTAGCCGGAGAAGGAGGAAGAAGGAGGAGGAATGCTTGATCTGAGCCCTTGATCGGACGACCAGGATTGATCCCCTTGTACTTTTTGGATTGCTTGTACTCTAATTATCTTTCCCCTATATATATATATATATATATAAGATATATATATATATTATATATATATATATGTGTGTGTGTGTGTGTGTGTGTGTGAGAGAGAGAGAGAGAGATCCTAATAGAGCAGTATATATATATTTGTATAAATAATTGAAAACTAATCAAATATACACGTAAGATAAGTCAAATGGGATTTCCAAGTCAAACTGCCAGGTGTACAATTTTTTTAATATTACTTCACGTGGTGACCGGCTAAGTGTTCTACCGGTAACTTTACATACTATAGACGAAAACAAGTAGTTTGTTGCATTACATAAACGTTTTTCGAGTTAGTTACATAACATAACCATTTTGGCATAGTTAGTTACACTGCCAGGTAATAATCCCATTATTATATACCAGTCACATGCCTAGGCGATGTGGCGGTGGCAGCGGTGACGGCGACGGATGATGGTTATGGTGGTGGCTGCGGCAGATGTGGTTATTAATGTTAAAGTAATTGATATAAAAGAATGTAGTTTAGTTATTTTTAGAGGTAGAGGGATGTATATTGTAAATAATTTCATTAAGGGTATATATCTATATTTATACTATAACTAAAAGAGGACGTTGGGGTACACTTAGCACCCCTAATCCCTCTTCTTAGGCCTAATTCTCCCTCCTAATTACTCTAGCTCTTTTTTTTATAAATTGTTTTTTTATTTTTTGCTTATTAAATAAATAATTATATTTAAAACTCTATCATAAATCTTTTCCTATCAAAACAAACTTTTTTTCTAGATTTTTTTTATTTGCTTATTAAATAAATAATTATATTTAAAACTCTATCATAAATCTTTTTTAATATAACTAAAAGAGGAGGTTGGGGTACACTTGGCACCCTTAAACCCCTTTATAAGCCTAAAACTCTTTTCTAATTACTCTAGCTCTCTCATTTTTTCTAGATTTTTTTATTTTATTTGTTTATTAAATAATTAATAATATTTAAAACTCTATCATAAATCTTTTCCTATCAAAACAAACTTTTTTTCTAGATTTTTTTTATTTGCTTATTAAATAAATAAATATATTTAAAACTCTATCATAAATCTTTTTCTATCAAAACAAATTTTTAAATTTTAAAGATATATAATATCCTTAAAGTTCTCCCAATAAATATATACACAATTACCATCCAATTACCCCTTTTTTTAAAAATTATTAAATATACAACTGAAATTTTTATTAGTCATTCTCATTCATATTATTCCTCTCATTCCTATATTTAATAAACAAATCAAGTTCAGTAAATTTCTGAACAAAAAAAAAAAAACATACGGTTTTTTTTATATCACTTTAATTTTATTTTTGGTATTTTGTTCGTGTTTGTTTACTATTTGATATTAAATTGTTATGTTATTGTTATTTTTCATCTCTTTTTATTTAGTTTGTTGTCAATTGTAGTTTGATTATGACTTCTTCTTCTACTACAAATGGATTTATTCTTTTAAATTGTTTTGTTCATGTTCTGTTATTTTTCACCTGTTTTGTTATTTATCATTTTGATATTTACCTTTGATATATATATTTTGAGACTATCCGTCCATCGGACGGGCCTGAAGACTAGTTAAAAATATATTAGATAAAGATATTCAAATTAATTAATAAAGAAGAGGGATAGTTTGGGTAGATCAAGTTCTTTTTTTGAGAAATAAAAGGGGTCAAATGCTTTATAAGGTAGTTAAGATAACATTATACAATTTAGGAAATGTTTAGTTATATATATGAGTGCAATTTAGGACATTGTCACAACTAACAAATAACTCAATATAAACTTAATATAATAGAATAATTGTCTATCTAATACTATCTTATAAAGCATTTTGCCCTTTTTTAAAATCTCAATTCATGATTTGAAGTACCTAAAATACCCCTCTTCTTTATTCACTAATTTAAACATCTCTACCTAATATACCTATAATACCCTTAAATTTTAACCACTCATTTTCTTCTCTCTCCTCAAATCTCAATCACTTATTTTTTTTCTCTCTCCTCCATAAATCATTTTATTTATCTAATTCATTCAAAATCTTTTATCTCAAAAACCGTATATCGATAAATTATAAAAATTGTATGGGTGTTCTTAAAATTTCATGCTCTTTCATTAGAGATGTCATTCGATATACTTTCGACGAATTTTTAAATCCGATGGCGGGGCCCGTACGGCTAAAGCATTTGGCTATCACACTCTATGACTTATCACCTCCTATGATCTATCACCCCACCATCTCACCGCCGCAATGCGCGGGCACTATCACTCGTATATATATGAACACCCTTAGCTACAGTAGCTAAGGGTGAAATTCCATTTTTGCCTTTTCTTTTATATACTACATAATTACATTTTTGCCCTTTTCTCTTTATATATTTCCAGGTTCAAGTCTGAGAGGGCAAGGTTTACCCCTATTAATCGTCGTATTTTCGGGCGGATTATGGGGTTTTCCCCCATTAGGTATTTGAAATAGGCATTTCTACTTCGAGGAGCTCTCTAGCGCGGAACCCGGTTAAGACAACGTATGCTAGACCTCCCGCTGTCGAATCGCGACACGAAGTTTCAAGCGAAATTCAACTTTAAAAAAAAACTACAATAACATCTATCTATCTATCTACATATATATAATATATATATATATACACATACATTTTCAATAAATTCGTTTTTTAATTATTCTAACTGATATGTTGTTGCGTATCGTACTTTATTTATATCTTTTTAGCCTTTTTTGGTCATTCCTTTACCTAACGCTAATCTTTCATTTATTTTTTCACTTACTTAGTAGTATATTAATTTGTAATCATCTTTATAAAGGGTCTTTCTAACAAAAAAAAAACTAATATTTCCTCGGTCAACGTTCAGGTAATCCCCGTATAACGACTATAACGTTTACCTTTTATTTGTTCTTTATTCATTTACTAATATATTAGTTTGTACGGGCATTTAAAGGGTTTTTTAAATAATAAAATAGTTGATATTTTCATGGCCAACGACTAAATAACCACATGACACTATGATGCAGTATTTTTTTAAAATAGTCTTTTGTACTACTTTTTATTATTCATGTTTTTTTTATATTTATGATACACTTTTGTAATGTGCGCTTATTTTTACGTATGTATCACCGATCTTATAAACGTTGCAAGTTTTATGTATCGTTATGTTTCCCGGGGCAACGCCCGGATTAAAAAACTAGTTACTTACTCTAATAAAGGAATAGACTGTGAATAGTGTTTTTTGTCTTTTTGTGCCAACAAACATTGCATAGGATATATATTTAATGAACATAAAAATAAAACAAAGCTGAAGCTAGATGGAGTGGTAAGCATCTATTCCCAAGGTTGCGGAAGTCGCTAATCGTTCCCAGGTCGGTCCACAAGTGAGTTGGGAGTACTCGGGGGTCAAAGTGGCCTAGTCGGGGAGTACTCAGAATAATCGGCCGACTCGGGTCTACTCGACACCCTACCTTGTAACGAGTACTCGGAGAGTACTCGGCTCTACTCGGTGAGTTTAACAACAGTGTCTATTCCTAGATTCAAAAGGTGATTGGTTCAAATCTAGGCAGCACACTCTTTTTTTTCTCCTTACTTTCCGAAATTACATAAAGCCCCCTCATTTTTTGGGGAATGTTTACCAGCAGCCCCCTTTTACTTTTTCTTCTTTTTAGACCCTTAAAGTTATCTCATGGAATGACATGTATTTTCTAACTTTTTGTTTTATTTGTACTATAAGTTTTATACTTAATAAAAATGGCATATAAGTTGTAACTTATGTTTTTTTTCACATTTATTTTATACATTTAGTCTTTTTTTTTTAAACTTTTGTTTAAATTTTTGCTTTTTTGGCTTGTATTTTACAATTTTTTTTATACTTGTAACATTATAATTTTAGTAGCATTTTTGTAGAACATTATGCTTTATTTAATATTCCATTTGTATATTCACAATTTTTAAATTTTTTGTTTTCTATAATGTTTTTAACAAAGTTTTAGCTATTTTTTTTTGTAAAATTTTGTTTTACATATATGTTATTCAATTTTCTTTTTGTTGTAATTTCTGTATTCTCTTTTGACTTTTGAGTGTTTTTTTAAAGTTAATTTATAAATGAATAGTATTTGATATGTGACAACTTTATTTTTTTTTACCAATTGTTTTTATATTGAATTAAATGAATACCACATGTTCTTTTGAAAAAGTTTATGGTTTTATTTTTTACTCATACACATAAACGCTTTTTTAAAACCCGATGCCGCCCAACGGGCGGCTCGGGCTACCTAGTTTTCATTAAAAAACAAGCATAATTTTTTTCTGGAATTTTTGTAACGTAAACATATAACCTGTGACTATTATGGGAAAGAGTTGTTACAAGTAATTTGTAAAGGAGATACTTACAAGTTACACCTATACACCATATGATGATAACGATATTCACATTCATAAAGAAGAAATGTGGTATTATGCGTATAAGAAGATGTATCATGTATATATGAATTCTTCACGATATTATTGAAAATAAAAACAGTTAAGAAGAAAGAAAAAAAAATATTTAAAATAAATGTTAGAAGATGTTCCATGTATTATCATGCATATATAAGAAGATGTATCAATGTATTATGTATATATGAATCCATGCAATCATGCGTATATTTAAAATAAAAAAAACTCTCGAAGTAATATTATGGCGTATAGATAGAAAGAACTTAATACCTTATAGATGGAAATAGGAGGCTTGTTTCCTCACAAGCGGACTCATCGAGTCATGCTTTAGACATATTTAGGGGTGCGATCACATGTACTTAATTTTTATATAAGATAAGTCTAAGTGATTTTGTCTCTTCAGAGTTCTCCGAGCAACAAGAGTTTCTCTTCTAGAGGTCAAAATTGAGAATTACGAGGGGGCTTTCTAGTTGTAAAATATATTGATTAAAATATTAAGATGAGTAAAAGAAGGGAGAGAAGGTGGTTTAAGGAAATAATGGAGAAAATTTGATTTTTAATTTTTTTTCATCTTTATTTTTAAATTTTTAAATTTTGTAAATTTTTTAAGTAAAAACCCATTAAAAAAATTAAAAATAAAAAACGTTACACATGTATAAGTTTGTATATACCCTACACATGTGTAAAGTATTTTTTTATTTTCTCATTTTTTAATTTTAATTTTTTTTTTTTGAATTGGTTTTTATTATAAAAAAAGAAGAAATTAAAAATAAAAAAAAAACAAGGTAAAAATACAGTGGGAAAAAAAACAAGGTACGTTAAGTGCAACCCAAAGTGCTGCATTTAGCATTTTTCAAATTTTTGCCAAAAATGAGTTCTTAAACAATTTCAAATGTTAAGACGGTGACCAATTGTATTATAAGGCAGTTTAAATAAAGTGGGAAAAAATAAACTATTACCTTGCATAGTTTATTTACTATGCGTTTATGTTAACAAAGTTTTGTTGGCCGTTAAAAAAATAAAGTGGAAAAAATATAAGAACTTTGAAAGTAAATGCAAAGCTTTATCAGAGCAAACTGCAAGTCAAGGTCCTCAAGGATTGTAAACATGAATTGATAGAAGTGGACCCAAATGCAGGAAGCTCTAGACTTGGATTTCATATTCGATTTTTACAAAATGTATTACATCTCATTCATATAAGCATACATAGACCAACCAGAACCACCACGCTTCTCTTTGTTTCTCACTTTAACTTCCCCTTGTTTCGGTTTTGTTTCCGTCCATGTTTCATTTTCTTGCTTTAAACCAATGCACATTTCTAAACCTGATAAGCGTGTGCGGGCTGTTGACCAAACTCCTCTGACTTGTTTTGACCGAATGGGAGACCAATACTCACTCTGATGATAACACTTATTAGACCTTTGTTCTTTACATACACTCATCGATATATCCTTTGACTTTGACTGGCCCGGTTTCATTTTGATTGCATGGATATCTTGCAAACCAAGCACAACTTCCTTCATAGATGGCCGTTTCTTGGGTTCTGATTCAAGACAGCTTAGGATAAGCTGAGCAGCTGTACTAGCGCCTTTAGTAGGGTAATCTGTGTCTAATCGTGGGTCCATAATTCGTTTTAGTTTCTTTACGTTGGTTAAAAAAGATTTGGCCCATTCCACCAAGTTCTGCTTCATGCCATTTTGATTGTAGTCTGATGCGCGTAACCCAGTTATAATCTCTAGCATCACCACTCCAAAAGCATAAACATCACTCTTCACATATAAGTGACCTGTTATTGAAAAGCAACACAATTATGTAACGATTAAAAGTAATTAACCAATTTAATGTAAGTTCCAAAATTGAGACTCTCTCTGATCTATTCGACCCATATAAATAAGTGATGCTAGCATCCAAGCTCTCATGGGAAGATAAGAAAACTAACCAGTAGCTACGTACTCTGGTGCCATATAACCATATGTGCCTGCTATACCTGTCGAGACATGAGACTCTCCATTGACTGGACCTATCTTTGCCAGTCCAAAATCCGATAGCTTCGCATTAAAATCCTGAAAAGTCAAATATAAAAATTAATATGATAAAGAATATACCAACGGCATTAAAATGTTGGAAAAATCATATATAAAATTTTAAACAAAAAAAGAAATAAAAATTTTACTTGCCTTATCTAACAATATATTTGAAGATTTGACATCTCTGCAAATGACATTATTTTCAGTTGTGTGCAAGAAAGCAAGACCTTGAGCTGCTCCAATGGCTATTTTAATCCTTGTGTCCCATGGAAGTGGCTCTGCACCTTCTGAACAATCCAGTTTAATTATCAATATCTTGTTTGCATATTTGACAGATACGTGTTTCTATTCGTATACATTGGTGAATATTTAAATACTCACCCCTGAAGAGATGCATATCTAAGCTTCCTTTTTGCATAAATTCATAAACAAGAAGAAACTCTTTATGTTCCCAGCAATATCCAAAGAGTTTAACAATATTTGGGTGGTTAAATGTTCCCAGAAATTTCACTTCTGCCTGTTACCGAAATGCAAAAAATTAAGAATTTAATTTATAATAATATTTGGGTGGTTAAATAATGTTCCCAGAAATGATGATTTCATTTCTGCCTTCATATATTACAGGTAAATGTTATAATACTAACAACAAACCTGCCACTCATTGAGGCCTTGAGCCCTGTTGGGACTAGATTTCTTGATGGCCACGGCAATTCCCTCACCAGCCTTCCGTGGGGCAAATGTTACACCGTCCACCCACCCTTTGAAGACCTTCCCATAACCACCCTCTCCAAGGAACATTTCCTGGCTGAAATTCTTTGTGACCGTCTTTAACTCAGAAAATGTGAACATCTTCAAGATTGGTATCTTTGGCTGCCCCCCAGATAACAATGGCTGAGGCATCACCTGCTTAGAGGCAGCTGCAACGCCAGCATCACGATCTCTACCTGGCACCATCACGAACGCTTTCCTTTTGTTGCCAATGCTTTGTCCAAGTTTCTTTCTATCGGGACTCATACGCTCTGCTTAAACAATAACCAACAGTTATAGAAAGGAATTAATAAAAACACTTGAAATGAGAATGGAAATAACTAAACTTACTTGGAGATTTGGTCAAGAGCAGTGACCATGCCTTCTCAATTAACATAGTTTTGCCAATGGGTTTCTGATTACTAGCACTCTGCAACGTCCACGACAGCACAAACTCCAGCCTAGCAAGCACCGTAGTCATTGTGGGTCGATCCTTTGAAGATGTTAAAATACATTCATATGCAATTTGCCCAAAATCCTTTAAACAATTACCTTCAACTTGTGCTCTCAAACATGGTTCAATAATTTGATCAATCTTACCCGCTTTGATACAATTTTTAGCCCAGCCAGCTAGGCTGTGTTGCTGTTCATCCAAAGTAAAATCCAAAGCAGGCCTACCACACAACACTTCCAATAACACCACACCAAATGCATACACGTCAGATTTTCTTGTCAGTCTGCGAGTTGAAAAATACTCGGCATCCATGTATCCAAACGTGCCTTTGATCTGATCAGTATAAACATTAGTGGTAGAGCCTAACTGATATGCTGGTCCGATTCTGGACAAGCCGAAGTCAGAAATCTTAGCTGACAGATTCTTGTCCAGCAAGATGTTTGAGCTCTTGACATCCCGGTGTATGACTCTAGATTGAACACCAGTACCGGTATGGAGGTAGTCTAAACCACGAGCAGCACCTATGCAAATATTGAGCCTCTCAACCCATGTCAAAGCAGAAGCATCACTTCTATTACCTCTTCTTTTGTGCAAATGATCCTCTAAACTTCCATTTGGTATGTATTCATAAACAAGGATCATTTCTTCTTCACAATACCCTAGTAGGGAGACAATATGACTATGACGAAACTTGGAAAGCATCTCAACTTCTGCCCAGAACTCGGCTGCTCCTTGATTAGAATCAAGATTTAACCTCTTGATGGCAACTTCAATACCTTCACCCAAGTAATTAATTATACCTGTGTATACCTTCCCGAATCCACCTTTTCCAATGACAAGTGCATCATCAAAATCACGGGTAGCCAACTTGATTTCAGCAAGCGATAAGTGTCCACACCGTTTACCCGCTGATGATGATAGTGGTGAATCCTTGTGTACAGATTTTTGATCAAATGATGATGACGGGGAGGAACTCATCATCTCACCATCGTTTTCCTCATGTTGTTTCTGTAAATAGTAAACAAGAATATCCAATATAGTAAAGAGAATTATAAGAACAGTGGAAAAGTACATGCTTTGTGGAGATACGGATTACAGTCTGGAGTGCAACAAAAGATCCTCAATATTAAGATAGAGATGATCTGCGTGATCGCCGGGTTCACTTTGACCACCCAAAGAAAGTAATATTATCTGTAGTGCAACAAAAGATCCTCAAATCTTTATAATTTAAAAGACCTAGTATGGTTATTTAAGGATTGAAAAATTTATGTTGTAAATTATGTTATTAAGGAATTAAAAAAAGAGCTAATATGGTTATTTCAAAGTCTGTATTTATTTAGAGAAAAATGAATATAGTTTATTTTATATAATGAAATAGATATATATCCCGCGTGATACGCGGGGATGCCGAATAAAAATTGATTTATGTATTTTCTAGAACATAAAATAATGAACATTTGAGTAAAAATACATATATTGTTTTTAGATATTTTTTATATAGGTTTAGTTAATAAAAAATTGATTATTACGATTTTTAGATTTCTTTTATGTATCAATACTCTTAATGAAATAATTTACAATATAGATCTCTTAACACTTAAAATGACTACACTACCACCTTTAAAATCAATTAGTTTTACATTCACCAACATCGCCGCCCCCACCGGTCCCTCTACCGTCCCCACTGCCGCCCCCACCACCATCACCACCACCACCTCCGCCATCACTACCCCACCGCCGCCGCATTGCACGGGTATAAGTCTAGTTTAAATTTAAAAAACTTTTTAGTGGATTGTGACATCAACCTTACATAAGAAAACATTGTTGATGATGCTAAATGATTCAGTTTATGTTATGCTTAAAGAAGTATATTAGTAAGGAAAAGGCTGAGTAGTGTGGAGCGTCGTGGGTGGCGACGTCATCACATGCCGCCGTCTACACCGTCCCACATACACGGATTGAGTATTGGGCGGATTGGCTAGGACGGGTGGAATGGGTTAGAATTTCGAAGAAAAAAGCCATTGATTTTTTGGATTTTGTTTTCCCGTTTTTTTTTTCTATTTATTTTTTGCTGCTGCTAAAGATAAAAAAAAAATTGCTTTAATGTTTAGGTGAAGAAGACGATGAAGTCTGAAAATGGAAGTAATTTGACATTAGTAGAATTTTTCATTTTATCCTCCTTAACTATTGATATGGATCAAATTTTCATTCTATTATTAGTTTTATTTAATATCCCTAGAATTTTAAGTATTTTTCAATTTGGTTTTCAAAGTTTTTAATGTTTATTTAGATGTGATGTTTAATAAATGTATTGGTTTTTTATTAGAATTTTTCTATTTTTTGTAAAAAAAAATCGGATATATAGTTTTTTTCTTTTAATGTAATGGACTTTTTATATTTACTTTATATAATTACCCAATTTATAAATATAAGTTTTATTTATAATTACGATTTCAAAAGAAAAAGTCAATGTCACATGTCACAAGACGCCCACACCACCCAAGTTGCCCCATTTCCACTATTTTGCTAGGCTTCTTGGGGTGTAATACGGCGCAAGTCCCCCTCCCCCAAGAAGCCTCATACCACTTAGGCTAAAATTTTTGACTTTTTCTAATGCATAAAATTATTTTTTTGTTCTTTTTTTTTAACAACATAAACATAATAATAAAGCCATTAAACAAACAAAATGCGAAATCAAATTTTGCTTACATTTGGAAGTTTGGAGCCTGTGCTACAAGTTTTAAATTACATTTGAAGTTTTGAGTATTAAGACTAACCATGGATATTATGGATTTACTTTTTCAAGCGTAGTCATATTTAAAGTATGTTAACATGTTGAGTAGAGGTTTAGTCCTCAAAGAGTAAATAACTTGTG
>CM067170.1:14709979-14722479 GCA_034093135.1 Erigeron breviscapus
CACTTCAATTTGTCCAATTACCAGTGAGAGGGACACATTTACAAAGCACCAGTAATATTTTCTGAAGAATTTGTCCAGTGAGAAAATAAATTAATAAATTCCCCTTTGAACTTAAAACATTTTTAAGAACAAAAATATCTTTCAAGTCTTCCCCTGGAATGTTGATCCAGAAATCTATTTATGCAAAGATAGTACACAAAGGCGTTCAATATCTGAGTAGTCCCAGATTTAAGGGTTTAACATTCCCAACTCACCAACAAGATATTCAAAAGTTTTGACATCCAGAGGTTTAGTAAAAATGTCAGCGAGTTGTTTGTCCGTGGGAATAAAAATGAGTTCAATGTTGTTTTTCATAATATGATCACGAATGAAGTGATACCTGAGATCAATGTGCTTCGTTTTGGAGTGCATGACTGGATTGTTAGAGATAGCAATGGCACTGGTATTATCACAAAAGATTGGGGTCGTTGAGTACTTAATACCATAATCAAGCAACTGGTTCTTCATCCAGAGTATCTGAGCCAACAACTGGCTGCAGACACGTATTCAGCTTCAGCAGTGGACAATGAAACTGAAGTTTGCTTCTTACTGGTCCAGCTGACCAGGTTGCCACCAAGGAAATGACATCCACCAGTAGTGGATTTCCTGTCTATCTTACAACCTGCATGATCTGAATCTGAATAACCCATTAGATCCATGCCTGAGCCTTTGGGATACCAAAGACCTAGGCTGGGGACACCTTTAAGGTACTTCAGTATGCGCTTTACAGCAAGCATATGAGATTCCTTTGGATTAGACTGATATCTGGCACATAAACATGTTGAAAACATAATATCTGGTCTACTGGCAGTTAAATACATCAGTGAACCAACCATGCCTATGTAGACAGTGGTGTTCACTGGTTTACCATCTGGATCGGAGTCCAGTGTAAGTGGTGCAGAAATTGGAGTTGGTTTAGATGGTGAAGAGTTCATATCATATTTCTTTAAAAGATCTCTAAAATATTTTTCCTGATTAATAAAAATGCCATCTTTGTTTTGTTTAATCTGGAGTCCAAGAAAATATGTAATTCACCCATCAAACTCATTTCATATTCAGTGGACATGATTTTAGAAAATTTCTTGCACATGTTTTCATCAGTAGACACAAAAATAATATCATCAACATAAATTTGTACCATTAACAGATTACCTTTTTCATGAAGAATAAATAAGGTATTGTCAATTGCACCTCCTTTGAAACCATTTTTCAACAAATGTTTAGTCAGAGTGTCATACCAGGCACGTGGGGCTTGTCTGAGGCCATAAGCGCTTTGTCCAGACGATATACCCAATGTGGATGCTTTCCATCAACGAAACCTGGTGGTTGTCTGACATAAACTTCTTCTTCAAGCTTTCCATTCAAGAAAGCACTCGTTACATCCATCTGGTAGACCTTGAACTGATGATAAGCAGCGAATGCTAAGAATATTCTGATCGCTTCAAGTCTAGCCACTGGAGCAAATGATTCATCAAAGTTAACATCTGACTGGCAGTAGCCTTGTGCTACCAGTCTGGCCTTGTTTTTGATTACGTGGCCATCTTCATCTACCTTGTTTCTGAAGACCCATCTTGTTCCAATTGGTTCTTTCTTTCCAACTGGGAAAGAACCAGATACCAGACCTTGTTCCTTTCAAACTGGTGAAGCTCTTCTTGCATAGCAGTCACCCAGCTTGGATCTTCCATAGCCTCGTCAATCTTCTTAAGTTCCATCAATGATAGAAAACTGACATATAAGCATTGATTACTGGAGGCTCTTCTGGTCTGAACTCCTCTACTGGAGTCACCTATGATCTGATCAATAGGATGAGCTTTTGTCCATCTGGAGTACTGACTAGGATTGTTACTGACAACAATATCAGTGCAAGAATTCAGTTGAGTCTCCTCTGGAATTGCTTCAGGAGGAGGATCTTGCCAGACTACTTCAGCATCTTCATCTGAGTTATTTAAATCACGATTTGCATCATGAAATTCTTCATTTGAAGGCATTTCTTGAAGTACTGGTTTCAGTTTGGAATTCTTCATAAGAAGACATTTCTGGTATATTCTCAACTGACACTGATACTGGGGGAGTAGTATGAACATCTGATCCAATATTAATTTCAGAGGGTAGTTTGAAAATAATAGAGGGATAGAAAGGAGTACTACTGTAGCGTTTCTTTTTCTGAACAGGTTCCAGATCAGGATGACTGGAAACTGTGTCTTCTGAATCTTCTTTATTGTAGTTGATAGGATCAGATTCACAGAAGACAATTGGAGTTACTGGGGGAGTGTCAAGACGTCCTACTGACAGATTATGTCTGATGGTAGAAGAAAACATTTTAGGAGATCTCGATGAGCCTCCGAATTTTAAAGTTGCATTATCAGATCCGGAATCTGACAAATGGCTTGAAGCTACGAAGGTGGAAATGAAATCCATGAAAGACAATCAAGTCTGGAGCTTGGTTGATCTTCCACAAAATGATCAAACTGTTGGGTGTAAGTGGATCTTCAAGAAGAAGACGGACATGGATGGAAATGTACACACCTATAAAGCTCGTCTCGTGGCGAAAGGTTATACTCAATGTTTCGGTGTTGACTATGATGAGACCTTTTCTCCAGTTGCGGACATTAGAGCTATTAGGATTCTCTTAGCCATAGCTGCGTACTATGACTTTGAGATATGGCAAATGGATGTTAAGACTGCCTTCTTAAATGGTTACTTGGATGAAGAAGTCTATATGGATCAACCTGAAGGTTTTATTGATTAAAAACATCCCAACAAAGTATGCAAGCTTCAAAGGTCCATTTATGGACTAAAGCAAGCATCAAGGAGTTGGAACAAGTGGTTTGATGAAGAAATCAAAAAGTTTGGTTTCGTTCAAAATCCCGATGAGCCATGTGTATATCGCAAAGCTAGTGGGAGTAATGTTACTTTCCTTGTTTTATATGTTGATGACATATTGATCATAGGAAAACACATTCCAATGTTGCAAGATGTTAAATCCCATCTTGGAAAGTGTTTTGCCATGAAAGATTTAGGAGAAGCGGCATTTATTCTTGGAATCAAGATCTACCGAGATAGATCAAAGCGATTAATTGACTAAGTCAAAGTGCTTATATTCTTAAGTACATGTGTGCTACTAAAGAATTATTCTTGGTGTATGGAAGAAATCCTGATCCAGAATTCAAAGTGAATAGATACTGTGATGTTGGATTTCAGACTGATAAAGATGATTCAAAATATCAGTCGGGATACGTCTTCATTGTTTAAATGAAGGCACGGTGGAATGCTATGAGCTAAAAGCAAACCACAGTTGCCATGTCTGCAACAGAGTCTGAGTACATTGCCGCCTCAGAAGCCGCAATGGAAGCAGTCTGGATAAGGAAGTTCATTAGCGGGCTTGACGTGATCCCCTCGAATGACTTACCCACTGATATGTACTGTGATAACACTGGTGCATTAATCATTGCCAACGAGCCCGGAGCTCAGAAAGGTGCCAGACATTATGCTATAAGATATCACTATGTTCGTGAGCAGATCGAACTAGGAGAGATAAAATTACTCAAAGTTCACACAGATTTTAACTTAGCTGATCCTTTCACAAAAGCTTTGGCTAGGCCAAGCTTGAAAGGCATGCCGAGGGCATAGGACTTAAATTAGCTAGTTATTTCATGTAAATCTGTTGTTTCGGTATTTGGATAAGGGATGTTAAACAATTTATATTTTTCATAATGAAATAAAGTACTTGATATGTTTGATTTCATTTAATATTAATTGTATCTATATTTGCATGTTTAATCCTTGAATATTTTATTAAATATTCTAAATTGTCCATTGTCGATTAATTATATGGAAATATAATTAAACTAAGACAAATCTGAGTGATTGGTTATATTCTTTGGATATATAATGGCTGGTCCCACCAAACTCACATGGTATCCATATGATGCATATCGGACTACCCCACTAACGAATTTATCACTTTATGGATCAGCGTCATTAAGTGAAATTCGTAAATGGTTACTTTATTGATCCTTTGACTTGAGATACAAGCAGGTCAGCATGTATGGATTGCACTTACTAGATATAGTTCTAACTCTCCTGAATTAGGGAGTACATAAAGGGCTATTTTCAGAAAGTGTAGTGAAGTATGATGACTGACACGTGTAGTCAATACAGGATTTGTTCCTCCAACTAATAGTTGCAGAATGATACCATTGGGCCCCTCATTGGGACTATTTAAGATGTTTACATGGCCATGTCCAAATGAATCCAGATGTGTCTCGATTATATTTGGTAATCTTAAGTAGTGATGAAATGAGAAACAGAATCGTTAAATCATGAAATGAAATTGATCCATATTCATGTTTAACACGGTATCTGAACAAAGGGATAATAAATGCCTCAACCATTTAAATATACTTTAAGAAACTATACTTAAATATTTCTGGGAGCATTGGCGTGTTGCTAGACGCTAACCAATGTTATTACCTTCATTTGTTACGAGCTCAAGTGGGAGCTGTTAGTATGTGATCACGTAAAATGAACGTATGTCCGGAAATGATTTAAGCCTACGGGGTCACACGAAATGACACGGTAACCTTATATTATTGATTAGTATATTGTGTAATATATTAATTAAAATATAATCACGAAATGATTAATTTAAATATATTAAGGGGTTAATTATATTTAATTAATCAAAAGGAGGGTTTAATTGTGAAATATGGAAATTAGAGTTGGGCTCTAAATCCATAGAGGGGGGCCGGTTTTGAAGGCTCAAAAAGGGGCTTGAGATGACTTGATTACCAAGTCATTATACCCTAATATCCCCCTATAAATAGATGCTTAAGTCTTAGGGTTTTAGCATCAATTCACATAAGCAAAATATCTCCTCTCTCCTCTCTTCTTTGGCTTCGGCCGAATTATCACAAGTCAAAAGGAATTTGATTTTGTATCATTCGAAAACCACATGGAACTTATTTACATACAATTAATGTTTGCATTAATTAAAGGCTTATGGGTTTTGGTTTGTCGACAACAACAGCATGTTGTTTTCGGTTCATAAGGGTTTTCGAAATAAGGGAGTAACACAAGGGGTTGTGAAGTTCGTGATCGGGGTACTAGCATACGGTATAGGGGTGTCTAGTGTGCGATCGTAGAGGGATTTACTTCAAATCCTTTTTAAAGTTTCTTTACTTTATCATCTACATTAAGAGGTATTCCTTAATCCTATTTCAAGGTTAATTATTTGATTACATGGTTTGATTTGCTTCCGTTGCGTACTCGTGAATAATGATATTTAGTTATATATTCCAACAATACGTGAATGGTTTAGAAGGAGGAGAGTAAAAAGAGTATGGCATCGGCGCCGGAGGAGTTGCGGTGACATACAACGGAGGAGCTGCGGTGGAGGAGGTGGTGGTTGAACGTGGAACTGAAATTGACGGCGAGTGGTACTGAATCTGACTGAATGACCGAAATACCATTGTCCAGGTAGTGGAGGAGCTTTTTGTGGCGGTGGTTGGTGAAGATCTGACGACGACGGTGATGGTCTTGTGTGTGTATATTCAGGGCTTCTAATTTGACGGTAAAATTGATATACAAAATTAATATGATATGTGGTTTGGTAAGGAGGTCGAGGATGTATTATTTTGAGAACAATGGTTGATGATAGTCTGACATGTGCATTGGGGACGATGGTGACTAATTATAAGGAGAAAGCCACTGATAAGTGTTGGTAAAAAACCATTTATATTACATCTATTTAGTTTTTGTTAAAAAAATGATTCTAATTTTTTATTTCTCAGTTTAATTCTTCACTATTACCAAACAAAGTAAATCAAATAATTTCTCAATCATTTCATTTCTCTGCATTTCATTTCTTTGCTTCATTTCATTATATATATATATATATATATATATATATATATATATATATATATATATATATATATATATATATATATATATATATATATATACGATTTCGATTGAATAATAAGAAAGGAATATACTATGGAGTAATATATATATATATATATATATATATATATATATATATATATGTACTCATTGATTTTGTAACATAATACAATTAATAATCTAGACAGGGGCGGATGCAACTAATAAGCTACGGGGGGTATGGCCCCCAATGACAAGAAAATAAGTAACCTATATAATATGCCAAGAACACTTTTATATATCGTATAGTAAATATGCCCTCGGTTCAAAAAAGGCATGCCCTCTGTGTGATGGATAAAAAATTGGAAAGTCAAACTATAATTGTTTAATCTTCAAATTTAGAGTTTATCATCTCAATCAGAAACTATATTGTATATTTATTTATATTTATATAATAAATGAAATATAGAAACTTTAGCTTTATATGGGCTATGTGGGCAAGGCCTGGTATTGTTTGTTTTTCTCAAAAAAATTTGCACACGATCAAGTATTGTCTTCCCTTTTTATTTTTTCTCATTGATCAAACATTTGTTTTATTATTAAAATTACACACATAATATATTTTCATTTGTTTCTCCTTATTTATGATCATAAGTTTAACTTTTAGTTTATTTTATCTCAAGTTTATTGTCATTAAGAGACAATTATGTAAACTATGCAACTTAATTTGAATTTGTGACAATCGTTATGGACTTTTTTTATTCTCTAAAAGGTAAAAAACTTTTGATATTATGTATGCATTATGAGTTTGTGTTAAAGATTTAATTTTTTATTTCTCAGTTTAATTCTTCACTATTACCAAAAAAAGGAAATCAAATAATTTCTCAACCATTTCATTTCTTTGCATTTCATTTCTTTGCTTCATTGTATTTCTTTGTATTTCTCCCTACTAAACGCACCCTTAGATTAGTCATAATTATCCAAAATGCTTAATACAGTCAAACCTGCAGCAGAGTTCTCTGCTAAAAACAGCTCATAAAAAGGAAAAATGCATGGGGCAATACAAAACTTCACTGCCAACACTAAACCTCCACTTTTTTCTCTTTCGGGTTTGATAACATGACCAAATGTAGATGATAGCGCGCACCAACAAATCAGAGAAACGGGAACAGGAAAGGTTAAGAGATAACACAACAGGGGAAGACAATGCAAAATTCACTGCAAGAATCTGTAAATTGCATACTACTATCTTTTATCTCTTAATTGAATATAGCTACCATTCATTCAATATATATATATATATATATAGAGATATATATATATATATATATATATATATATATATATATATATATATATATATATATATATATATATATATATATATATATATATATATATATATATATATATATATATATATATATATATATATATATATATATATATATATATATATATATATATATATATATATATATATATATATATATATATATATATATATATATATATATATATATATATATATATATATATATATATATATATATATATATATATATATATATATATATATATATATATATATATATATATATATATATATATATATATATATATATATATATATATATATATATATATATATATATATATATATATATATATATATATATATATATATATATATATATATATATATATATATATATATATATATATATATATATATATATATATATATATATATATATATATATATATATATATATATATATATATATATATATATATATATATATATATATATATATATATATATATATATATATATATATATATATATATATATATATATATATATATATATATATATATATATATATATATATATATATATATATATATATATATATATATATATATATATATATATATATATATATATATATATATATATATATATATATATATATATATATATATATATATATATATATATATATATATATATATATATATATATATATATATATATATATATATATATATATATATATATATATATATATATATATATATATATATATATATATATATATATATATATATATATATATATATATATATATATATATATATATATATATATATATATATATATATATATATATATATATATATATATATATATATATATATATATATTTGACTAACGAATAATATAAGTATATATATATAAACCGAAAATATATATATATATATATATATATATAAACTTACTGATAATAAGATAAAATGGATATATTTTCGAACACCCCGGCACTAGTGACTAGATGTACATAGTCTTCGCAAGCATTTCTTCCACCATCCTTCACCACCATTTGACCTTTCCTCACCACCATTCTTCCTTTGCCTCTCTAAACTTCGGATCCCACGATCTGTTTCACCATTGGCCATTTTTCGACGAATTCTATGACTGGCGCTACCTTTATTATTATTATTATTATTATTATTTGCAGCTGCAGTAGGCCGAGGCATCATCTGTAGGGTCGTCCTGCTGCTGTTCCCGCCACCATAAGTAGTATTGATTCCATGCAGCAGCTGATCATTACCATTGATATCAAAAGGGGTAACACAGAAGTAATCTATTATTAATATCGTCTAATTAAGACGCGTATTGCGACCAGTTCTACTAAGTCTTTAACATTTTACTGTTTTAGACACGTAAAGGTGGTTAATGGTTCTTATTGGTAGTTAATTCAAATTCATATGTGAAAAGTCAACAACTGTGAACTCAGAAAGCGAAGACCACTTCAAATTTAGGTTTACTCCTCTTCTACATATTTGGATAAAGTGGTTAACACTCTTATTTTTGTAGACAAAAATCAAGGGTGTGATCCTCATCTCACGCAAAGACCGAAATTTTTTTTCTACCATTTAAATAGAACCTGGAAAGAGCCTCCTTACCTTGTTAGAGGTAACGCTATCTAAATCTCAAACCCCCAGACACCGTTATGGTATTAGGACCCAAAACAAAAACTACATTGGGTGTTTACTTACTCTTTTTATCCTGTTAGAAGACTTATGATAACATAAAAGATATTTGTAGAAATGATATTGTTGTCGGGAATGAGGTGAAAGAAAATCTTTAAGTACTTGTGTAAAAAAACAGGTATAGATGGTGTTTGTGTGTATGTATATATTAATGAGATAAATTTATATGTTTCTATCTTTTTCTCATGTTGATTTCAATCACATACTTAAATATTAAAAAGTAAATTTAAAAATGGTGAGAGGAGATACATCTAACTAAATGATGCTAGATGCATATTAGTCATCCCATGTATTAATTGGTGTCGCTAAAAAAAAATATATGTTATTTTTGTGGGTAAAAAATGTTTATGCAAAAGATATATGAAAAGCTAACGTGACATTTTAATTAGCTCGTACTGTCCTTTTCACAAACAGGTAAGTATATGCTAACATTGCAACTTAGCTAATTAATACGCATTCATTAGCTTCCTATTTTGCTTACTAACCAATGATAACACATTTTGAAATGTTTCTACTAGCATGGTGCCTGCGGTCAATGATTACTAGTCCAACTGGTCAGAGGCATCCCAAGTTTTACCTAAGGTCTTGAGTTCGATCCTTAGGGATGTCAAGTCTTGGGGTTTTTTCCTCCGAATACTTGTAACGGCCCATGGTCAACATCTCGTTGTCTAGGGTACGTGCAAGGCTTCACCATTATACGGTGAGGTTTCCCTGATGTCGCATACCGACTGATGTTCGAAAAAAAGCATGGTGCCTGCGTAATGCGGCGGTGGTGACGGAAATTCAGTGGTGACGGGTGACAGCGGCGACTGATTGTGGTGACGACGAGTATTGTAGGCTATTGAGGTAAATGTAATTAATATAATGGTTAGTATAGTTATTTTAAAAGTTGAGGGACTGATGATGTATTTATTTCATTTAGGGTGGGGTGTATTGTATTTAGGGTGTGTTGTTTTAATAGAGGGTATTTCTGACATTTTCCCCTGTAATTTTCAACAGAAGGTATATTCTTTTTAATAATAAGTATAGATATAGATATGCTATTTTTTACCTACATGCATGGCTTTATTTATTCATTATTTTCCTTCTATTTACATACATGTTCAACTCTTTTTTCTATTTATTTTTTTTGTTTATTAATGTTAATATATACTTTGTGGTTTGCATATTTCCACCTAATTAAAAAAATTCAATGAACAGTGATTTTTTATTGTAGAGAGTGTGAACATTTATTTTAGAGATCTCTATGGGTATGAAGTACTAGATTAAACTCATGCGTTGCATGGTGAATAATTATTGTCGTAAAAGTCCGGTTAAGATAAATAATGCATCTTCCAAATTTGAAGTATAACTACAATATTTAAGCTAAATGTATTCAAATATACACTTACTTATTAAAGGGGTTACATCATAAATAAATATATTTTAATAGTAATCAATGACCTTATTTTCTATATAATGTCTAAATCATGCAACTATGTAACAACAAATGAAATTTTATAAATATGAAGTATATAAAATATACTTCATAATAAATCATCAACATAAGTTTAATTTTAATGCATAAAACATAAACTGGAAGCAATTATTTTCAAAATTTGATTTTTATTTCAATAACTAAAAAATAAAATAAGATTTTTAAAGGATGAGAAGAAAAAAATATATTTAACTATATCATATTTAATTTAATACTAAAATAATTTGATATAATCGATATGTAATTATTATTCTACATAATAATAACTTAAGTAAGTATGTAACTAAGTTTAAAATTTGAAAGTTTTTATTCGTTATATAATCCTTAAATTATAGATTTGACCAAGTATTTTGCTTAAATAATATCATAAAATACTAAAAAAGAAAAAAAAAATGACAAATAAGCAAAAAGTTTAGTTAGCACTCAAAAACTTAAACAACATTAGCCTTAAATTACCCTCACTAAATATATAAAAATAAATCACTTAAATCAAAAGGAGCACAAAAATAAAGATAATATTCGGTTTTCACACCTGATGTAAGCTTGACAATCGATATTATTCTTAATGTAAATACATTTGTAAAAATCTCTACATGAATAATCAAAAAAGACATATGTTGTAAAATAAAATAAAATAAACCATTAATATGAGGAGATTAATAGAAAACTAATTCAGAAAAATAATTAAGAACCCAATATAATAAATAAAACATTCTGCATAAAAATCTTAAAGACAATATAACATAATAAACATAATTAACTAATGCAAATTACACCAAGTTCATAATAATATTACGATGAGCATACTTACAACAAAATAGAGAAATAATTTGAAATATAAAATTTATGACCAATGAGAGGTCGTACAAAAAATGCAATGATGGATCAAAATTATAAGACAATATCTTTGAAATTATAATATACTAAAAAACAAAAATTTAGTGTATTATATTGTAATTGTAATTCAAGATAAGTTGATTAGATCACTCGGTATGAATAATAAATTATGAGATATTTTAGGATAGTTGTTAATCTATTTAAAATTATATTTATCTTCATTTATTTTATTTTATTTATATACATATTATATCTTTTCTTTTGGAACAAACAACATATAAATGACACATAGGAAAAATGCTAATGTGACAAACATAAAGATATGTCACATAAGTTTTTTCATATCATCTCTTAGTTATATAGAGAGATAAGTACTAAGTGGAAATCATACGAAATGGCTGTTCGGAAGATCCGAACTGCAATCTCACATTGAGGGTTGATTTTCATCAAATGGAAAAGATTCAGGGAATGTTGTACTGATGCAGTTCGTGCTTCCAAGTACTAATATGGTTGGATTGTCTTGCCATGTAGTTACTATTATAATTTCTCCATGTCAAGTTATTGCTTGTTAGGATAAACCGATAAATATGAAAGGATTCATAAGTACGGGTGGTGGTGTTGAAAATGAATAATACATGGATAGATTGCTGACTGGAATATCAAGAGATATAAAGACTCGGGATAGTGTCACCATTTTCCTCGAGAAAATGCAATGTATGTTTCCTAGTGTTGACCCGTTAAAAACCTGGATCAACCTAAAGGAATAAGAGATGGTTCAAAACGACAAAACTCGAGTATATGAACCCATATGTTATATAAAATGAAATACTGAATCAACAAATGGTTTTCCAAAAAGCTACTGTATATAACTATGTTAAAACTGTCCAGATTTTATAACACAGTAAATTGAGGAGAAAGTTGAATATGGCCCAGTCAAATCCACTCTGGCTCACTTCAGTACTAAAACGAATATTCCAACATTGTTCTACCAAAAGTGTCTTAATAGTTAATATGCTATCTGCATTTTGATCATTTCTTCCTTAAAAAGCTAACTAGAATACACATAGCTTGAATACATAGTGCAGGGGTAAAACATTCTCTCTTTATTCAAAACAAGTTGCTAACACATTACTACTGATATGTTATGCAATGAAATGGGCCAACATAAAAGGGTCGATACGAGATGAATGTTAGACACAGA
>CM067170.1:14727479-14901058 GCA_034093135.1 Erigeron breviscapus
GCCGTTAAATGAATTATAGTGAATTATTAGTGAGTTTTTAATTTTTTTCAAGTATTTTTTGTGAAATAACTTGGAGTTTTTTGTGTTAATTCACTAGATATTATCATTATGAAGGTATTTAAGGTCTTATGGCTCGGTGTATTAACAATCAAGTGCCCCAAAATCGAATTACGATGAAAAAAAGTGGCCTTAACGGCCGTTAAATGAATTATAGTAAGAATTATTAGTGAGTTTTTAATTTTTTTCAAGTGTTTTTTGTGAAATAACTTGGAGTTTTTTGAATAACTTGGAGTTTTTTGTGTTAATTCACTAGATATTATCATTATGAAGGTATTTAAGGTCTTATGGCTCGGTGTATTAACAATCAAGTGCCCCAAAATCGAATTACGATGAAAAAAAGTGGCCTTAACGGCCGTTAAATGAATTATAGTGAATTATTAGTGAGTTTTTAATTTTTTTCAAGTGTTTTTTGTGAAATAACTTGGAGTTTTTTGTGTTAATTCACTAGATATTATCATTATGAAGGTATTTAAGGTCTTATGGCTCGGTGTATTAACAATCAAGTGGCCCAAAATCGAATTACGATGAAAAAAAGTGGCCTTAACGGCCGTTAAATGAATTATAGTGAATTATTAGTGAGTTTTTAATTTTTTTCAAGTGTTTTTTGTGAAATAACTTGGAGTTTTTTGTGTTAATTCACTAGATATTATCATTATGAAGGTATTTAAGGTCTTATGGCTCGGTGTATTAACAATCAAGTGGCCCAAAATCGATTTACGATGAAAAAAATACCTCTAACGGCCGTTAAGTTCTGGAAAAAAAAAACAACCGGTTCCTGAGGAACCGGTTCCGAACCGAACCGATTCCGAACCTATATTTCGGTTCCATCGGTTCGGGTTTTCAAGACCAAGAACCGGTCCCGAACCGGTTCCAGTCAACGTTGACCAAGAACCGGTTCCTCAAGAACCGGTTCCTGAGGAACCGGTTCGGTTCCTATGCCCACGACTATTGTGATACCGTCTTGACCCTGATATCATAAAGTGGTATCGAACTTAAAGTGTAACGAAGACCAATATTTACTTTTGTATATTCATTACGCTACTAAAAATTGATATCATCAAGTGATATCGAATTTCAAATGAGTCTAGGATCAATATCATGTTTTGATAATACCCAATACGAACGATATATTCACTAACGCTTTAAAAGGTTTTAGTCAAAATTAATATGAGAATCACCAACAAAATGACTTGCATTCTCATTTCTCGCAAGTACTTTTTAAGTTTAAAAACGATTATAAGGATATAATGATTAAACATTATCTTCACTTGAACAAAGGTGACTCAACAGTATTATGAGACTAGGCTATCGCTTTAGCTCTCCAAAGATTTATGGTCCTAATATTTTGTATACTACATTTAATGTTTGGACTTTAGACTAAATAATATTAGATATTTTGCATTGCAGTAAAATTTTTATTGGTTTGTGCTTCAATATCTGCATCTTTTTATTACCGGTAGTTTACATAGCCGTCTCCAAAAATGCCTAAAAAAATTGAGACCCGAGGCAAAAAGAGAAAATGGACCCCTAAAATTATAGTTGATAAATTAAATAAAAGTCAATAATAAAACATCACGTGATAACAATAATTCAATAAACTAACGCTTGGAAGCTCACATGTACAACTAATCATCACTTTCTAAACAAAACATGAATTACACAATATATGATGTGAATATAAATTACAATATCAAAAAAGTAGCAATTCATGGGGAAAAACTGTAAACCTTTATTTGGGCTAGTGGTGTCATTACAAAATCAGACTGCGTTGCTGCCTTTGCTAATTGCTATAAATCGTTACCTAAAGCTGAAAAAAACATTTTTTGGGCCCCTATAAGCAATGGGCCCTAGGTTTGGGCTTAGCCTGCCTACCCCAACAATCGGTCTTGGTAGTTTATAACGTCGAGCTATTTTTTTTTTTTGTTTATTTTAATTTATATGTTAATGAATTAGACCTCCAAAATTAATCTCGTTTAAGACTTCCAAAAACCTTAAGTCGTCACTGCACTTGACCAAGACCTTAATGGCTTATTATAATGATGTTAATATACTCATATACATTTTCTCGTGTAAATTGGCTTTATAATCATCATTTGTTGTAATTCTAATTGAATTTACCACTATAGATTTCAGGATAAATTCGAATGCGATGTAAACTTGAACTTGTAGTTGTAATGTTGCATATAAATCGTCACAATTATTATCACTAAATAAATAAATCATAAGGGACTACTCCTTGATATAAAACACAAACAGGCAAATTTAACTCGTACGGTTCCTGTTTGTGCATACAAAGTAAATTAAGAAACGAATAGTATCTACCATGGTAGATGATCGATCAAATGATGGAACGATGTAATAAATGCTCAAAAGCTTTTTCGTCTTTTCCAAAATCTTCTTATGTTCGCCCTCAAATATGTTCTCGAGCTTTGATGGTGGTGAAGTTGTCTTTTTGATGTTTGTCATTTATGGCCTATTTTAGTAACTCTTCTTTAAATCTCACTCAAAAAGTGTCCAGTCGAGAGTCACTGTGATGTGGAAGGTCTTGAATGTGTATTGAAGGTTAAATATGAGAGGATCCATATGGGTTTAAGTGTAGAAAGTGAGTAACTAAACACCTAATGTCGTTTTTTATGAGTTTTTGTCTTAATATCTCGACGGATGTGGGAGGTAAAAATGTATACAACCTTACTCTTACTACGACGGTGTAGAGAGTGCTACCAGGTTATATTTGTGGAAGTAGATTGATAGGAGACTTTTTAGAAATTTTGGTTGTATCTCAAGTACTCTCGTAATTTTGGATTAGAAGTAAAATAGTATATTGTTATAAAAATAAAATAAAAATAGATACCAAAAAAGTCTATGCATATCCTTTAAACTATATTTACTAGCATACTTTCTGTATATTTTTTTTTTCATTATTATTCTACAATATGCATATCCTAAAAACTATTACTAGCAATCTAGCATATTGTTTGTGTAATGCAAGCTTTTTTGTTATCGTTATACAATGAATTTTTATAGTTACTAAGCATGTCCTTAAAACTATGTTTGTAAATTTGTTTACTCGCGGTCATCTATTTTAATTTTAGGGACATTATTATAGCTATAACGAAGTCATGCAATGACCACAAAACGAATTATTCTTTTATCTTTTACTAAAGACAATCTGTAGATACATTTGATGAAACCATGATTTAGAGTTATATTGATTATTATAAATATATACACATATTATAGTTACCCACATGGCCACATGTTTGAATACGGATAAACATACTACTTCCTTACACTTAGGACTAAACCATGTTTGGTCGAGATTTGCATTGCTAGTCGAGATTTGTTGTTCGTTTTTTCTTTTTCCTGTGGTTATCTTAGCTTGATAGGTTCATTTCTCGAAATATGTTTGGGATTACATCAAAAACTACACGAAGTGAAAACCGGTGACTCGGCCTTTATGTTTGGGATTACATCAAAAACTACACGAAGTGAAAACCGGTGACTCGGCCTTTATGTTTGGGAGTTTTTCTCGCGTCTTGTTCATGACACGAGTTATTTCACTCCTTTTGTAATCCTTGCAGTTAATGTTTTGGGATGTGTCTAAAGTACTGTTTTTTAGAGGTGTGTATTCTATTCTTGTATGTATTTGTACTTTGTTAGCTACTAGCACCTTGCTAGTAGTCTTTTAATATATTTCCGTCGTTCTAAAAAAAACATGATAGATTGATGGAACTTTTAAGGGGCCAAAGGGGGTTCTTTTTCAAAAGTTTTTATTTTTAATACTATTTTTCTTATGTATCTTTATAAAAAAATTTCATTTTATATATTAGCCCCTCTAACAAAGCTAGATTTTATGTTTTATTGAGTTTCGTCTTTCAATAGTAAGTGTCTAAGTTCCGTCACCAAGGGCACTAGTTTGCGAAAATCGTGCTGACATACTTTGTATTTGAGCTTCAAAAGTGCATCCTGAAAAATTGCAATCAAGCCATGGAACTATAATGAAGTCTTGATCATCTGCCAAAGCAAAGATGGAAAATGTCTAAGGGGGAGTAAAAACCGAACCGGAAAACTGAAAACTGGAAAAAATCGAGAAAATCGAACCGCCGAAACCGAAAACCGAATAAAACTGATTGGTTTGGTTTAAGTTTTCTAAAAACCGAACTGTCCGGTTCGGGTTTTGGTTTCATATGCAAAAAAAACGATCAAAAACCGACCCGTACCGAACCAAATATATTTTAATTTCTTTTAAATTTATATCATATTACATTGTATTTGTCACTTATAGAGTTATAGTTAGTAAATATGTTAAGATATATAACCTTTTTTTGCGTTCTTAGTTTACAAATCTATATAGTTTATATGTTTTATGTAAACGCACAACAAAATCAATTCGTTTTATATTAAATTTTAAAACGACCCACTCTCAAACCGACCCATGCTCATCCATAGAAAACGGATAATCCCATTTAACCATTTTTAGTCGCACGCCTTGTATCCTTTGGCGTACATTTGCTTCCACAAGGTTACCACACAAAAATTATTTATAATGTCGCTTAGAAGATTTCAAGTTTTAGTAGCAATATTTTATATTATAAAGCATTTAGTTTCTTTCATTTTTTTTCAATTAAATTAGACGTGGGCAAAAAAACCGGTTCCAAAAAAACCGAGAACCGGCAGTTAGGAACCGGTTCCACATTTTTTTCAAAGAACCGGTTCCTGAGGAACCGGTCCCGGTTCCTCAAGAACCGGCAGTTAGGAACCGGTTCCACATTTTTTTCAAAGAACCGGTCCCGGTTCCTCAGGAACCGGCAGTTAGGAACCGGTTCCACATTTTTTTCAAAGAACCGGTTCCTCAGGAACCGGTTCCAAGAACCGGTCCCAAGAACCGACCCAGTCAAACTAGCCGTTAGAATCTGCCACTTTTGGTCCTTTTTGACCGTTAGGAGCCGTTAGGAGCCGTTAGATTCACCCAATAATTACCATTTTGCCATTATACAACTAGTATATATATGTAGCATCATTTAGGCTTATTTTTACACATTCCATCACTTACAAACACTCCATATATCTTACAAAAACACTATATATATTAGGTAAAATAAAACAAGTATTAAAATAAAACAAATATATATAATCTCTTACCAAAATATCTCTACATATTTTATATTTATATATCACAAAAATATATATATTATATATATACACTATATATATAATATATATCAAATCTCTCACAAAATGGAGTCTAATTCCGCTTCACAAACGCAATCTACCGGTATTGGTTCCACAAGTGAGGCGGCAACGGTGGTGGAAATAATAACGGATCATAAAAGAACGGCTCCCGTATTTCAACACTTTCAATTGGTTAAGTTGTCGAATGGTGTTGTTAAGGCTCGGTGTAATTATTGTCACAATCTCTTTAAAGGTGCAAACTCGACTTTGGACAAACATGTTAGACTTCATTGTGCGGTGAAAAAAACTCGACTTGGAGTTGATGCTTTCATGAATGTGGATGTATTGAATTGGTGGAAGGAAAGGGAGATCAATTTCCCATTCTATCTATCATGGCACGTGATTTACTAAGCGCTCAAGCTTCAACGGTTGCTAGTGAATCCGCATTTTCACAAAGTGGAAGAGTTTTGTCCATAAGAAGAACAAAACTTACACCGGCATCATTGGAGATGTGTATTTGTTATAAAGACCACTTGGACGCCATGGCCCGTAAACAACACATATCAAGCCTTGAAGATACTTTGGACCTTGAAGAACATATTCACCATGAAGAAGTTGAAGAAGGTACATCCTTATCACTTTCCGATGAAGAGATTGCACTTGATGAAGCTCAAGCTCAACCAATCCCACTTGATGAAGATTGAAGATGAAGACCATTTGAAGACTATGTATTTGTTTCAATGCTATGTATTTGTTTCAAGACTATGTATTTGTTTCAAGACTATGTATTTGTTTCAAGACTTTGTATTTGTTTCAAGAAGACCAATCAAGACAAATGAAGACAAATGAAGACAATTTGAAGACAATTTGAAGACAATGAAGACAATTTGAAGACAATTTGAAGACAAATGAAGACAATTTGAAGACAATTTGAAGACAAAATGAAGACAATTTGAAGACAAATTTGAAGACAATGATGAAGACAATGAAGACAATTTGAAGACTTTGAAGACTTGTTATTTGGTTTAAGACATTGTCATTTGGTTGAAGACATTGTATTTGGTTGAAGACATTGTTTAAGAATTATTAGTGAGTTTTTAATTTTTTCAAGTGTTTTTTGTGAAGTAACTTGGAGTTTTTTGTGTTAATTCACTAGATATTATCATTATGAAGGTATTTAAGGTCTTATGGCTCGGTGTATTAACAATCAAGTGCCCCAAAATTGAATTACGATGAAAAAAAGTGGCCTTAACGGCCGTTAAATGAATTATAGTGAATTATTAGTGAGTTTTTAATTTTTTTTCAAGTGTTTTTTGTGAAATAACTTGGAGTTTTTTGTGTTAATTCACTAGATATTATCATTATGAAGGTATTTAAGGTCTTATGGCTCGGTGTATTAACAATCAAGTGCCCCAAAATCGAATTACGATGAAAAAAAGTGGCCTTAACGGCCGTTAAATGAATTATAGTGAATTATTAGTGAGTTTTTAATTTTTTTCAAGTGTTTTTTGTGAAATAACTTGGAGTTTTTTGTGTTAATTCACTAGATATTATCATTATGAAGGTATTTAAGGTCTTATGGCTCGGTGTATTAACAATCAAGTGCCCCAAAATCGAATTACGATGAAAAAAAGTGGCCTTAACGGCCGTTAAATGAATTATAGTGAATTATTAGTGAGTTTTTAATTTTTTTCAAGTGTTTTTTGTGAAATAACTTGGAGTTTTTTTGTGAAATAACTTGGAGTTTTTTGTGTTAATTCACTAGATATTATCATTATGAAGGTATTTAAGGTCTTATGGCTCGGTGTATTAACAATCAAGTGCCCCAAAATCGATTTACGATGAAAAAAATACCTCTAACGGCCGTTAAGTTCTGGAAAAAAAAAACGGTTCCTGAGGAACCGGTTCCAGGAACCGGTTCCGAACCGAACCGATTCCGAACCTATATTTCGGTTCCATCGGTTCGGGTTTTCAAGACCAAGAACCGGTCCCGAACCGGTTCCGGTTCTTGAAACCGGTTCCAGTCAACGTTGACCAAGAACCGGTTCCTCAAGAACCGGTTCCTGAGGAACCGGTTCGGTTCCTATGCCCACGACTAAATTAAATTGTCAATAAGCTCAAATGTCTATCACTTTTTATTCATTATTTTAAAGATCTCAACTCGATATACCTATAATATTACTTGAAATACTTATAATACCATTAATAAACTTAATTTACAACATCTACTTTTAACTCTTAAATAACTATACTGCCCCTTTTACATCATTTACTTTTACATTTATAATCACGCCGCTATATCGTCGGCGTCACCCGTCACTACTGTGGTCGCCACTACACCATATAACTAGGTATTCAATAGTTTAAGTTAAAGGGAATAAAATGGTTCTACTAATAAGCCTAAATTCGTACAGTATTTTCAAACTATCCAACTTAAGCAACCCCACAACAAATGCTTCTAGTATCTAATAGCTCTACTGTCAATATATTTTCGTTTTGAAAAATCAGTTTTAAAGTAACTACAACAGCCAAGTAAGCTGCAATTTCTTCATTACCCAGTCACTTGTATGATTGTATCCTTTTTATACGAAAATAATAACCAATTTGGTCATATTTTGAGTTAACTTCTTAAATAATCAAGATCATTAAACAGTTTCAACGAAGACTACTATTATAAATAGTTGCGAAACTAGAATTGAAAGTGACCCGTAACACATTTTCTTTTGCACTAGCCTTGTATCGGCATAAAATAACGATAACAACGACAACGACTAAATTGTTACAATTTTTAGCATTTCTTAAAAGATTTTTGGCTATTTTTAACGAATTTTAAGGGTTTTTGGCACTTTTAGTAGATTTTATTTAGGGTAAGTTACACTTTTCGTCCCTGAAGTTGGGAGCTTTTGCATTTTTCGTCCCTAACGTTTAAAAATTACAATTTTAACCTTAAAGTTGGCAACATTTTGCAATCATGCTCCTTCCCCTAGACGGCGTTCATTTTTTGCCGTCAACGTACGCACGTGCTAAACACGTGAGGGTATTAATGTCATTTCCTTGTTACACCTGAGGGACTAAAAGTGAAAAACGTAACATGTTTAGGGACAAAAATTGCAAAAACTCTTATCTTCTTCTTCTTCTTCTGCCGCTGCTTTTCTCCTCCTGTGATACATGTCTTGATTGATCTCAAAAAAGATCTTATCTTCTGCTGCTGCTGCTGCCAAACACCACCCAGTCTTTCTTATTAATTCGATCGGAGATATATTGATTTCAAGAAACAGGATCGAGGTTGATTTCAAAAAACTCTTATTTATATATATATATATATATATATATATATATAGTGAAGGGATCAAGTGAGAACCAACATATATGGTGAGAACCGTGAGAACCATTGAAAAATCATCTCTAAGGGCTTTGCCCTTAGAATTAAGGGCTACGCCCGTACCGTAACAACCGTCACCATCTCTTGGATCGCCGCCCATCAAATCCATACCATTCCCATATGCGTCTGGTGACAACCCCTTTAGAACGGATGAGGGCAACGCCCGTACCGTATCCATACGTTTTCTTAACACGTAACCCATATGATTTTTACACATTTTCTTTTGCACTAGCCTTGTATCGGCATAAAATAACGATAACAACGACAACGACTAAATTGTTACAATTTTTAGCATTTCTTAAAAGATTTTTGCATTTTTCGTCCCTAACGTTTAAAAATTACAATTTTAACCTTAAAGTTGGCAACATTTTGCAATCATGCTCCTTCCCCTAGACGGCGTTCATTTTTTGCCGTCAACGTACGCACGTGCTAAACACGTGAGGGTATTAATGTCATTTCCTTGTTACACCTGAGGGACTAAAAGTGAAAAACGTAACATGTTTAGGGACAAAAATTGCAAAAACTCTTATTCTCTAAAAGACTAACCTTGATATTCTTATAAAATTCTAATATTTCTCAATATATACATATATATATATATATATATATATATATAGTGAAGGGATCAAGTGAGAACCAACATATATGGTGAGAACCGTGAGAACCATTGAAAAATCATCTCTAAGGGCTTTGCCCTTAGAATTAAGGGCTACGCCCGTACCGTAACAACCGTCACCATCTCTTGGATCGCCGCCCATCAAATCCATACCATTCCCATATGCGTCTGGTGACAACCCCTTTAGAACGGATGAGGGCAACGCCCGTACCGTATCCATACGTTTTCTTAACACGTAACCCATATGATTTTTTACAATTTTTTTTTGCACTAGCCTTGTATCGGCATAAAATAACGATAACAACGACAACGACTAAATTGTTACAATTTTTAGCATTTCTTAAAAGATTTTTGGCTATTTTTAACGAATTTTAAGGGTTTTTGGCACTTTTAGTAGATTTTATTTAGGGTAAGTTACACTTTTCGTCCCTGAAGTTGGGAGCTTTTGCATTTTTCGTCCCTAACGTTTAAAAATTACAATTTTAACCTTAAAGTTGGCAACATTTTGCAATCATGCTCCTTCCCCTAGACGGCGTTCATTTTTTGCCGTCAACGTACGCACGTGCTAAACACGTGAGGGTATTAATGTCATTTCCTTGTTACACCTGAGGGACTAAAAGTGAAAAACGTAACATGTTTAGGGACAAAAATTGCAAAAACTCTTATTTATTATATATAAATAAATATATATAAAAATATAAACCCTATATAATATATAATATATATACCGTAAAAAATTATAGGGTTTGTATATATATATGTATAGTTATTTCGTTAATTCATTCAAAAATTTACAGTTTTTGCAGCAGCAACAAAAGAAGAAGAAGAAGAAGATAATAGTTTTTGCAATTTTTGTCCCTAAATGTAACATCCCGAACTTTTTAATTAACGGTTGACTTGAGTCGTTAAGTCAACACTACGTGTCCGTTAAGTCTCTAGGAGATTTAATGTTTATGTGTGATTAATGTGCTTTATGTGTAAGGTTTTAAAGCCTAAATGATTCATGTGTTAATGTGTTTAAGATGATTTAATGTGTTTAAAGTGTTAGTAAGTATTCCCGTTAAGTCGTTTGAGCCTAAAATGTGAAGATGTAAAGTTGAGGGGGCCTAAGTGCAAGATTAGAAAAGTGTGTCCAGCAGATTTAGGGGTAATTAGACCCTAATCCCTTTTCATTATTCAGTTCCAAACACATTCTTCCAACCCTAGGCCGCCCCCTCCCTCCCTTGCTCCATTTTCGAGTGATTTTGATCGTTTCTTGGTGATTTGAAGAGGTTTTGATCCATAGTTTGCATCCCTTTTGTAATCTTCAGGTATTTGAGGTATTATTACATTGATTTCATATCATTTTAATCCCTTGATTCAATTCATATATGGTCCAAGTCTTTAGAGGGTTGTTTGATGTCGAAATCATGCTTTTCAATCGATTCGGTAACCTAAAATGTTTGTTATTGTGATGCAAATCAAGTAGGGGTTAATCAATGATTTCATTGCATCATTATGGTCTTAAAATGATGAATTTTGAGGTACAAATGTCGTTCATAAGGTTTGAGGTCGTTTGGGGTGTGTTTGGCTAAGTTTTAGAGGTTAAACCAAGTGATTTGTGCAGAATCAGGGTCTGCTGCGGCGCAGTCACTAGACTGCGACGCAATGAGTGTGCAGGGACTTAAGTTGCGATGCAGCAAGACCACTGCGACGCAATTAGCGACTGAATTTGTAAATGACCATAACTTTTGAACCGTAACTCCGTTTTTGACAAATAAGCTATCCACGGAATCGTGAGAGAGTCTACTTTCTTATGATAATGCTTTTAAAAGATGATTCTAATGTCAAATCACCTGAAGGGTTGATTTAGTGAGTGAAGGTCGAGTTCCGTCGAGTTCTGTGAGCTCTAAAGTATTAATCGAACCTCCGATGCACCAAGCCTTGTCATGGGTCATGTTTATAGGTATCTAGGCTTGAGTCATGACCATAAGTAAGTGGGTACTTGTTTAGCTCATTATGTCGTTTAATGATTATAGGTCGTCGGGAATACTTGCAAAGCTCGGTAACTTACGTATCATTTGTTGTGCGCTTCTACGAGGTAAGATACACAACTTTGTCACGCTGAGGGTTCAACAAAAACATAGTTTTCATATAATAACTTCCCCAAATATTATCTTGTTTGCTTATGGGTATTCGGGATTATTCGGGAGGTGATATGGGCTATGTAGATGAATATTGAAGCCTGAAATGCTACCCCAATGATATGAGATGATATGTATTGTTATGATATGCTATGAGATGATATGCTTTTCATATGAGATGCCATGAAATGCTTTGAGATGTTATGAAATACGATATGTAATAATATATGATATGAGATAAATGATATACAATTATAAACGATATGAGACGATAGATGATATGCAATGATACGCGATATGAGATGAGAAATGATATGTATATGTGCATGTGTAGATGTGAAATGTGATGATTACGTGGCTTGTTCATCTAGTTCACTAGACTTTATAAGTTGCCATGACACGTGCACGTTTAAGGGCCCAAACATTAAGATGAAACTATATGATGAATGTTTAGGAAATGTGCACACCTAAACTATATGAGATGTGAAATCGAGCTCGTAATTTAGATGAAAGTGTTAAGCTTAACCCGTACTTGCCCTTGCTCGGCTAGTGCGTAGATGTGGTTGCTTGGGTGGCTCCTTGTAACATGGTTTTAGATGTGAAGAGTAATTCGGGAGGTTTGACCAGCCCCATTGTCTTGAACATACGGATTACTCCGGGATTGGCTTGCCATTCCTTAACGACATTGATGTACCGTTGAAAGGTTTGTTCATCTAGTCGGGTGTGAGGTTCCCTGTATGGTCCTATGACCGCCTACACACAAACTTACACCTTATATAAGATGCGTGACTTATGTCACAACTACAAAGATGTTTAGATGTCATATGTGAAGATGCAAAAGATGACTAGGCACATTTAGGATGACCCATCCTATATGAAAGATGTTTAATGCAAGATGTGTTATAATAGATGTGATGACTTGTGATGATATGTGCCTTAAAGATGAAATGTGACTTTTCTATAATGTTTAAATGGACAAATGTTTTATTATTGATGTGTTATCTTACGTAGCTAATTCGTTAGCTAACACTTGTTCTTTTTAAATGTGTTGTGCCCTCAGATCCAACATTAGTGAGCAGGTAGATGTGAGAAGTGCGAGGCATGGGTAGATTGAAATGAGGATGGCTATAGTTTACCCATAGTGGATGCTCGCATTAGACATTTGATTTATGTTTAGACATTAATGATTTGCATTTACTATGTTGTCGGTTGTTTAATGTTGGGCAACCGACGGATTTCCATTTGAACTTATTTTGATGACATTGCTAGTAACACCAATTAATAAATGAACCAAACAGATTCTTTTGGTGACTTCCGCTTTCTTTGACGCCATTAGGCGAAAATTTTTGGAAATCCATATTTTTTAAACGACAGGTGTTACAAGTGGTATCAGAGCAATGGTTTAAGTGAACCAATGACTATAGGTTTGCCATAGGAATTGGACTTAAACTGATAGAGATCAAGTTAGGCTTAAGTAGGTGATGATATACCATATACGGAGCTTTACCTCCGTATAAAAGACTGGATACGAAGGACCCTTCGTAGGTAGCGAAGGTACTAAACATTGTACCAAGCAGACCTATCCGTAGCCGAAGCTACGATGTATACCTCCGTAATTTCGGAGCTCTCAAGGCAATAAGGAACGGATACATATAAATCTATTCCATACTTATCCAACATCCCTATAAGGGAATGAAATCAGACGTTCCTATAAACTAGGACACGGCCTTAGAGTCATAGATATATCTTCCTTACTTAGAAGATATCACGAAAGAGGAAGAGATTTACTCTAAATCCTAATCTTCCTCTCCAAGGCTTTTTACCCTCTATATAAATAGAGGAAGAGCCATACGGCAGGACATCATCAATTCATCACCATACGATATACTAAAACCCTAATTACCAATACATTCGACCTCCGTAAACAAACCCTCAGCCTTCTTAACGGCTGAGAGTAAACAGTCATAGGCGTAAAGCGGCCTTCGGCCCTCTGACCGGAAGGGAGTCGCCAACAAATACCCCAAAACCCCACTCACACCTTCTGTTGAGCCATAGTGCGATTATTTGATCAATCAAATTGGCGCCATCCGTGGGACCCCTACTCTAAAAATCGAATCCAGCCACGATCAAAACAAGAAGCATTATGTCAGACCTTAACCCCCTTCCGAAACAATACAAGTCAGATACCGTCTGTGACCAAGGAAAAGATGGTGATGGAACCCTTTTGGTCGGGAGAATTAGCTCCCCAAACGAGCAAGAAACCAAAAGCAGCCACCAATTGCAAGATGACCAGATGGCAGGCCAGCCGGCCTGCCAGATAATGGCATTAAGCAAGGCAGCAAACGGCATCCTCGACATAAAAGAGGGTAGCACCGAAAGAAGTACAGCCCCAGATCCAAGGGAAAACGTTGTACCGCACCTCGTGTGCACCGTACAAAGTGACCCACTGTCGGTGGCACAAGAACTTCAGTAAGAAGATAGAGACTCGGCTCAAAATAGCGGAGACGGTCCCATAACAGTAGACAAGAGCAGACCGAAGTCAGCAGGAAAGGATCTGGGCAAAAAGAAGGAAACAGAAGACAAAAAAGGAGACCCCAGAATGGCAAAAAGCCCGACGCAAGCATACCAGCTATACCCGATTTATCAAGGGACCTCCATCGGGACAGTAGCGGCGGGTGCCATGCAGACAATGCCTGGACTAGGGACGTACCTGTCGCCAGGAACACATCCATCGTGCTATTACGGAGGATATTTTTACCCGTACGGAGGGCCACAGATCCAGTACCTGGGAACACCACCCTTTGAGGGAAGCTACCCAGGAAACATACAGGCATCATGGTATTATCCACATGGCATTATGACCCACAGTACCTTAAGGCAAGCCCAACAACCGGAGTCGAAAGGGACAAGGTTGAAGAAAAAGGAGCAGAGCCTAAATACAAAGGGTCATGCCTACAGTTCGCAAGGGATTTACGCCAACACGTACCTCCGGTAAAGATACTGGAAATCCAGGAACTACCCTGGTACGATGGTACCTCCGATGTCGATGAGTTCCTCAGGAATGTCGACGAAGCAGCAAAGATAGAAGGATGGAGTGGCCCGGCGATCTGCCATGTCATCTTCTACCTCCTACATGGAAAAACAAGAAGATGGCTCGAAAGCCTACCCGAAGAAAGTATACACGATATCAAAGATTTCAAGATCAAGTTAAGAGAGGAATTTGGCCCCTACTCGTGGGTACATGATATAAAACAGGAGGAGGACGAAGAAGCAGAATATTTTCTGAAGCGATAAGGAGACAGCACTCGGAACCTGGTGCGTATATCAGAAGAAGAAAGGATATCTGGAGCCATACATGGACTCCGATCAAAGGAATTAATACGGCATCTATGCCTCAGTAAGCCGAAAAGCTATGCAGAACTGGTGGATACGTTTCATGAGGGGAAAAGTGCAGAAGAAGTAGCGGAGAAAGCCATGGCTAAGTGGAAAACGATGATAAAGAAGAATGAGAAGCCAACCGAGGCAACCGAGGACGTAGCAATCGATGAATACTACCCTGCGTACAGTAGGACCAACAGCTACAAAAGAGCAATTAGCAACCTCCGGAAAACTCCATCGGAAATCCTGTCATCCGAGGAGATAGCAAAAACATTTGTTAGACCACTACCGCTATCCGGAAGAGGAACCAGAAACTTAGACAAATTTTGTTGCTTCCACAACGGATATGGGCATAGTACGGATCATTGCAGAGAGTTGCTAAGGCAGATAGACAACGCAGCAAGAGAAAACAAGCTAACACATCTGGTGAAAATGAGCAGACCAAGCTTCGAAGAAACAGAACCAGATGAGCACCAGAGGAGAATACTATCAAATACCTTGATCCGAAAAGGACTACAACACTACCACTTCGGTGAGTTGGATGACAAGGTATCGATAGACCCCGTGCTAATAAAAGTAAATATAGGCAGTGTATGCCTGAAGAACACACAGGTGGATACAGGAAGTGGACGAGACATAATCTACGAGAAAAGTTTCCTCCGACTACCAAAGAAACTGCGAGAAACAATTACCTCACTGGACACAGAGGTGGTAGGGTTCGCCAGTGAGCGCATCTGCCCTTTGGGAGAAATATGGCTGGACGCCACAATCGGAGGATTCCCCTGGCAAAGAACCGCAAAATTTTTGGTAGTAGTAATAAAGGCAAACTTGCCCTATGATATGCTTCTGGGCAGAGAAGGAATGAGGAAATTCCACATGATAGCATCCACAATACACGGTTGCGTTCAGTACAAATCTCACGGGGGGATGCAAACACTGCTCTCTTCATTCACCAAGGACACAAAAGGTGAGAGCTCCGTACCGTGGTACAAACGCAACAGAAGAATGATACAAAAAGGACCCAGAGGACAACTGGAAATTGCAGCAGAAGGATCCTTCGAGGAAGAAAGGACAGACAACTCCGGACCAGCAGAGGATGCAGAAATCCAATCAACAAAAACTCCGACAGGCATTAAGACCGGTTGGAGCATAATTTGCCCCCGGGATAAGCCAAATTAACGGAGCAAATAGGGCAGCACAAAAGTAGCAGCTAGGAACAATACAATTTTTTTTTTTGTAAAATCCTCCTGCCATGTACTTATTAGCTCCCACAAAATTATAAAACGATCGTAATAATTCCATCAATGCGCATAAAAATTTATCAACTTTTGAATTGTTAAGGGGACGCCCATAAGACTTTTCAAACACAATCATGAGGTAATAACCCATGAATATAATGCATAAGCCACTCCTTCCTTATGATTGAAGTGCATAAGCATTAATGCATAAGACATTCTTTTAGAATGTATAAGCATAACCAAAACAAAAGATATCACTTTCCCGATTGTGATATGCAGAATGATAAGCTCTGAACAAAGCGAAGCAATGGTGGCACAAACAAAGACAAGAAGCAAAAAAAAGAAGAGCAAGTCATTTATAATTCAAAAAATATGTACAGAGTGCAGAGGATCAAACAGTTTACATCCCCTGAGGCCTAATGTTATAAAGATCAGTCACCGGGGCATCGGGATTTGAAGAAATCCGCTGGATATATGGAAAAGAAATCCTTCTTAAGGCCTCCTCAGCAGCAACGATCCTCTCCTCAGTACCAAGAAGCCTCTCCCTATTCCCAGCCAAGACAACCTGCCCACGACTCTCCATACGAAAAAGCAGTAAAGCTCTTGAATCAGCCTGGTTAGCCTCGATTAGCTCATCAAGACTCTGATCAAACTCAGGACTCGCCATCAACATCCGGAAGACATGGGGAATAACGCCAGAAATAACCTGACGCATGGAGTTCCTTGAATCTTCCAATTCCAACTCCAATCTATTGATCACTGCAGCAGGCCCGGCAAAAACAAGAGAAGAAATTCTCTCATGAGCAGCATCCAAACTTTGCGTAGCAAGGGACAAAGCTTCCTGCGAATCAGCAAGCTCCCTTCGCAAAGAATCAACCAACGAAGAATCACCACCGGCAGACGGAGCAGCCCTCAGAGAAGCCAACTCTGCCCTGTGCTTCTGCAGATTCTCCTCCAGATAGTGCACTCTGGCACTGCTAGCCGAACCAATCATACCGGCAGCGAAAAGAGCCTGGTTCGTCATCTCAGCAAGCCTCTAAGCAGCCATGGTACCCAGCATGTCCTAAGATGATCAGGAACCAGCATATCCAGACTCATTCGGCAAAGCTGAGGATCAGGCAATTCACTCTGAAGAAGAACCCCTGATAAAATTACGAAGAATTGCAATAAGTAATATGCAAAGGGGAACAGCGATTGAAACATCTACGTAATATCTAGCCACTTACCAATTGTGGATCCAGTAGCTCCAGTTGTAGTAGCTCCAGTTGTAGTAGCTCCAGTTGTAGTACCTCCAGTTGTACTAGCTCCAGTTGTAGTAGCTCCAGTTGTAGTAGCTCCAGTTTCATCAACTGGCTCTTTCCCAGGCCTCCGTCCGGGATCAGAAGTCCCAGCTATATAAGGAAAAAGCATACAAATCAGATTTATACGGACACAAATAATAGGGTCAGGGAGAAACATGTACCATGATCAGCTTCAGAAACTGGAGCAAGGTAGTAACAACAACTTCATTTCTTATGGGAGAAGAATCAAGGATAATGACAGAAGGACCTGCAGCCATAGGGTCCGTTGAAGCAGATGGGCCATCCCTCACCCTCTGCCTCTTCGGAGGAGGCTTAGAAACATCAACACCAGCAAAAAGGGGACCCTTCCCATCCGAAGCAGACAAAGGCCTCCTACCAACAACCATGCCCTGAGGATTCATGGTCACAGCGTCTCTGAGTGTCAACTCTGCAAACATAACGTAAAAGACATCAGAAGAAAGCAACATAATGCAATTGGCAGAAAAAAGCAGCAAAGAAGAATGGTACCTTCACAACACCATATCAAGACAGGCTGATCAGGAGAACCCTCCCATGACATGGTAATCCCAGCAAGATATAGAATCACAGAGGGATAGGTAACCAACTCAAATGAAGAACTACGCACCTGACGAATCAACTCATTGTCAAGAGAATCCCAAGCACACTCATTATCTTCAAACGATAACCTTGGCACCAACCTATTCCTATCCAATATACCCCTGAACAGCGGGTGAATATATTCCTCACTAAAAACAAAAACCCCGGCCTCCAGTTCAACATATCAGAATCCCCTATATCAAAAAACAACCTACCAGGCCTCTCCTCAACCATAACCCAACCATCACGAATGCCAAACTTAAAGAAATACCCAAATAAACTTATCCTGGGTTCTATATCGAATGCACGACAAACAACGATAAACGACACTATCATAGTAATCGCTAAGGGGTGAACCATGGATAAATGCAGATTATGGTAATCAAGTAACCCTAATAGCCAAGGGGACAAAGGAAACCTAAGATTACCACCGGAAAAGGGAGCGGTATACATACCTACAAAGCCAGGAGGCGCATCAAGGATCGATTCTGCCCGTCCTGGAACCCTAATCTCAGGATCATCTGGGCGGCAGAAGCATCGACAAAACCACGCAACATCATCTTTCATCATCTCCGAATACGTGGTACTAATGATGCGAAAATGATTACGATCCATATGCGTTAAGAAGATTGAACGAGAGGAACGATCAATAATGAAGAAAGGAGAGTTGGGAAGGGAGAGCAGTTGCAAAAGAAGTGAAAAAGAAAATCTCCGGAGCCGTCAACAATTAAATAGGGGACAAAAAGGATGGTTTGAAAAACCGGCGCATAACCCAACCATCACGAATGCCAAACTTAAAGAAATACCCAAATAAACTTATCCTGGGTTCTATATCGAATGCACGACAAACAACGATAAACGACACTATCATAGTAATCGCTAAGGGGTGAACCATGGATAAATGCAGATTATGGTAATCAAGTAACCCTAATAGCCAAGGGGACAAAGGAAACCTAAGATTACCACCGGAAAAGGGAGCGGTATACATACCTACAAAGCCAGGAGGCGCATCAAGGATCGATTCTGCCCGTCCTGGAACCCTAATCTCAGGATCATCTGGGCGGCAGAAGCATCGACAAAACCACGCAACATCATCTTTCATCATCTCCGAATACGTGGTACTAATGATGCGAAAATGATTACGATCCATATGCGTTAAGAAGATTGAACGAGAGGAACGATCAATAATGAAGAAAGGAGAGTTGGGAAGGGAGAGCAGTTGCAAAAGAAGTGAAAAAGAAAATCTCCGGAGCCGTCAACAATTAAATAGGGGACAAAAAGGATGGTTTGAAAAACCGGCGCATAACCCACCCAAACCGTCGATTGGTTTTCTCCCCGGGATAAGCGCGCACGAATTAAACTCTTGATGGGATATATAAGCGGCATAGCAAAATGACCATTTTACCCCCATAAAGAGCTCCGGAGAAGAAACAGAGCATCCAAAACCATAGCTTTTTCGAAGCCCCGGTTACGCAGGTATGCCCTTACTTATTTATTTTTTATTATTTTTGAAGTCTAATGCGATATTCTACAGATAGACTCTCCCATCAGACTGGGGGGCTTGATGATATACCATATACGGAGCTTTACCTCCGTATAAAAGACTGGATACGAAGGACCCTTCGTAGGTAGCGAAGGTACTAAACATTGTACCAAGCAGACCTATCCGTAGCCGAAGCTACGATGTATACCTCCGTAATTTCGGAGCTCTCAAGGCAATAAGGAACGGATACATATAAATCTATTCCATACTTATCCAACATCCCTATAAGGGAATGAAATCAGACGTTCCTATAAACTAGGACACGGCCTAAGAGTCCTAGATATATCCTCCTTACTTAGAAGATATCACGAAAGAGGAAGAGATTTACCCTAAATCCTAATCTTCCTTTCCAAGGCTTTTTACCCTCTATATAAATAGAGGAAGAGCCATACGGCAGGACATCATCAATTCATCACCATACGATTTACTAAAACCCTAATTACCAATACATTCGACCTCCGTAAACAAACCCTCAGCCTTCTTAACGGCTGAGAGTAAACAGTCATAGGCATAAAGCGGCCTTCGGCCCTCTGACCAGAAGGGAATCGCCAACAAATACCCCAAAACCCCACTCACACCTTCGGTTGAGCCATAGTGCGATTATTTGATCAATCAGTAGGTATGCTTAGCCTTTGAGATGAAATGCCTTAGGACAGGTTTGGGATGAGTGAGAGTGTAGGATTAAGGCTATGTGATGATTGTTTATTGATATGTGAATGTGTCTTTTAGCCTTTATTCTTCCGTTTCTCGCTTCTCCGTCGCTAATTATTCTATTGCTTCGATAGACGGTCCTCGAGGTGATCTTCTATTTCTCTAATTGAATTTGATAAACTTGTGCTTTATATTACGTGGGAAGTTGTTGAGATGGACAAAAGTTGGAGGATTAGGTGAAATGGTATTCTATCAATGTCGAACCCACAAGGTTAGTGACAAGGACCACAATGGAAAATATATATGTTGTATGCGTGATAAAGGTCGCGTGAATGGATTTGGTGAAGAAAAGACGATACACAAATGTGGTAACGAACATGCAAGTGAAAGGATACAATTACAATTATGGTCCGGAACATAATTGCAAGCGTATCACGACGCGAGCGTGTTTGTATGGCCATACTTGTGTTGACCGGTGTAGAAAGTAACGAAGTTGGTAAGATTTCTATGAAGTGTTGTATTATGTTGTTGAGCCCACGGGCTTAAAGGACATGGACTTGAAGTTTGATGAGTAGAGTTGATGCTGGATACTTGAAGGGTTGTAAGTAGGTGACGCATAGAAGGGTTACCGGGCATACGTATGAAAGGATACAATTACAATTATGGTCCGGAACATAATTGCAAGCGTATCACGACGCGAGCGTGTTTGTATGGCCATACTTGTGTTGACCGGTGTAGAAAGTAACGAAGTTGGTAAGATTTCTATGAAGTGTTGTATTATGTTGTTGAGCCCACGGGCTTAAAGGACATGGACTTGAAGTTTGATGAGTAGAGTTGATGCTGGATACTTGAAGGGTTGTAAGTAGGTGACGCATAGAAGGGTTACCGGGCATACGTATGAAAGGATACAATTACAATTCCGGTCGCGAACGTAATTGTAAATGTATCACGACATGTGTGTGTTTGTGAGACTGTGTCTGTGTTGATCCGAATGAAGTAAAGATGAGAACGATGGAATCACTTAATGGTATCATATTTAACCACGCTAAGAGTAAACACGTATAAATGGAATAAAGAATGATGAAGCTGAAGCAAGTAAAGAAGCTAACACTAAGGTTGATTGAACCCTTTAACCATGAAGCTCTTCCATTCTATGAACACCATGTTATGATGTGAAGCTACATTCGAGCTGTGAAGTGTTAAAGTTGTGCTTGGGTGTAAGGAAAACGTTTAGGTTTCGTTTGAAATTATCTTTCCTGATCATAGATAATACGCGGCGCACAAAAGCTATATGCGGCGCATATCCTGAGTTTTAAGTTTATGCGGAGCATGTTCAAACGCATGTTATTTTCTGTAAACAAAAAGTGTGAAATATGCGGCGTATATTATCTGGGCGCATTCGCCGTAGTTTTGAGACGCTCTAATAATGTTCCCGGTTTCGTTGCGATCGTGAGGTCGAGCCTTCAAGTGATGTGTGTCTATTGCTACTGTCATGCAAAAGCACCTTTCCGTATTGTTCTCACTTATAGGAAGGAGTTAACGGTTTCGATTGTGGGATGTATTTCTTTCTATAAGATATATTTACGGTCTTGCAACTTTATGTTGAAGTTGATGATGAAAGTCCTGCTAAAGCTATTGCTACCCTCATAATGATCCTATTGAGTTTTACGAAATATCTTCATGATAACGAAAGTCCTTGTTGTGTATGAATTTAAGGAATCAAGTCTAAAGTTTTCTCTAGATCGTTCAGTCATTACTTTTAGTGATGAAAATCTTGCCTATTCTAAGTATGACGAAGAACATCATATTTGCGTAAAGAGCGTTATTACGATTTTCAACTCGAAGAGGCTTAGCTTTAAATTCGTCAAAAGTGAGTAAAAGATAAGGGAGCAACCAACGCTTAATGTTGAAGGGAACAAAGTTTTATTTATTAGCTAAGTTCGTGGTGGAGAGGATATGGTGAGTGCTTGACTACGGCGAATCAGCTCAAGATAATGTTTTTTGAGACAAAGAATGTAGTAGAATGGGAGCATAGTCAGATGAGTCAAGATGAACCATCATGAAGCAATACGTTTAAAAGTAAGATTTCGGTATCCGAGAACGAAATGACCAAAAGTTGTACTTGAGGAGGCTTATGAACCGTGGTGACATGCTTATTTGGATGCCGCCTGAAATGTGATACGACCTATTATGATACGAGGTGTAGTAAATCTTATATGTTGACGTGTGATAGGGTTAAAAGCCAAGACTAGACACCGAAAGTTTGGTTACAAAATAATTATTTAATGATCCTTTAACGGAAGTGAGGAGTCACGTTATCATGGACTAAGAGACAAGGTTGCGTGGGAAGCTAAAGGTAATGATATGATATGAGCCATTAGTAGACAGGTTGCCCAAGAATCTTTATTTCTTGGTGAACTATTGCACCGTTTCATTGGACATGAAAGAAAAGATGTATGTTAAAGAAGTTCTCTTAAAGTGGGAAAGCTAATTATTGAATGTTTCAAATCGAGACGGCCGTTATGTAAATAATTTTCAAAGATGTTTTGGTAAAGAATGAAGGGAACGGTGAACTCAAATGATGCCTATCACTCCTAGATTGATGGGAAAGAGAAAGAATGTTTATTTCTTGGTGAACTATTGCACCGTTTCATTGGACATGAAAGAAAAGATGTATGTTAAAGAAGTTCTCTTAAAGTGGGAAAGCTAATTATTGAATGTTTCAAATCGAGACGGCCGTTATGTAAATAATTTTCAAAGATGTTTTGGTAAAGAATGAAGGGAATGGTGAACTCAAATGATGCCTATCACTCCTAGATTGATGGGAAAGAGAAAGAATGATTTAGAAACTCAGGAAAATCATATGATTGTGCGATGGTGCATCGAGATTTATTGTTGTGTTCATATGCAACCATGGTTATGCCATAGGCGTTGGATGTCACTTCATGATACGACATGTTATTGAAAGGAAAGTTGTGGAGCCAAAGATCATGAAGATAATAGTTCATAAAGTTGGAATCGTTAAAAAGTGTTCTGATTAGCTCAAAATTGACTAAAGGTTTTGTGGTGAGCAAAGAAAGCTTATTATGAACAAAGTGGGATATTGCGATGATTGTTCAAAAGGTGTGACTTGTGCTCAAGTTAGAGATGAGAACCAAAAGCCATATGAAAAGATACAACGTTTGGATATTCCAAAGTAGAAATGTGATTATATTAATATGGAATAAGTGTCTAAGTTGTCTCGGCATTGAGAGGAAAGTATATGATATGGGTCATCATGAGCCATTTGACAAAAAGTATTCATTTTCTTGCTATTCGTGGGAGTGTGCGCGTGTTGAAGCTTGCCACTTTGTATAAAGGTGAAGTAAGCGTGGAGTTCCATATCCGTTGTTTTTGAACTTGATAAGAAGTTTGTCTCAAAATCTTGAAGATGTATTATACGTGCTTGTGTATTTCTTTTGGATGGTGTCCATAGTACTCTCATGGGTGCTATTGAGCATAAGCCTTGATGATGAAACTACCGTGACTCCATTGGAATATGTGAGCATTGATGCTAAGAAAGGATTGTAGATGAACCGGTTGAAATTCTTGGCCGGTGTAGATGCACGTTTCGTGCATAGATTATTGTCCGTCACAATGCAATTCCGATGGCTGATCGTTATGAAGAGATGGCGTCAACAAGGTCGTATCACCTCGTGGTGACGTCATCACGAAGTGGCAGTTCGTGCTTACATCAGCACGAAGAGAGTTCTTCCTTGTGCTTACGTCAGCACGAAGTGAATCAAGTTCACGACGACGTCATCACGAAGATGTTGAATTCGTGCTTACGTCAGCACGAAGTGAATCAAGTTCACGACGACGTCATCACGAAGATGTTGAATTCGTGCTTACGTCAGCACGAAGTGAATCAAGTTCACGACGACGTCATCACGAAGATGTTGAATTCGTGCTTACGTCACACGATGTGATTCGTGCTTACGTCAGCACGAAGTGAATCAAGTTCACGACGACGTCATCACGAAGATGTTGACTTCGTGCTTACGTCAGCACGAAGTGAATCAAGTTCACGATGACGTCATCACGAAGTGGCAGTTCGTGTGAAGGAGTTCAAAGCCCACGAACGAGATAGAAGTCCAGCCCATTTAGCAGCCTATAAATATAAGAATTAGGTTATAGTTTTCGTTTGATGATTTGAGTTGCAACAGAAGTCGTCCAACGTGCACGGGGTAGAGATCTATACCCCGTGCCAATCAGATGTATACTCAATTTGGTGTAACAATCTTATGATTAATGATATACACGAGTTATGCATCGTTTTTTATCTCTTGTTCTTCATTCAATTCGTGTTTATATGTCCATTAATTTACAGAAACTTCAAAGACGATTACAATTGGATTCCGCACTTTTGTAGTCGTAATGATCGTGGTTTAATCGGTCCAAACCGCACTTTCAATTGGTATCAGAGCGGGGGGGGACGATTCTGTTCTCAATCGCGATCTGAATTGAGGTTTTTCTGTCTAATTCGTGTGAAAATTCGTGAAGATGATGAAGTTCGTGCGAATTCGTGCTTACATCAGCACGAAGAGAGTTCTTCCTTGTGCTTACGTCAACACGAACTCTCTTCGCGTGTCACTTCGTGCGACTTCGTGCTTACGTCAGCACGAAGTGAATCAAGTTCACGACGACGTCATCACGAAGATGTTGAATTCGTGCTTACGTCAACATGGATTCATGGACAAGTTATCACGAATTATGGGTTAAGTTCATGCGTATGTCAACACGAAGTTAATATGTCGTGTTTCTGACATTCACTACGAAGATAACCATGACTTTCCTATCAAGTTCGTGCTTACGTCATGCCTAAGTATCCCTTACTTCGCGCTAAAGTCATGCTGAAGATGATATATTGATCTGAAACAAGTTCGTGCATATGTTAACACGAACTCATTCTAAGTTCGTGCTTACATCATCACGAAGATGTCTACTTCGTGCTTACGTCAGCACGAAGTGAATCAAGTTCACGACGACGTCATCACGAAGATGTTGAATTCGTGCTTACGTCAGCACGAAGTGAATCAAGTTCACGACGACGTCATCACGAAGATGTTGAATTCGTGCTTACGTCAGCACGAAGTGAATCAAGTTCACGACGACGTCATCACGAAGATGTTGAATTCGTGCTTACGTCAGCACGAAGTGAATCAAGTTCACGACGTTACATCATCACGAAGATGTCTACTTCCTTGTTTCAAGTTTATAACAAGAAGCAGATCGAGTATAGAGGTTCCAAGCTGTGTGCACTACACTTTCATATTCAATGAAGCACACAAAACAGGGTAGTAAAAAAAAAAGTATTTTGGCGGGAAAAATAATTTTTCTCCTTAGTCTTAAAATGGCATGATTCATGGAGATTTGAAGTTTGGTAGCGTCCGAAAAAATTTTGGTCCGTTTTTGTGCGTTTTCGACACGGTTTGACTGAAATTTTCGGCAAATATCAAAATTTTCCTACCGCCTTAGAAATAAAAATTTACGTGAATACCAATGTTTCACGTAAATGAGTTTTCCCAGCAGTTTGAAGGGAAAACGAGTATACCCTGTTTAGCGAAGAGCTATAACTGTCATGAGCTCTAAGCATTTTGAAGAACCTCAAGAATAGGAGATAATTAAAACCTATTATAGGCTGATTTTCATAATTTTGCAGAGAAATAGGGGGGGATAAAAATTTAATTATTCTTTCGGATTTTTGAGCAAAATTCTGAAAATACTCGAGTTATTTCAGAGATCAAAGTGTTATTCTGTTAGAATTAACAATTGACGGTGTCTACACTTTCAAATGCTCGAGTAATGAAGATCATATTATGATCTTTAATATAGCAGTTATGGAAGCTTTTGTCGAAATATTGGAGCAATGAAGTTGATTACTTGTGGTTGAAGTACATGCAGATTGTACCTTAGTGAGATCTCATAAAGAAAAGACTCCGAGTAATTGATAGAATTGTGAAGATACGAGACATAGTTGAAACCTTGTTGAAGTATTGAAATGATGAAGCTGGTTATTTGTTGATTGAGTACTTGAAGATTCAACCTATCTATATTCCATAATGTAGGGATGATAGTCAAGCAATTTGTAAGTTTCATTGCTTAAGACTAAGATCTTTATGTGATTGGCGGTTTATATAACTGAAGGGGAGATCTGATAAGAAAGACTTTAGGTGATTAGTAGAGTTGTGGAAATACAGGACGGAGTTAGATGCTGCTATTTGAGACATGGTCTATGGTATTACATTTTGTGATTCAGGTTGTAGAGTTTCTTATCTTTGTGATAGCTGATTGATTTGATGCTGATTGTTGGAAATTCAACTTCTCTATTATATGCCGATTAGGCAAGACGTGATTGATTTCTCGGGCGACGATCCAAAGGATGGAAGGTTGCAATGCTTAATTCGGAGGTGGTTAATTGTTGAGGGGGAGAACTACAATGAGATGTGTTGGGTTAGTTGGTTGTCATAGAGGGACAGGGACTTTGCAGTTTGAAGATCAGGATGCGATGTCAGAAGATCGAGTTTCAACAAGAAGACTCGATGTCATCAGCTAAGGGAGAGCCATTTGTTCAGGCTTTCTATAGCTATTGATTATTGGAGTTTATCAAGAATTGATTGCAACAGAAAAGGGGGAGTCTGTAGATGCACGTTTCGTGCATAGATTATTGTCCGTCGCAATGCAATTCCGAGGGCTGATCGTTATGAAGAGATGGCGTCAACAAGGTCGTGGTGACGTCATCACAAAGTGGCAGTTCGTGTGAAGGAGTTCAAAGCCCACGAACGAGATAGAAGTCCAACCCATTTAGCAGCCTATAAATATAAGAATTAGGTTATAGTTTTCGTTTGATGATTTGAGTTGCAACAGAAGTCATCCAACGTGCACGGGGTAGAGATCTATACCCCGTGGCAATCAGATGCATACTCAATTTGGTGTAACAATCTTATGATTAATGATATACACGAGTTATGCATCGTTTTGTTATCTCTTGTTCTTCATTCAATTCGTGTTTATATGTCCATTAATTTACAGAAACTTCAAAGACGATTACAATTGGATTCCGCACTTTTGTAGTCGTAATGATCGTGGTTTAATCGGTCCAAACCGCACTTTCAACCGGAAGCAAAGAAACTTCGTAAGAAGAACATTGAGCTTATGCTTGTGAAATGGAAGCATACTCGTGGAGAAAGCTTAACTTGGGAAAACGAGTCCGTGATGCGGGAAAACTATCCTCACCTATTTGATGTTGAAGTGATTCTGAGGACGGAATCCTCTTAAGGGGGAGGTAATTTTAACATCCCGAACTTTTTAATTAACGGTTGACTTGAGTCATTAAGTCAACACTACGTGTCCGTTAAGTCTCTAGGATATTTAATGTTTATGTGTGATTAATGTGCTTTATGTGTAAGGTTTTAAAGCCTAAATGATTCATGTGTTAATGTGTTTAAGATGATTTAATGTGTTTAAAGTGTTAGTAAGTATTCCCGTTAAGTCGTTTGAGCCTAAAATGTGAAGATGTAAAGTTGAGGGGGCCTAAGTGCAAGATTAGAAAAGTGTGTCCAGCAGATTTAGGGGTAATTAGACCCTAATCCCTTTTCATTATTCAGTTCCAAACACATTCTTCCAACCCTAGGCCGCCCCCTCCCTCCCTTGCTCCATTTTCGAGTGATTTTGATCGTTTCTTGGTGATTTGAAGAGGTTTTGATCCATAGTTTGCATCCCTTTTGTAATCTTTAGGTATTTGAGGTATTATTACATTGATTTCATATCATTTTAATCCCTTGATTCAATTCATATCTGGTCCAAGTCTTTAGAGGGTTGTTTGATGTCGAAATCATGCTTTTCAATCGATTTGGTAACCTAAAATGTTTGTTATTGTGATGCAAATCAAGTAGGGGTTAATCAATGATTTCATTGCATCATTATGGTCTTAAAATGATGAATTTTGAGGTACAAATGTCGTTCATAAGGTTTGAGGCCGTTTGGGGTGTGTTTGGCTAAGTTTTGGAGGTTAAACAAAGTGATTTGTGCAGAATCGGGGCCTGCTGCGGCGCAGTCACTAGACTGCGACGCAATGAGTGTGCAGGGACTTAAGTTATCCATGGAATCGTGAGAGAGTCTACTTTCTTATGGTAATGCTTTTAAAAGATGATTCTAATGTCAAATCACCTGAAGGGTTGATTTAGTGAGTGAAGGTCGAATTTCGTCGAGTTCTGTGAGCTCTAAAGTATTAATCGAACCCCCGATGCATCAAGCCTTGTCATGGGTCATGTTTATAGGTATCTAGGCTTGAGTCATGACCATAAGTAAGTGGGTACTTGTTTAGCTCATTATGTCGTTTAATGATTATAGGTAGTCGGGAATACTTGCAAAGCTCGGTAACTTACGTATCATTTGTTGTGCGCTTCTACGAGGTAAGATACACAACTTTGTCATGCTGAGGGTTCAACAAAAACATAGTTTTCATATAATAACTTCCCCAAATGTTATCTTGTTTGCTTATGGGTATTCGGGATTATTCGGAGGTGATATGGGCTATGTAGATGAATATTGAAGCCTGAAATGCTACCCCAATGATATGAGATGATATGTATTGTTATGATATGCTATGAGATGATATGTATTGTTATGAAATGATATGAGATGATATGTATTGTTATGAAATGATATGAGATGATATGTATTGTTATGATATGCTATGAGATGATATGCTTTTCATATGAGATGCCATGAAATGCTTTGAGATGTTATGAAATACGATATGTAATAATATATGATATGAGATAAATGATATACAATGATAAACGATATGAGACGATAGATGATATGCAATGATACGCGATATGAGATGAGAAATGATATGTATATGTGCATGTGTAGATGTGAAATGTGATGATTACGTGGCTTGTTCATCTAGTTCACTAGACTTTATAAGTTGCCATGACACGTGCACGTTTAAGGGCCCAAACGTTAAGATGAAACTATATGATGAATGTTTAGGAAATGTGCACACCTAAACTATATGAGATGTGAAATCGAGCTCATAATTTAGATGAAAGTGTTAAGCTTAACTCGTACTTGCCGTTGCCCGGCTAGTGCGTAGATGTGGTTGCTTGGGTGGCTCCTTGCAACATGGTTTTAGATGTGAAGAGTAATTCGGGAGGTTTGACCAGCCCCATTGTCTTGAACATACTGATTACTCCGGGATTGGCTTGCCATTCCTTAACGACATTGATGTACCGCCGAAAGGTTTGTTCATCTAGTCGGGTGTGAGGTTCCATGTATGGTCCTATGACCAGCTACACACAAACTTACACCTTATATGAGATGATATGTATTGTTATGAAATGATATGAGATTATATGTATTGTTATGAAATGATATGAGATGATATGTATTGTTATGATATGCTATGAGATGATATGTATTGTTATGAAATGATATGAGATGATATGTATTGTTATGATATGCTATGAGATGATATGTATTGTTATGAAATGATATGAGATGATATGTATTGTTATGAAATGCTATGAGATGATATGTATTGTTATGAAATGATATGAGATGATATGTATTGTTATGAAATGATATGAGATGATATGTATTGTTATGATATGCTATGAGATGATATGTATTGTTATGATATGCTATGAGATGATATGTATTGTTATGATATGCTATGAGATGATATGTAATAATATATGATATGAGATAAATGATATACAATGATAAACGATATGAGACGATAGATGATATGCAATGATACGCGATATGAGATGAGAAATGATATGTATATGTGCATGTGTAGATGTGAAATGTGACTTTTCTATAATGTTTAAATGGACAAATGTTTTATTAATGATGTGTTATCTTACTTAGCTAATTCGTTAGCTAACACTTGTTCTTTTTAAATGTGTTGTGCCCTCAGGTCTAACATTAGTGAGCAGGTAGATGTGAGAAGTGTGAGACATGGGTAGATTGCAATGAGGATGGCTATAGTTTACCCATAGTGGCTGCTCGCATTAGACATTTGTTTTATGTTTAGACTTAAATGATTCGCATTTACTATGTTGTCGGTTGTTTAATGTTGGGCAACCGACGGATTTCCATTTGAACTTATTTTGATGATATTGCTAATAACACCTATTAATAAATGAACCAAACAGATTCTTTTGGTTTGGTCTTTTAAAGTTTACTTCCGCTTTCTTTGACGCCATTAGGCGAAAATTTTTGGAAATCCATATTTTTTAAACGACAGGTGTTACACTAAACATGTCACGTTTTTTACTTTTAGTGTAACACCCGTCATTTAAAAATATGGGTTTTCAAAAACTTTCACCTAACAGTGTCAAATTGCGGAAGAAAAGACTTTAAAAGTCAAAACCGATAAAAACTGTTTGGTTTCTACGTTTAGTTGGTGTTACATGCAATACCATCAAAAAGTTTAAAATGAAAACCCAACGGTTGCCCAACACAAAACAACCGTTCAACAATACTACATAAATTCGACATCAAGTACGAAATGTAAATAAATGTCTAAAGAGACAATCGTCTATGGGTAGCTAAGTCCTCCTGCATGCATTTACCCAACTCTCACTCTTATTCCTGCATCAACTAGTCCTTCACGCTAAACCTGAGGGAACAACCACATTTAAGAAACAAGTGTTAGCTAACGAATTAGCTAAGTAAGATATCACTATGTTATTAAAGCATTTATCCAATTAAAACAATCTTCATTATTAGACAAGTTTATTTAGGCACAACACACATCACACATTCACACATAAATGCATATCAACTTCATATCAATTAGGGCGAATCCCCTAAATGTGCCCATCCTTCATTTTATTCACACATTATCACACATATCTTCGTTAACTGCATATAAGTGTAACATAAGTCACACCCGACTAGATGCTTCACCAAAAGGCGAGTCACACTTCGTCGTTAAGGAATGGCAAGACAATCCAAGAGTAATCCGTATGTGGAGGTTGGTCAAACCCCTCGTATTACTCGCTCTGCATTATAAAGACCATGTTGCAAGGAGCCACCCAAGCAACAACTACGTCAACGCACTCGTCCGGCTAAGACTAGTACGGGTTAAGCTTAACACTTTCCCTGCATTATAAAGACCATGTTGCAAGGAGCCACCCAAGCAACAACTACGTCAACGCACTCGTCCGGCTAAGACTAGTACGGGTTAAGCTTAACACTTTCCCTGCATTATAAAGACCATGTTGCAAGGAGCCACCCAAGCAACAACTACGTCAACGCACTCGTCCGGCTAAGACTAGTACGGGTTAAGCTTAACACTTTCCCTGCATTATAAAGACCATGTTGCAAGGAGCCACCCAAGCAACAACTACGTCAACGCACTCGTCCGGCTAAGACTAGTACGGGTTAAGCTTAACACTTTCCCTGCATTATATTTATGAGCTCGGTTTCACACATATGGTTTAGGTAACACACATTCCTAAACCGTCACACACATATAGTCTAGATAACACACATTCCTAGACATTCACACACTTATAGTCTAGTAACACACATTCCTAAACCGTCACACACATATGGTTTAGGTAACACACATTCCTAAACCGTCACACACATATAGTCTAGATAACACACATTCCTAGACATCCACACACTTTATCTTCATTACGTTTGGATCCTTAAACGTGCAAGTGACATGGCAACCTACTATGTCTAGTGAGCTAGGTGTACAAGCCATGTAAGCATGCATATATCACACATCAACTTCATTTCTACATTTCATGCATAAAGAGATACTTCGTAATACTACATAAACTGCATAACAATACACTACATTAAGCAATACTTCATTTCACTACATTAGGGACTGCATTTCAGGTCTCATGGTCAACTACATAACCCATAATACCTCCCGTGTAACCTCATATGCCCACATGCAATATAAAGATACCAAATGGAAGTATTTATGATTTGAAACCAGCTTTTCGTTGAATCCCCAGCGTGTCAAAGTAGTGTATCTTACCTCGGCGTAGTTCACAACAATCACAACTAGTCACTGTGTAAGCAACTATGCTCGTCTACCTATAATTAGTAAACGATTATTAGACAAGCTACATACTCACGTAATTAAGGCCAATAACTAGACCCACACACATTAACGACTCACTTTAGTTTCAGGTCTATTCTACATGACAAACGACGTTACGGTTCAAAACTAACTTTTCTGAAAACTGGTGAGTTGCGCCGCAACATGAAGTTGCGCCGTAGCTCAAGCCTCCAGTTGCGCCGCAACTTATCTTTCTGGAATTGAGTTGCGCCGCAACTCGATGCGATTCTGCACAAAGTTGGTCGATTACACCCCAAACCAGATCCAAATGCCTCTAAATCAAATACATGACTTTCACACATCAAAATCCTTCATATTCAAATCATTATAAAGTATTTCAACCATTACTTACACCATATATGACTTTAATCCATCAAAACCACCATTAATCTTCGTTAAACGATTCCCCCATATTCCAATAATTATTCCTAATGACTCATATAATCAAAAGGACCAGAAATCAAGGAAATATTACCTTCTATACACGAAGATCACACTAGAGATGCAAAACACTTGATTAAACGCACCCGAATCACACGTTGGAAGGCTTTTCGGCTTGCAATTAGATGGAGGAATGCTATGGGAAGGCTTAGGGCTTGTTTAGAGAGTGTTATGGCTGCAAAATATGATCTAAAGACAACCCCTAATTCCTTAATCCCGTTTTTGACTTTGCCTCCATGTCAAAACTAGCCCCTAAGCTTCCTAATGCTTCATTATTGGTCACAAACTACTTTATTGACCATATACATCATTAATCCTTCATTAAATGTCACTACATGGACATTAACCTTCATATTACACACATTTATACTACATTAACATTTAGTCTTTCAAGCCTCACACATATCACACAATAACTACATATAAGCATTAAATCTAAAATAGACTTAACGACACACACAATATTGACTTAACGGCATTAGTCAACTAGTAAAGAAAAGTTTGGGATGTTACATTTAGTTCCTCAGGTGTAACAAGGAAATGACATTAATACCCTCACGTGTTTCGCACGTGCGTACGTTAACGGCAAAAAATGCACGCCGTCTAGGGGAAGGACCTTGATTGCAAAATGTTGCCAACTTTAAGGTTAAAATTGTAATTTTTAAACGTTAGGGACGAAAAGTGCAAAAGCTGCCAACTTCAGGAACGAAAAGTGTAATTTACTCTTTTATTTATCATCTGGTTGTACAGTACATTTTAATAAGCTTTATTGATAGGAAAATGTTTCAAAAGTTTAAAGGTAAGTACATTGACCGGTATCACATATCTTTGACCGATAACACCAATTAAAAATACATCATTGTTTGAAAAACTTGAAATACATGAATTTAGCGGACCCGTAGTCCGGGCTACTTCTAAAGTCTATGCGGTTCCGCCCCTGATTATGATGTAAGTTGATACACACAAAAATTGAATTCAATGGATAATTAATATCAAGCACTAAGCAGTTTTAACTAGATTTAGTTTCGTGTCAAATACATGAAATATTTACGACATTATTAAAATATAATATAAATGCAAATGAAAAATCTTATAAATTAAAATTTAAAAATATAATATAAATGCAAATGAAAAATCTTATAAATTAAAATTTAAAAATATAATGTAAGAAAAAACAAATTGGTAATTTGATATTTAACAAAAATTGAATTTTTTGATATATTTTTAATATACCAATAATATAGTTGTATTTTTTGAGATGTGGATAAATATTATTTTGTAGATTAGATTACCATCATCCATTGAAACATATATTAGTGTTAGATTTTTTATATGAAGATATTTTTTGATAATTTATCTATTAATAATAATGAAAAGTCAAAAAATGTAATTTACTGATGGAAGATAAAAGAGTTTAAATTAATAAAATATTTCTATAACTAATATAATTAATAATTAAAGTTCTTATGGACCCATATTCTCTAGTTTATGTTTATAATAATAAAAATCAAATTAAAGTTGGGGGTGTTAGCCATTTATCCGCTCTATCTTTCAAAAAAGAATTAAAAACTATAATTAATATAATTAATAATTAAAGTTCTTATGGACCCATATTCTCTAGTTTATGTTTATAATAATAAAAATCAAATTAAAGTTGGGGGTGTTAGCCATTTATCCGCTCTATCTTTCAAAAAAGAATAAAAAAAATAAAAGTCAAATTAAAAGCAAAAGTCAATTTAAAAAAATTGAGAGTTCTCAATAAATTAAAAGCAAAAGATTTGTGAATTATTTTAGAGATATTTTTTATGATAATGGCTCAAAAATGTTGTACATCACAGTTTTAATTTCAAAAGATAACAATTTGTTAGTCATGTAAAATATCTTTCAACGTATCAATAATAGACACATGGACCATCAGAATTCTAACCTTATAAATACTTTCTATTTAGAGCAACTCTAATACTAAGTCCATTGTATGCTCATGGTGACGTGCAAATTCAGTATGTGAACTTTTGCATTGTGTATCAAAATTCATATAAAAAGTCCATAACATCAAGTTCATCATCCTATGAGTTTTTGACAAGTATTATAAGTACTCTCTTGATAATTATTGTTGTAGGACATGATTATGATTTATGAATATGGTTAAATTTATTGATTTTTGTAATAAAATACTTGTAAGCATATTTTTATAGTGTTCTATATAATTTAATTTCATATGTTTTTTTTAGAAAGAAAGTATGAAAGTTGAAGGGTACATATAAAACATCACAAAAATATACTTACATGTTCCAACAAGAAAACAAAATTCCAATAAACCCCCTACTACTTGTATGTGAGATAAAATAAAACACTTCATTCTAGAGAGAGAAAACAAAAACAAAAGGTGGGGGTGGTAAAGCTGAAGAACATCTAAAGAGAGAGAAAAACAAAAAACAAAATAATTAAATTAAATTAAATTAATAAAATGGGTAAAATAACCACCGGAGCTCCACCACCAGCACCACCACCACCTGCGGCAGCTAAACCCAAGAAAAAAGGCCGGCCACCAAATACAGATCTTAAGAAACAAAAACAAAAAAACCACAACAACCACCACCGTAGATCCACTCGCCGGAACCCTAATTCAACCACCACGGCCGCCGTCAATACTTCCGGTGACGATGAAGAAGAGTATTACGACGACGATGATGATGAAAGAGAAGAAAAAAAAGTTAAGCTTGTTGTTCGATTACCTCAATTGGATTCAAATTCGGGTTTAATTCGATCCAATTCGATTAATTCGGGTTCGGATTCTAATCCGGATCATGTTAATTCTGGATCTGGGCCTCCTATCGCTATACAAAATCAGGTTAATTTTTGTTAATTGTATGAAAAGTTAAAATTAGGGTTTTTGTGGGTTTTTTTGATGATAAATAAAAGGCCTTTTTTAAAAAGTAGTTAAATTGGAGAAAAAATGAATTAATTTTGGTGTGTTTTTGTATATAAAGGTGTGTGCTTTTTTGAAATTATAAATTTGGGGTTATGTGGGGTTTTTAAAATAGTGAAAATTGGTGTTTCCATTTTTAAATTTAGTTAATTTTCGGGGGAAAACCAGTTAAAAAACGGATCTATTATTTATTTATTTTAATTTTAATTCTAAAAGTGTATGTCTGTGTGTGTTTATTAATTAATTAATTTTAAATCTGTAATATTTTTGTGGATTTTCGCGCGTGATTCGGAATCCAGAAGTCAGTGGTGTATATGTGTTGACTTTTTTCAGTTTTTTTGTTTGTAGTAAATAGTGGGATAACTATAAATAAAATCTGTATATATCTATATCTATATCTATATCTATGTATCTATATATGTGTGTGTGAAAAGTGTAATATATATATTTTTTATTTCTTTTATAAAATGTAAAGTTTTAAATTTTTTGTTACTTTATGTGGATGAATTATTGTTTTTGGGTTATAAATTTATAATTGGTGAGGCTGTGTTATTTATATATATACAGCATATACATACAGTGATTAAAAAAAAGCTGAAATCTTTGGCACTTATTAATAATGGGGTTTATTGTTTTCTGTTATTCTTTGATTGCACTTGTACTTGCCATCTGGCATTCTGGCTGGTGGGCTATATTCTTATCTTGCTTGCTTGCTTCATTGTTAGGTTGTTACTGATGTAAGTGTTTAATGTATGGAGTGTAATGAGATTAATCTTTTGTTTTTTGTAGGGGGAAAAGGTTCCGAAAGCGATGGACACTCCTCATGGTCTTAATCAGAAACCTTATTCTTAATTTTTATTTATTTTTTTGTTAAATAGGATATTACATGTTGTTGGGGAATGCCCAGCATTAAGTTTATTTCTGGTCATTGTATTCTTGATGTATTTTCTCATTTAATATATGTGGATAGGATCGCCATTGGAAGCTGGTGGACCCACAACAACACCTTTGCCAGATAAAAAGTTGTTGGTGTTCATTCTTGACAGACTTCAAAAGTGTGTCTTCTTTTTGATTTCTTTCTACTAATTATTGTTATACAGTTCATTGATTAACGTAGCTCTTTCCATGTGTGGAATGTATTTGCAGGAAGGATACTCATGCGGTATTTTCTGAGCCAGTTAATCCCGATGAGGTGATTAGTCTTGAAAGTTTGTGTTATTGCTTAGATTGTTTGCTGTGTTTTATCACTGACGTGTGAAGTTTTGGTTGTTTTTGTAGCTCCCTGATTACCATGAAATTATTGAGCAACCTATGGATTTTGGTACACTCAGGAACAAACTTGATAAAGGGCTTTATGCAAATCTGGAGGAATTGGAGGTTGGTTATTGATTGTTTATGCTTAAATTATTGGTTGTCTTTGTACTAATGTTTCTGGAATATTCTGACTTGTAAGCTATTACATTGGTTGGTGGCTTTGTTTAGGGAGAAGACTACATTGAATAACATATGAGATTGCACAATTCATCCTCCTTAATCTCCCTGCTAACACAGAATAAATTTTAAAGTTTCTAACTTGCTATCACAATATCTGAATTTGCATTTGCAGTTGTGTGGTATGAGGTCCATTGCTGATGCTTTCTCATTCTTTTAGTTACTAGAAAACGTAAGAGTAACAATGTGGATAATCCTTGTCAGGAAAAAGTTACTTAAAGGATCATCTTTTGTTTCAACACTGCTTATGTGGTGTGTGATGTTTCATTACGAATGACATCTTGAGATGGACCCGGATATATTTGTTTTCCTAGGACTTTGCTGCACACTTATTCTAAAGAAAAATGAAAGAATATGGAAGTGATGTTGAAACTGATCACAGTTTGCTAAATATACTGTCGAATGTTGCTTCAACATTTCCAGTTCTTCTTTTCTTTGTACTATTTTTTTCTCCCTTTTATTGCCTGCATTTATGAAAGGGGATTATTTCAAGACTTGTAATTTTTGAAGCTTCAAAGTGCTGTCCATTCCTTCCTCCTTTTCTGCTGTTTTTTTTTAAATCAATGATTTTTGTTATTACTATATAAAGCATGGGAATTTGGGATTAATAAAACATTATTAACAATTGTTGATAACGAATAACGCTTGTAAAGTTATAGACATTGGAAAACCATATTCGATTGATATCTAATTCCTCAACTATTCCAATTGAAGCTCATCTTTAACTAACAATTTGTTTATATACTTAATATGTATTTGTAGTAAGACAAACAACTTCATGAAACTCCACATATGTGGAAAGTGGAATTAAACATATATGTTCTTTATTAATGTTTGTTGAAGGAGGGCTTGAGCTTTAGATACTGCCAATTCAACTCCAAAGTTCGACTATGTCAAATTTGCTTGTAATAAGGAATAGTCTAAGAAAAATGTAACAGGTGCCACCTTCACCTTTCAAATTGTGACTATATGCTATAAAGTTTCTCCATTCCAGTTATAGCTGATCATATTTGTCTGTTTTTCTTACTTTATGCATATGTGTATATCACATTATCACCCTGATTGACCAACTTATTTACTTTTATTGTGTACAGGCAGATGTGTATTTGATTTGTTCTAACGCAATGCAGTATAACCCGTCTGATACTGTTTTCTTCCGTCAGGTAGGGTTTTTTCTGAACTAGTTGGTTTTTTGTGCACAAATTTCTTTCTCGTCTCTGATTTTTAGTGCTTTTAGGCGAGGTCTATACAAGAGTTGGCCAAAAGGGATTTTGAAAATTTGAGGCAAGAGGGTGAAGACGGTGAGCTGCAACCGAAGGTAGTGAAGCGAGGCAGGCCTCCAAGTAAACACCTGAAAAAACCACCTGGCAGAACCTCATCGGATGTTGTTGCTGTCCCAGAGTCCACCTCAGGTGCCACTGTAGCAAATGTTGTAGAAAATACAAATGAGTCTACTCCTTACAATTTAAGACGAGGACCCATGATGTACAAGAATTATGCTGACAGTGTATCATCACATCGTTCACGCAATGGTGAACACTCTGAACTTCTAGCAGATTGGAATGAAGAGTTTCCAGGTTTCTTTCAACTTTCTTTTATCTCTCTCGACACCTTAGATCATTTCCTTGTATATGTTGTAGTGTAGAAATGGTGCAAATAACTTAAATTACCATATACTTCATATTTTACTTGGCGTTTTAATATTTTAATTTATTGAAGTGTTCTACCATCGACCGAAGGCCAGAAAATTAAACTTTTACAACACACGTTTGACCATCATGCCTGAGTAGTCTTTACCTTAACTAATCTTTAACTTCGCTTATGTCATTCTATGTCCTTAATTAGTTGTTTCAAACCTGCAGCTCGTATTAAGAGGGCTGACATGAAATATGGGAACAAACATTTTATTATAGACGAGACCAGGCGTGACACCTACAAGCAGTTCCATCCTTCGAATAATGTTCACAATTCTCTTCTAACCAACTTTGGCGGGGAAAGGAAGCAATTACTAGCGGTATGTTGCCTCGACTAATTACTGTAGCTTTGGTTAGAGTAGCTACAGTTTAATTCATCGGTATGCTATCTGATTGATCAAAACCTGAACTTGGTGTTAAAAAGTTAGGAGGAAGATGCATCTATTTACCAGATCTCATATATTTCCATTGACAGTGACATAATAGGCTATTAAACCTTGTGGACCAGATTAATATCAGTTGATCTTTTAGATGAAATGGAAGGCATGCCACTTTATTTAGCTGTTTGTTTTTACCGCTCACATGCACAATACTTATGAATTCCCTTGAATAATGACATATAATGAAAATCTTGTAAAGCCAAATGCATATTATCATGTAATATGGAGTAATATACAAGGGGGCAAGGGGCAAGTATGAAACTACGGATTGAAAACTTTCCAAATATAAGAGTTTAACTGTTTTCATGGGGCAGAGCAGACCTTTGTAAGCGGTGTTGAATTTTTGTGGATGTGGCAGTTTTGACCTGGGTCATGTTGTATCACCAAAGGGTCAAGCAAGTAAACCGATAGGAAATGACTTAAAAGGAATTGGGTTGAATGTGCGTCAATTTTTAGTACATAACTCCCCGGGTTAAAAATTAGGTTTTTATTTAATGTGTCCTTGATAATGCTAGACAAGCAAGTTATGATTTGAAGTGGTAAAGGGTTGGGCAGAAAGTATTCCTGGTCAATGCAACCCCACTAGCTTGAACCCCACAAAAAGTACTACTGTTTTAACCTGTTACCCAACAAGTCTGACCTACCCATTTTGTCACATCTCAATTTCTTATATCAATTCAGGTAGGTCTTCATGCTGAGCATGGTTACTCTAGAAGTCTAGCACGATTTGCTGCTAATATGGGCCCTATTGTATGGAAAGTCGCGTCAAAGAAGATCGAGAAAGCTTTGCCTCCTGGTGTGACGTTTGCTCCTGGTGTTGTTGGTGAACCGGAAGCTTCTCTCCCGCCTACTTTTTTTCCACCGGGTAATCAAACTTATACCCCCAGGTTAACCAGTGACAATATTCTAAATAGACCTGAAGCCCCATCCACATCAGGACCAAAAATTGAAGATTCTGGAATAAAAGCCAATAAACTTATACCCCAAAATGGTAGAAATGGTTTCAGTGGTGCTTTCGGAAGTAATAATTCCAAAATGGGAATGTTTCAAGCACATGGACATCAACTGACTCACACTAGCGGTGATGCACAAGGTACAAAAGGTGAAATTTGCAATCCCGGAAAACCTTCTTGGCAGCAGGTATCATCAACAAATCATAGACAGTTTACGGTTCCCGTTCCACCTGACCTAAATGTCGGAATACAAATACCATCTGGCTCACCCGGTTCTGTTGGACCAAGGATCAGTTCAATCCGATCACCTCAGCAGCCTGATTTAGCATTGCAACTTTGATTCTGTATTGACCCTTGTTGTATTTGGCAGCACAAATGCAGTTAAGGAGGTTGCGGGTGGTTAGTTACACTACATTTGCAATACATGGTACTGCTCTTTGCTGCTGGTGATTCTATAGTGTAGGAAACTATTCTGTACAGATTAAATGTAACCATCTCCTTTTTTCCTTTTGAGTTTCAAGCCAAAATAGTGAAGAATATCTTTGTAACTTCGGACTCAAGATCGATTGGAGCATGATGAATCTGAATTAGAAATAAAACTAGTCATTGTATTTTATGTATCTTATCATTATTTTTTCTTACAAGGTGACGTTATAAAAGAAGAAAAGAAATGTAGGTGTTTGTAGACCTTTTGTTGTGTATGAAGTATGATATTCAATTTTTGTATTGTGATGAAAAAAAATAGTTATGTAACCCGGTATGGCGGTATCTGTAACTTAAATTTGTTTAACTTTATCAATGTTGCTTTACAAAGTAGGTAATTTCGGGCTGTGATGCAATTATTGCGATTCTGTTTATTATTGATACAATTTCATTATGCTAGTTTATTTTGGGTTGAATATACGACTATTTAATTCAAGATCAATATCATAACAATGATCAAAAGTTTGTTATATCAAATAAATCTTTTTTTTTCTCTCAAAATAATTGTTGAAAGAACAAAACCATAAAAAAGGATGGACCAAATCCAAAGTAAGCAAAAAAAACAAAAGCGAAAAAAACCAAATCCAATGTAGGCCCTAAAAAACTAAATACAATTTTATCATGCTAGTTTACTTTGGGTTGAACATACAACTACTTAATTCAAGATCAATATCATAACAATGATCAAAAGTTTGTTATATCAAATAAATCTTTTTTTTTCTCTCAAAATAATTGTTGAAAGAACAAAACCATAAAAAAGGATGGACCAAATCCAAAGTAAGCAAAAAAAACAAAAGCAAAAAAAACTAAATCCAATATAGGCCCTAAAAAATGTCTCTAGAAAAGCTGTATCATAGCCATACTTTAAAGTTTTTCATTGAATACATAAAGTTATTTTGGTAACAAAAAATAAAAAAATCTATAGGCAATATTATAACCATGTTCAAAAGATTTTATTGAATACATAAAGTTATTTTGGTGAAAAGAATAAAAAAAAATCAATGTCCAAAGAGGAAAAGATGTTAAGAAAACAAAACATGAAAAACATAAAAAAAAGTAAGAGAAGAAGGATTGATCAAATCCAAAATAAGCAAAAAAAAAACTAAATTCAAAATAGGGCAAAAAAATTGTGTACCTAGAGAGAATACATAACAATATCAATTATCAAGTGTATAAATCTTTTTGTGAAATAAGTAACTAAATCAAAGTCTAAAAAAAAAAGATTTTAAAAAACAGAACAAAGAAAAGATGATCTAAATTTATAATAGAGAAAAAAAAAAACCAAAATAGCTTAATAGCCTGAAGCCCTGAATGTTTTTTTTTGTTTTTTTGTTTTTGTTTTTGACAGGCCCAAATTATTCCAAAGTTGGCCAGATAAATTTTTTTGGCCGGCCCATAATTTGACCTGTAGGCTGTAGCTCAACTGCTCAACACAATTCACTGGCTTGAGTATTAATATTAATATTAATATTAATATTAATATTATTAATGATGTATATAATAGTAAACTAATATTATTAATGATGTATATAATAGTAAACAGAAGACTCGAAACGAAAATCCTCGATTTATAGCCTTAGCGGAGTTTAGTCAGTTATGATCTAAAGTTCTAAACTACGCTTTTGGAAGTTCTAAATGTGTTTAATTTTGTTTGATTTTTGCTGGTAGGTCATGTGATATCGAACATGTACACGTTTCGATTTTCCTTATGCTTTATTATATAACCGGCAAAAACAACCCAGAGGGCAAAATTTGAATCAGTTTGGGTTGGATTAAAAATAAACTGGATCAATCTGGATTATATGTGACTTTCACGCGGGTTATTATGGATCAGAAAAATACTGTCTCCCTCTATAAACGGGTTGAATTGGGCAGACAAACATATGAAAGTGGGTGAATGGGTGTTATTTCTCTACAATTTTCTTCCAACTGAAAGATAAAAGTTAATAATCCCATAACTACTATACTATTATTTAGAGTAAACGACATAAATCGTCCCTGTGGTTTACTTAAATAGTCACATTTCGTCCCTGAGAATCAAAAACCTCATGGATCGTCCTTATTTGGAAAATAAGCTTCGCCTTTCGTCCTTTGACTATTTGACCGTTAACCTCAATCCGTTAACCCCCCACGTGCCTACCACGTGAGGGGTATTCTTGTCTTTGCGCCCACTATAAATAGAGTAAACGACATAAATCGTCCCTGTGGTTTACTTAAATAGTCACATTTCGTCCCTGAGAATCAAAAACCTCATGGATCGTACATAAAGCTGGTTGAATAAAGTTGCTTTATGCTGCAACTTTACACAGCATTTTAAGGAATTAAATGTTATTCCTTAAATGTTCTCAACCATATTTGTACGGCCAAAGTTGACATCCCAATGTCAACTTTGCCTATAAATAGAGGTCTTTGCACAACAAGAAAATAACTTTGCAAACCTGCAATATTCTTGGTGAACTTGTGCAATATTCTCTCAATCGCAAAAAGGAACATTTCACAACTTTAAGTGTTTCGATTGTTTAGAGAATTTTCAAGTATAGATCAATTGTATTTCATAGGTTGTTAGGATATTTACATACTTTGCATTATCTTGGTTCCGCAACAACCTTGTAATTTATTTAAAGTTAATAAATAAATTACACTTGAAAAATACATATTGTCTCACCAATTTACTTTACAAGTACTTTCTATTATTGCATGGTCTTTCAAGTGTAATTTATTTATTAACTTTAAATAAATTACAAGGTTGTTGCGGAACCAAGATAATACAAAGTATGTAAATATCCTAACAACCTATGAACTACAATTGATCTACACTTGGAATTTCTCTAAACAATCGAAACACTTAAAGTTGTGAAATGTTCTTTTTGTGATTGAGAGAATATTGCACAAGTTCACCAAGAATATTGCAGGTATGCAAAGTGTGAAATCTTTCGAAGTGAAGAAGTGTTATTCTTGTTGTGCAATGACTTGTATTTATAGGCAAAGTTAACATTGGGATGTTAACTTTGGCCGTACAAATATGGTTGAGAACATTTAAGGAATAGCATTTAATTCCTTAAAATGCTGTGTAAAGTTGCAGCATAAAGCAACTTTATTCAACCAGCTTTATGTACGATCCATGAGGTTTTTGATTCTCAGGGACGAAATGTGACTATTTAAGTAAACCACAAGGACGATTTATGTCGTTTACTCTATTTATAGTGGGCGCAAAGACAAGAATACCCCTCACGTGGTAGGCACGTGGGGGGTTAACGGATTGAGGTTAACGGTCAAATAGTCAAAGGACGAAAGGCGAAGCTTATTTTCCAAATAAGGACGATCCATGAGGTTTTTGATTCTCAGGGACGAAAGGTGACTATTTAAGTAAACCACAGGAACGATTTATGTCGTTTACTCTATTATTTATGCTATTTGTACCACATTGACAAGCGAATGTACAGTTCCCCATCTGCATTTTATTTACAAACTATATAGCCTTGTGGGACCCTCCCTCCACTAAGTCTTGATTGGAATTAATTTCTTATGGAATGTTGTTTATATCTTCTTTTACTAATCTTCATATTCATATATTTGTACGTATTATTATTATTATTATTATTATTCTTACGTACTAGATTACTGTCGACATAATATGAGAGATAAAGTTACCGAACTTCTATAATAATTAAATTAATACGTAATACCAATAAAATACGTTATGCAACTCAGAATGGGTCGTTTGATATAGAAGGGATTAAAGATTTTAAAAAAGTCATTCTTTTACGACTTACTATGTTTAATGCCTAAGTTTAAATTTTGCATATATATTAACAACGGGTCAATAGCATTAGTCATTATATTGGCTTTTCAGTGGGTTTGGTTTGCTATTTTGAAAACGGTCCGTTTTGATCCGAACCCGTTTTAACCCGGTCCATTTTGACCCGTTTTCAACCCGTTTTGACCCGGTCTTTGACCCGAACCCGTTTTGACCCGGGTCTTTTGACCCGAACCCGTTTTGACCCGGGTGTTTTGATCCGAACCCGTTTTAACCCGGTCCATTTTGACCCGTTTTCAAAATTGCCCGTTTTGACCCGGGTCTGTTTCGACCCGAACCCATTTTGACCCGTCACCCAACCCGATCCGACCCTTACATTTTGCCACCTCTACTTTATTATCATCCTAAACGTCATTGTAAAGATTATCAAACAAAGATCATGTGGAATGTTAAGTTTCTACATGTGTGTCAATTGTCATGTGGTGTTTCCATGTCTACCAAATGCCTTTTAACGGATTTTCTATAGTCTGCCTGAAGTTTTCCCAATGTTTATATAGTATGACTTCCTCCAATGAGTAAAAAAAACCATATCTTGGCTCCACCACGGGGTACTTGAGCTGTTTAATAGTGGATATATAGCTAAATACAACGAGCTTCCGATTTGATATTTCTTTCTTCAGTGTGTATCACACCTTCAGAATAAATTAAGGACTATCCTAGAATGGCAAAAGAATTATACAGTAATATTTACTTCATAAAGTTAAAAAGAGGTTGTTGCATTATTTTTTGCAAGATATACAAGTACATACCCAACAAACCGTGTGAAATTTACTGTATTTATCATGATTTATGAGATATAAAATCAAACGACTAGACTCCTTTAATTTGATCGCTATGAAGACCAATGTGTTCACCGTTCAATAGAAATTTAGGACAATCCAGCGTCATTATATAATACAGGACCAAGATCCAGAAAAGGTCTAAAAATATTCACCAATAAGTTATATCACATAGAATTATACTAGTAAACATTTGATTTAGTCCAACCTTTCTTTTCATTCATCTATTATTGAGCAAAATATGCAGTTTGAGAGACATTGAGCTAAGTGGGTCGTTCATAATTAACATGAAACATGTATACCAAAAGGATACCTTCGTAATGCGACGACGGTGGCGGAGATGGACGGTTAACGGTGGTGGCGGCAACAGGTGGGAACGGTGACGGTAATTGTGTGGTTATTAATGTAAAAGTTTCTGATATAAAGTGAAGTATTGTAGTTATTACAGTACATAATTTCATTAAGTTATTATAGGTATCTAATTGATATACTTAAATTAGTGAATAAAGAAGATAAGTAGTTTAGATAAAGAGGTTGATAATATATTGAGGGTATATTGGGTAAATCTAATATGTGCATTGAGAAAGGGTTAAAAGTTGATAAGTAATTTATATATTTTAAAGACTAAAAATTTGGAAAAAAAAAAGATAATTTGTTTTATTAAAAAATTTCATTTCGTTACATAATCACTATCACTATTTAAAAAGCTTGCTTATATAAAGTGACATTCTAAATATAGTAATATACTGTCAAATGGATAGTTTAAAGACGTACATATGTTATGCACAATATATATTCAAAATTGAAAAGCATTCAGAGGGAAAGCATAACATGCCACTTTTTAAGAATTTTTTAATTTCACTTTGCATAAAGCATAATAAATATAAATATAAGAGAAAATAAAGCACATTTCTTTTTAGTTTGAAAAACTATGGAGGTTAGGTAATTAACAATCCAATTATCTCAATGGTTTAACTTGCATGCAATGTATGTCTGTTTTTTTTTTTGAAAGTCTATTTATTATTGTTATTTTTAATAAATAATGACAATTCTCATGTTATGTTGAAGCTCAAATTAGATAATAATGATTAATTTTTTTAAAATTTATTGCCAACAAAAATATGAAAATGGAGGCTAAGATAAATTCTTTTATTATCTTCTCACTTGGTGGTTTCTTCACTTTCTTGTAAGCAATTTCAGCATTTGACATCCGTTAAAGATATAAAGTTGAAAAAAGTAATAAAGAAAAAATTGTCAAAGTTTTTTCAAATTTGAACAAGGTCAAAGTATATCCCGTATAGATCTACACACTTTATTAATATCGCAAAACATTATTACTTATGTTATACTCAATAATATACTTTTATTACAAATCAATTAAATTTATCATTTATTCCTCCTAAAGTGTCTTTAGCTAGATTTAGAGTCCATATTAAAGGCCAGAAAAAAGCAAATTCGGTCCATAATAAAGTCCGCTAAAGGGCAAATTTTTTAAAAAAGTTTTCTCCAAAACTTATTATCTATATACGAGAGAGAGGTACCCGCGCGTTGCAGCGGTGGCGCCGTGGTGGTGATGTAATGGCGGCGGCGGTGGTGACGGGTGGTGGCGGCGAGCGGCGGTGGTGGCGGCGGAGATTGGTGGTGGTGGCGTGGCGCCGGTGAGTAGTGAAAGTTATTGATGTAATGTGGCTATGATGTATGATACATCATGCATTAGAATGTGTACATTGTTGAAACTTAAAATCAATATTGAAATTTTAAGTTCAATGTTGAAAATCAAAAGTGAATTTGCTTTATAATATAGTATGATATAAATAAACCTCTATTCAAAATATTTTATAGCTTGTCACATAATATAAAATCTTTATGTGTCGATTATATGTAAGTTTTAAGTTCAGGAGAAAAACATATAGTCGTATCTTTTTGTGGCTATAGTCCTATAGATATAGGCTTCCGGGTTGTCTTCTGAGATTAATCTACTTGCAAAACGAGTCGGATATTTGATAATTAAAAAATTAAAAAATCATTAATGTTTTGTAGAATGTAAATATATTCCGTCATAAATTTATTACAACATATCCCATACGTCATCTTCTCATAAATTGAATTAAAAAATTCAGATTCACACATACATATTACATTCACGGTACACCAGATTCAAAGTTTGTGTGTTCTAGACTTCTAGTTTCACTTCACAACAACTTTACTGATCACTTACACCTTTTTTATTATTTATATTCATGACAAAATCTTTTGTTGTTTTCTGCTATTTCTCACTTTATCTAATGTTATAATAGTATTTGTAGTTTTGTGGTAACAACATTTTTGTAACCTTATACATAATATTAAGGTTGTTAAATGTTTTATTTTATTTTGGCAATGCCGCGTTGATTTCTTGCGTGTCTTATTATTCCATATATATATATGTTTACATATATATAAACCTTTTGTCTACCCAATTTTAGGGTTTTTGTTTGATACTTCATAATTCATATATGTATGTATATATAGTTGTGATTGTGAAGTTGTGATAAAAATTTATTACTATCATTTTTCAGATGGGTTGTTTTTCTTGCATTAGTTTTTGCTCTAAAGATGTTGAAAATTTCGATGGAGATTTCGCTTCTGATGAAGCTGCAGGTTTGTCATTTTTTCTGTTATGGTCCTTGCTTATAACTTATATTTTATAATGTGTTATATATAAATATACATTACAATATATACATATCTATACACATTTTGATTTACGGCAAAGAAACAGTAAAAAGTCTTTTTAAGGTAGAAAGTGTTAGATAATTCTAGTGTTAGACACGTGTCTGATGCACCTTTTCGTATTTCACCTTCTAGAAAAGGTGCATCAGACACGTGTCAACTCCAAAATTCTGTCGTACGAGAATTTTTATTTTTTCTTGAAATGTAGGATGTTAGTGGTAAAAGCTTAGATAAAGCTTTTTAGTGGTGTTTCGTGTTTTTGAATGATATGGTTTTGGTTGGAATTTAATTATGATGTTGATGTGTAGATGAGAAGGTGATGGATTCTACAAAGGGGAAAAGGTTTAGTAGTCAGAGGGCTAATGTGGCGCATAGTTTTACGTTTCGTGAGCTTGCTGTTGTAACACAGAATTTTAAGGATGCTAATTTGATCGGAGAAGGTGGATTTGGATGTGTTTATAAGGGACGGTTAGAATCTGGGAAAGTAAGTCGTGATCTTACTCTGCTCAAGCTTGCAATTTGTTTGTTTAATGTTAAATTATGGTGTTTGTTGTACATTGTGTTTTAAAAGGGATTGCTTGATATAATTAGCTGTAACTAAAACGGGCTGTAGGAGATGTGTTGAAAGTTGTGAAGCCTAAATATTCACAGAGTTAACTTTTGTTGCAGCTACTCGTATATGTGACTTGAAATGGCAGTTTTGAGATAATCTAGCTATTTTAAAGCAGAATGTCAAATACTTTCTAGTATGATATGATATGATGGTTATTGCTGAGTGATGGGCCTTTGATTTATGGCATTAATTGTTGATTTTTGATGGACAGGTAGTAGCTGTAAAACAGCTCAACCTCGACGGTGTTCAAGGGAACCAGGAGTTCATTGTGGAGGTTCTTATGTTAAGTCTCTTGCGCCATTCAAATCTAGTAACTTTGATTGGTTACTGCACAGATGGAGATCAGAGACTTTTGGTTTATGAATACATGCCCCTCGGTAGCCTTGAAAAACATCTCTTTGGTAAGTCTCAAATATAATTAAATTTTTTGGCTACTTCGTTTATCTATTCGTTTTATATATAACAGAGTTTGAATTTCATGATATACATGATTACTAACGGTTTCGTTTTTGTTTGAGTTATGTGAATTGATATTATCCAAATAAAATAGACCTGTGTGCTTAAAGATTTTGTTGTTTATTTCTTGTATGACAGAGTGCTAGAGGTGAAAATACAAATGGACCGAGTTTGTTGCATTATATCTGTATATGTGTTAATGCGCTAAGAATGTCAATTGAAACCCTTCATCGTTCTGTCACATAAAAGTTCTTAAAGATTCCTGAATATTTGTATTTTAATCTATAAGTAGCATAGTGCATTTGATAATTGTGACTTCATATGATGCTTAAATGTGGCTTAAGTACTGCTGAGAAGTCTAAGCACATGCCTTTTATTGTCAGATCTGGAGCCTGACCAGGAGCCATTGGATTGGCACACAAGACTAAAGATTGCCGTCGGAGCAGCTCGTGGGCTCGAGTATCTCCACTGCAAAGCCAATCCACCTGTAATTTACCGTGATTTAAAGTCTTCAAACATATTGTTGGATAAAGACTTTAATCCAAAGCTTTCAGACTTTGGGCTTGCTAAATTGGGTCCTGTTGGCGATAAGACTCATGTCTCGACTAGAGTTGTGGGCACCTATGGTTATTGTGCCCCTGAATATGCAATGAGTGGCAAACTCACTATCAAGTCTGACATTTATAGCTTTGGTGTGGTTCTATTGGAGCTAATCACTGGACGTAAGGCAATTGACACAAGCAAGAAACCTGGAGAGCAGAATCTAGTTACTTGGGTAAGTTTCGTTGAACTTCTCTCATTCTTTCATTTGTATGGTCAAGTTCTGTTTGAAGGAAGATATAGGAGTAGTTGTGTGTATGGTAGCTCATAGTGTGTCACTGGATGCTTAAAGTTGCAAGCTTTCACAGCTTTTTTAGCGTCTGCTGATATTGTTCTTGTTAAAATTGTTGCTTCTCATTTCTAGGTTACACAAATTAGTACTAGTGCCCAAGTAGTAATTTTCATATCTTTGATACACATTGTCCTTGCTTTATATCATATTTGTTTTGCATGTATGCAGTCTTGGCCCTTTTTAAAAGACCGCAAGAAGTTTATTCAGCTGGTTGACCCACTACTGCAAGGTCGGTTCTCTGTTCGTTCTGTGCACCATGTTGTTGCTGTAACTGCAATGTGTCTGCAGGAGCAAGCCAATTTCCGGCCCCTGATTGGTGATATTGTTGTTGCACTTGAGTATTTGGCCTCTCAAGCTGAAATTTCTGATAATCTTAAGAGTTCGACAGTTGCATCACAGCAATTACCCTCAAAGCATGATGAGGACCATGTACGTGATCCAGGCTCTAGAGCAGTCTCTGCTGCTACATGACGGTTTTCCTGTTCTTAGTGAGCTTGTAACAGAAAATGGCAAAGTTTTTTGACAACATGTTGATTCAAAAAAGTGAATAGGATGCTTGCCTTATTCTGAATCATAAGGTAAAATGTCTTTATTAATTTTTTTGCAATTCATATCGAAAAATTGATAAAGTAATGTTCTTTCACCTGCACGCCTCAATTAGGAGTCACATTAGATGATGTTTATATCTGTCTAATCATGACAGTATAGTCTTTCACTCCCATTGTTTACCATGGTTGTCATATATAATGTTGCATACTTGCATTACACATTAGTAAAATTGGTTATAATATGCCTTCATATAGAAACAGATATACTTGGTTTTTATGTAACAAATACGGCCTTTCCTGTTCATGCAATTGATTTACAACAAGTTGCAGGGGTGTTTTACCATTTATATTTTGTAATTTTTATATTGACATCTTGCAATTTACAAATAAAACACACTTTATAAAAATGTTAAAGCTTTAAAGGAATATAATCTTCAGCTCATTTTTCATATTGTATCACTATACTATCTGCTGTTAATTCACTGCTATCCTGGTGCAGGGATGATAATGACTATGGATTATGGATATGCCGTCTAAATTTGTTGCCCGTTGTATATATTTTTTAAGCACATTAACATTTCATTATCTAGATACACTACTTTTGTTCTTTATGCTTGACTGTGAATTGAATGAATGTAGTTATGTTAATATATAGCGCATGCTTCCTTTTATCTTGAACTTGCAGGTGTGTAGAGAGTTACAATGATGGTTTCATTTTATAGCAGATAAACATAGATAGTCTTGAATATTGCTCGATTTTTTTTGTCGGATAGGTCCTTATGACATACTATGTGCCTAATTGACATGGTAGTAGTTTTAACTTTTAAGTTAGAATCGGTATGAATAGTTGGAGATGGTCTAATGTGATATATAGAGTTATATATAGTGTAAGACATGCATTATGCAATGCAACCTTACATGTTTGATGCAATGCAACCTTACATTAGGGGACCATACACCGAAAAGATGGTTGAATTTTGTGATCACCATTTTTTGCAATATCACTATCTTTCCATTGAAGATTTTTTCAAATTTTGTTTTTCTTGTGTGCACAGTGGTCCCATTATTTCATTAACACAATCCAGAAGTCAATAACTACAATTGACCATTGTTTATTGCTCATCTTTTGATTTTGTGTACTAAAATATAAATACTCGTTTCGTCAACATAAAATGACAGTAACACATTTTGGTTAAGTGTATTTTCGAAGTTGGCTTCACAACTGGTTACATTAGCTTAGTCTAATATTATGTAAGATAGTTTGAGTCAATGTGTTTTGACTTTCGACTTCAATCAAATTTAATATAGGTTTTCTACGGAAAACAAAGATATAGAAACGAGAAGTAGCTTAAAGGTCAATTTTAACAACTTTTTAAATCAATAAAGAACCACCAGTCCACCAGGATAACAAGTTCCTAATACTTTTTTTTCTTTGATATATAACTTAAAAGAAATGTGAAATTTAAATAAATTAAACAGATCATACATGTTGTATACTCAAAATCGTAAGTTAGTTTTGTTTTAACATACAATAATAAATAAGATTTGATTAATTCTGCCAAGTAGGATGAATAATAAACATTGACAATACGAATATATTATTCAATCAATGTAGAAAAAGTCAAATCGTGCCTTCTCATTTTGTTAACTGGATTTCGAGATTTTTGAACTACTAAACAAGAGACTATAAGGTACTTTACGATATATATAACCCCGTGAATACTTGAAAGCATTTCTGGTGTATAGCCTAGTGGTGAAAGACATGCAATATAAAAATGAAGGTCACTGAGTACGCTCAAATCCCACCACATGTACCTCTAGTCATAGCGTTACATGATTTATCATTTTTCATATTCACCATGCGACCGGTTGGTAGGGGCCAATAATTTATTAGACTGGTTATCCATTTTCAAATATGTTTATCTAACGAGATGTATTACATTTTTAAAGTATATATTAGTTTCAAACCGAAGTCTGTAGTTTGAAATATTGCATCCTTCTTATTTTGATCACTTTACATCACATATATGTTATTGGTTGAAAAGTCATTACGTACATATACCACTAACTATGATCTAAGAATAAAAATTAGTAGGTAAAACCCAATGACGTCTTTCACGAGTTTTAGGTCCGAATAACGTCGAGACGGTAAATGAGGAAGCAGGTTGAGAGGTAGTCAACCTTACTATTATCTAAGATAGAGAAACTGCTAGCTTCCAGGTTCTACCAAAGGTAGAAAAAGACTTCAACCTTACCAATATGAAGATCGAACCCCTGATCTTTGTCTCATATTTAAGATTTTCAACCACTTAATTCAACCCGGTTGGTTTTCAAGGCACAAGCGTTATAATTACACAATATCAAGATAATACGGTCATCCATTTTTTTAAATAATGTTTTTGAAGTATAATAATCTTATTACAAGTATTATGTACGAGGATATTTTAGGTGAATAGAGCAGGCGGCTTGCCTATACCAACTCATATACTAGCCCGTCACTATTGCAAATTATTTTAAAAAAATAGACGCATACAAAAAGGGCCCTTTTGTATTTTGTCCCATTTCACTAGTCTCTTAATTTATAACTATTTTTGTCATTGACCCTATATACTAAAAACCAAGTGGTTTTTTACAGGTTTATATGCACAAGGTACAAGTACACATGCATGCAACTTTGAACACTTTACCATTTAACCCCCTAAAGATTTTACCTTTTATATTTTAGCCCATCAACTTTTACCTCTTTACCTTTTATCCCCCTAAAGTTTTCTCTTTACCTTTTAACCTTACAAAGTTTTTACCTTTTACCTTTTAGCCCATCAACTTTTACGTCTTAACCTTTTAACCCCCTAAAATTTTTATCTTTTACATTTTAACCCCCTAAAATTTTTATCTTTTACATTTTAGCCCATCAACTTTTACCTCATTACCTTTTAACCCCCTAAAACTTTTATCTTTTACATTTTAGCCCATCAATAACATGTTTTGTATATACTAAAAACCAAAGTGGTCTCCCCTCACAAAAACATTGTAGTTAATAGTACAAGTATTAAAACATTAGGTACTCTTTTCTTATACGTATTAATTAATTATCTATATACAAGTCTATAAACATGAGTTACAATAAAACTTTACTTTCTTTTTAATTTAAATTTTAACCCCCTTAAAATTACTATGACTATCTTTTAATATTTATCATCCATCAAAGTTAGCGTTTTCAATTTTTTGACACCAAACTTTTAAGTTTTCATGTTTTAATCAAACAAATTTCACTTATTTATGTTTTTACCTTTGGGGTTATTCTTTAGTTTGCTTGCTTTTTTCTTACCTCTAAACTTTACAACTTTATGATAAGCCTCAAAATATTTTTAAACATTTGGTTTGTATTATTTTCATTCGTTCTGTTACAATAATGTTGATTATTTATATTGATTTTTTTTAGTATAACCATTTTCTACATGCTTTTTATTTATATTGACAATTTTTTTTGTTAATATAAACATTGTATTATTTGTCAACTATTTTTCTGGTCTTATTGTATCATTTCAGGACATTATGTCATATATTTGCTTCTTTTTTTTGTGTTTTCGTTTTGAGGAATTGTTTATTTTTCTTGCAAGTAATCATTAGTTGTTTTGTGTGTATGACAGCAATTCCAAATTAATGTTTGTTAGCGAATTTATCATGTTTGTATCTAAAAGCTGAAAGCGTTTTCCGCGGCAACGCGCGGGTAGAATTGCTAGTTTAAAAATACATATATAACCCAAGTATATAAAAAGATCTACCAAACTATATGCTTTTGTGTGTGTATGTGTATGAGATGGGAAATTGGCATCCAAAGTTTGTTAACAATCTCCCTAACACAACTAAATTTTCAATCACCATTATTAAACCAAAAAAGAAACACTCCATAGCTAAACAACAACCCACCACCACCACCACCACCGCCGACCGCAGTTCTTCCACCACTTTTTGTGACGTAGTGTCGTCGAAAGGGCAAATAGTAACACCAAATTTGAAAATATTCACTTATGTCGAGCTAAAAAGCGCAACCAAAAACTTTCGGCCAGCTTCTATCCTTGGAGAAGGTGGTTTTGGGCAAGTGTTTAAAGGGTGGCTTGATGGTGTAACATATGCTCCGTCTAAGAGCGGTATTGGAATTCCAGTTGCCGTAAAGAAATCAGATTCCGATAGCTTTCAAGGTCTTAAAGAATGGCAGGTTTGTGTTTAATAATATCTCTCTTGTGTCTTTTTTTTCTTGCATGTTATTGTCATGCTATTTAATTAAACAACTATTTTGACGTAATAAATGAATTTCACAATATGCATGTTTGACGTATGCAATATGACTATTTCATAAATAAACAAAAAGTTATTTTTTTAATAATTTTTACGTATCTTTGCCGTTAAAAAAAAATAATTTTTACGTATCTATTTGATTGATCGATAATCGATAATCAGGAAAGTATTTGAGCTCCGTTTGTGAAGTAGATTTTATGTTTAAAATCTATTCTTGAAAAGACAGATTTTAACATACTTTTCGAAATCTACATTTTATCATTTGAAAATTAAAATAATCAACTTATTTTATTTAACACCACTTTTTTTTTCCCGTAAATATTTTTTTTTTCCCTTTTTTTTTGTGGGGGGGGGGGGGGGGGGGGGGGGATGGATCTATATATAATTCCTAAATCTATATGAAATATATTTTTTTCTTCTTTTCATTATGTTTCATACTTTCATTGGTGAGAATTCTAATAAATACGAAAGGTATATTTAAGCGAGAAGGCTAACACGACCAGGGCAAAAAGGTCAAACCCGACCAGGGCATTAGCGGCGACGTCGCCGCTAATGCTGCGGGCCCCCCATGTCAGTTATGGCTAATCTGGCAGAGTATAAGTGGCCCCCCCGTCAGTAACAGAGTATTAGCGGCGACGTCGCCGCTAATGCCTGTGACGGCGCTGTCAGTAATTATTGCTGGCATGTGGGGTCCGCCACGTCACCAGCATTAGCGGCGACGTCGCCGCTAATGCCCTGGTCGGGTTGACCTTTTTCCTGGTCGTGTTACCCTGTGCCATATTTAAGTTCATGAGACGTGACTGACGGTACGGAGTATTCCTTTATATGACAAAAGATAACTTTTTTTGGTACAATCAATTCAATTGGAAAAAGTGATGAAAGTCAATCCCTTGTGTCGAATAAAGTCAAGCAACTAGTCAAATAGTATTATTTTGCATTTAGTCATAGGAGGTTTTTCTTTGTATACATTTTGAGTTGGTGTATCTTCAAACCTACTTGAAAACTACAATATCAACTTGGACTTTGGAGTCTCATTTTCGTTTCGGATAGAATATTCTTCATCATGTTTTTTGGTAGTAAAATTCATTTAAACTTCTTAATTTTGGTCCCAAGCAAGCAATCACTTTAATCAATGTCCACAAAAATATAATACGATATGCAAAGTTTAATCTGAGTAATATTTAGTTATCAAAATTTCTATTCGGAGTCATATACGTACATTAGATAGTGTGTTATATATATCTACTCATGCCTTATATTATATATTGAGTTGGTTTTTGATTGGAAAAGAAAGAAAAAAAAAACATTGAAAGACATTTTTGAGTTCTAGTTAAAAGAAAAGGAATGAAAAAGAAAGGGAAAGTAGTGAGTTTTAATCCCAAAATTTTTCTACGAAATATAAAGGGATTAAAGAGGAAAAACTAATATATTTATTAATCTGACACTGTAACTCAATAAGGAATAAATAATAATAAGAATATAACTATAAAATTATGAGTTTATTAATCCGACATTGTAACTCAATGTTTTTTAATAATTCAGTATTATTTGATACATGTATTCGTGAAAAATGAGTAAAGATGTTAAACTAATAAGATCTTAAATTCATACAATTTATGTTTAGTTTATTGTTTTTAAATATTATTTATGATACCAATTTTGATGTTTACATTTTCCCATATTTGCCTAGCTTATTGCTTCTTAGAAGAAAAAAACAGAAAAAAAAAGAGAAAAAACTCACATGTACGTTTATGGATTTACTTGTAGCTAGTTAAGGGGGTAAGGAGTGGAGCGGTGGGTTGAAAAATTTATGTCCCATACCGGCGGTAACACCGCCGCAGATATCAATTTTATGGTTCATCGGGTTGGTGGGAGGTATGTGAAACCGCCGGCCATAAAATCAAAAATGTGGAGAGGAGCATGACTTTTGTACCTTGGGAATTGATTTGTGGGGAAAAAAAGGAATTGATTTATGGGAGGTATGTATTTTATTTATTTTAAAAAAAAAAGTTGGGAGGGTTGAGAATTTTATGGAATGCCAGTAAAAGAGGTTGGGAAGGTTGATTGAGAGGGTTGAAAAGGTAAAGTGAGGTGGATGAATATTATTGGTAGGATTTGAGAGGGTTGATAAATTGTTTTATACCACTCCTAGTCCCCTAAAGACTATTGCTAAACCATAGGCGTTTGATTATAATGAGCAACTTTATAATTGTTTTTATAATGATATGTTTGTAACAGGCAGAAGTGGAGTTCTTGGGAAAATTTAGCCACCCAAATCTAGTCAAACTCTTGGGATATTGTTGCGAAGATAAAGAGTTCCTTCTTGTCTACGAGTATATGCAAAAAGGAAGCTTAGAAAACCACCTTTTCAAAAGTGAGTATTTCTAAATTTTATATTATTACTTCACTCTAGTAGTTTAGACTATCTAATTCAAATGATAAAAGTATATATCAATATATGCATATGTTTGAGAGACTAAATGGTATTCATAAAACTCTTTGCATTGAATAGTTGTTCGATATATGGATAATTGTATAAGTTTTCACTTTCAATAAGAGTATCACTACCGATTCACCGGAAATGATTATAAAATCTTCAAAAGAAAAAGTCAGTATTAGTTGTTGTTCCATATATTCACATGTATTGAATGTTACTTAATTGGTTTTTTTTTATTTTTTTTTTTTTAACGTTCGTGTCACGGGACGGCTAGCCGTTACATCCATTCGGGCAGACAGTCACTAGCGACCGATCCACGAAGTCAGGGACCACAGGGGAGGGAAAACCCACCAATTTAACCGCTAACAACTACGTACGATGGGTTTTTAAAGACAAGAGTAGTCAAGTCCAATAATAAATTATGCATTATAGCATTTACATTACTTGTTAATAAGATAATTAAGAAATATTGTTATACATAAATGAATATTTAGATTATATTAATATATAAGTACGGATTTTTTTAAAAAAAGTCGAGATACTATGCGTTCACCTTAATTTCCACTTTTCCAGCACTTGCTTAGATTCTCTATGTAGTTTTGAAAATATTTGAAAGTGATTGTCAAGTGCCAACCATACATTATTATAGTCTTGTACGGTAAATATTATAGAAGCAGCTAGCTTCTAACTAAATATTTTGATTGGAATTTACAGAAGGTACAGAACCACTTTCATGGGAGACAAGAATAAAAATCGCCATGGGAGCAGCTCATGGACTTGCATTCATGCACACTACCGAAAGAAAAGTCATTTATAGAGATTTTAAATCCTCAAATATCTTATTAGATGGGGTAATTAAGTTAAGCATATGTTAATTATATTTCAACCCATACACTCAGGTATTATCAAATCAATTTATGTAATTCAAATAATTCAAAATTAGAGTTAAGTTAAGCATATGTTAATTATATTTCAACCCATACACTCAGGTATTATCAAATCAATTTATGTAATTCAAATTTCGTGGCAGGATTTTAACGCAAAGCTCTCAGACTTTGGGTTAGCAAAGTTAGGTCCCATAAATGGAGAGTCTCACATCTCAACAATCATAGTAGGCACGTATGGTTATGCGGCTCCTGAGTATATGATCACCGGTTAGTTACTTCATACTTCGTACTTGTTTAACTTTTTTTTTTAACGTCAATCTACTTTACTCCTAAACCAGCCCAAATAATCCTAAATCACCCATGTCAGATATTGAATCTTAGGCTTCTCCCCCAATAGGCAATAGTTTCTACCAAGTGGGCTTACCCTAATTGGCCGGACCTTTGAAACATTTAGCATCTAAAACTTGAAAATGATACATCTACAATAAAGCTTTGTTATGCAACTACAGGTCATTTATATGTGAAGAGCGACGTTTATGGTTTTGGGGTGGTGATGCTAGAGATGATTACAGGGTTACGTGTACTTGATCCTAGTCGACCTTCCTCACAAATTAATCTGGTGGATTGGGCTAGAAGTTCCTTGACTGATATTAAGAAACTACGTAGAATCATGGATCCACGGTTAGAACATGCGTATCCATCAAAAGGCGCTATTAAAGTAGGAGAACTCATCCATAGTTGTCTTGATCAGAATCCCAATCATCGTCCTTCAATGAAGAGAGTGGTGGCAGTTTTAGAAGAAATCAGTGCGATTAAAATGAAACGATTAAAGCCCAGTACGAGACACACGATGAACCCTCAACATAAACATAGTTCAGGTGATCATTGTCACGAGAAGCATCACCGGTCTCCTGTCTATAGGAAGCAAATGTGAGAAAAAGCTTGAGACCATCAATCATCTATCCGGCCAGTAATGCAAGGAATTCATTATGTTACAAAAGTTGTGATTGACAACTCAATTACATGTTAAATGATTTAGAAAATGATATTATAGTTATGCTCGTTGATCACAAACATTTAGTGTTGTATTTTTCACTTGTAGGTAAGGTTACATAATACACATGCTTATGTTTTTCGTTGTTTGTAATTACCTTTCTTTTACTTATAGTTTGATTTGAAATTTTTTATCCATATCATATCATTGGCGTTTATTTAATTACACTCGGGTGTAATAAAATTATATGAGTTTGCTTAAGCGCAATCTAGTGTCAGCAAAACGGCAAAACCTGGCTATCGTACATTTGCACTGGTAGGCTGTAGTCAGATACGGTTTTAAAGGCCCAGCCCATGAAGCCTATGGCATGGCATCCTATCCAATTATCCATATTCCTTTATGAAAATCATACAAACCTCAAAGGTGTTAAATTACCTATATCTTAAATTTACAATACGAGGAAAATGATTAATCATCTTAATATATCTTTCTAAAAATATTCCCAACAATATGATTATGATACATCACATATGATATGATCAAAGGATATGATCAAAAGATGAGATTAGCGGAAAAATTTAGTGGATTACATTTGACATGAAGGAAAGACATTAGGAGGATTTGTAAGGAGGATATATCATTACAAAACGACAAAGAGAAAAAATTACAAATTTCGGCATGACCTCGTTGTAAGATTAACCACCAATCCAATTATCAAACATCAAAAACTTGTATTTTTACAACAAATAAAACACGTGATTATATTTACATATACAACACACTTTCGTCAACAAGTTACATACCCGTTTAGTTTTTAACCCAAAACATATATAACCAAACTAGAACGGTATCCGCGCGATGCGGCGGTGGCGTGCGGTGGTGGAGGTGGCAGCGATGGTGGCGATGTAATGGCGGCGCGGTGGTGGTGGCGGCGGCGAGTAGTGTAGGTTATTGATGTAATATGGTTTAGATGTATTGTACATCATGCATTAGCATGTGTACATTGTTGAAAGTTGAAAGTTGAAAACCTTATTTACTTTATAATATTGTATAGAAGATCGGGTAGTTTATAACAAGTATGATAGCAATTCGGCAATCCAAAAGATATACTTTCTTAACAAACCTAAATGTGTCAATCCATGTGACCCCTCTATGCCCCCTTTGCCATCCATGCTCATCCTTAGGGTGGAGGGAGTAACGACATTCAACCCTCTCATCTCCCTTCAACTATCCAATCAAATTACTCCACCTCATTTCAACCCTCCAACCTTTTTTTCAACCTTTTTTTAGTGGCAACCATCACTCCCAACTTTTCTTCACATTTTAATAATTCATCCTTAACATTATAAAGTTTACATAACTAACCCTTTTTTAATTTATATGTTTTATTAATAACAAAACACATTACATAATACTTAAAACACATTACATTTTAAAAGTAAAAAACAATACATAGTTAAACTTCACCGTACGTAATAAAAACACACAATGCATAACTTAAAAAAAACCATAACTACTCTTCATCCACGGTAAGCGCTTTCATTGAGCCACCACTTGTCGTGTTGCGGGCATTTGACTTCATTTGTTGTTTTGTCTTCTCCGCAATTGTCGTGGTACGATTCGGCCCAAGTGCATTGGTCACCCAACGTGTGACCGACCTTAAGAACATCATCGACCACCCTCTTGCTCTCATCCTGCAGAAACAACGAATATGTCTCTTCGTGTTTCGAGACCTTGCGGCATGGTGCTTGTATTGCCTCAACCTGTTGCTCGCATTGTTGCCTTTTCTCCCGTAGGTAACCCAGGACCCCAGAGAGTTCAGTTTGAAGGAGGGCGTCCTCTTTGATATCGGCCATGATTCGTGTTTTCATCTCATCTTCGGTCAGACGAGGTCGGTGAACATTCTTCTTTGATGATGATGACGCCATTTGGTTAGAAAGAGTGAGTGAGTTTGTAGAAGAATGAAATTTGGAATGGTGATGAATATGAATTGTGCTCAAGGTTGGTATTTATAGAGTGACAATCCAGGTAGCCGTTCAGGGACTTTAAGTGTAAATGTTTTTGAATTTTTGAACGTTGGAGGAGCGTCTTTGTAGTCTACCTATAAATACTGGGCCCTTATAAAAGATTTCAGATCAAAACTCAAACTTCTATATATTTGAAATGGCTTCTTCATCAAATGTCCCTAACCGAAAACCACCAATGACTGTCGATCAAGTGAATGACAGTATCATGGCTGATATCCTCGACCACCGAATGTTCAAAGAGGAACTTGTTGCAGTTGGTCGAAAACTAAAGGCGAAGAAGCAATGGTGTCGAGAACAAATCAATTATATACAAATCGGGTATTGTACTGATCTTGAGTGTCAATACTTTACCTATTTGCAGGGTAAGATCGACAAGATTGAAATTGCTATGGAACAACTTGCTTGTGCGGTCATCACCTTGAACCATTTGATCATAACTGCCGAAGCAGTTTATGAGATGAAGAAATATGTGTTTAATATGTTGTAATGTTTCTAAATTATGTTCTAATGTTTTTAAATTAAGTTGTAATGTTAAGTACTTTTAATTAGTTTATGATGGTTTAAGTAGTTTTAATTATGTTGTAATGTACTTTTTTAACAAATAAAATGGCATTTTAGGAATTAATATGTTGTTTTAGTTGTGTTTTTGGAAGTTTAAATGGGTATATATATATAAGAAAATAATAAAAAAAAAGTTTCAGCGCATTTACAATTATGGTCCCTGGCGCCTGCTTTCTTCCACTTCTAGTCCCTGTAACGGTTACTCCTCACTTTCCAAACATGTCACCTTTAGTCCCTGCAGCTTCAACCTTTCTTCAACCTCCCGCGAGCTAGAAGCTCGCTCACCCGATCTCGCACCCAGCTCGCTCCAATGGCACCCGAAGCTCCCCCATCTCGCCCAACCTTTCCCCATCTCGCGAGCCATCTCGCCTTCGACTCCCTCCCCCCTTAGCTCCCAAACCACGTGTACGGTGTACCTACATTTAACATTGTCTAAAAAATAAGCAATTTGCTTAGTGAGTTCATAGACAATTAAATGGGCAAACATCACATCACATAACACGAACAGAGTTAAATTACATTCCTGAACACATCCAGTGTCGGCTTAAGGTTTTTAGAGGCCTTAAGCGAGTTAAATGTTTGGGGCCTAGTTCATTAATATATAAATTAAAGTAAACAAAAAAAATAGTAACTCGACTTATGTTATTGAACTTCTAGTAATAAAAAGATACAAATGTTAATGCAAAAACCAATAAGGATGTTACTGTAATGCAAATTATATAATGGTAGTTTTTTTTTTTTGAAAGGTAACTATTATTCACAATCAACCGGACTAACTAGTCGGTTGAAAATAATTACAATATTTACACTATATTGAAACAAACCCAATCATCCCACGTTATCGTACATTGTTTTGCTCTATTCCTATACCAAAGAAAACCAAGGGACTTTATGTTATGAATTATGCTTTCCATCCTCACGCTAACATTTGCGAACCTTTTCTCATTTCTCGCTTTCCATATGCACCAACAAGCGATGATGATTAAACCTTTTAGCACCTTTCTTTTCTTCATGCCAATATCCGAAAACTTGTGAACCACCAGAAGGTCTTTAAAGGTGAAAGCATAGATCTGCCCCACCTTACACCAGCCACTTATGAAGTTCCAGACTAGAGCTGCTATCCCGCAAGCACAAAACAAATGATCCGTAGTCTCCAAGCACTCGTTACAGAGTATACAACTGTGGTCTGATATCCCACAGTTGCGTCTTTGCAGCACCTCACATGTGGGGATACGATCCATGGCCCCCCTCCAAGCAAAAATATTGCATTTCCTTGGAACCCATTTGCTCCATTTGAAAACAAACCTTGTACTGTAGTCGTTTCCACTAGAAAGAAACTCTTTCACAACTCTAACAAAGAAGTTTCTATCTTTTGCCCCCACCCATGCCCACTTATCTTCGCCATCAGTCAACGCCATGCCGCCTAGCAAGCCGGTCAATCTGTACCATTCAGATATCTCTTCCACTGAAGAAGGCTGCCTAGCCCAATTCCAACAGTCATTGAAAGAGTTGGAAGCATAATTAAACCTTTCTTTGACAGTACACCTTTTCTCTTTTTCTAGTCTAAAGAGGTTAGGCAGTGAGTCCTTTAATGGGACGTCACTGATCCATCTGTCGAGCCAAAGTCTTACCTCCGAGCCATTACCAACCACCCCTTTAAGAAGATGATTCAGGGAAGCTCCTGCCACCATGACCTCATTATTGGATTTCACAATGTTCTTCCATACTCCTGTAATATATTTATTCATAGGAACCGTATCCCAATTGTTCTTAGTCTCGTGAATTGCCTTAATAACCCTTCTCCATAGGCTTGAGTGCTCATTTTTATATCTCCATAACCATTTAGACAACATCGCAGTGTTAGAGTCTGTTAACTTACACAATCCCAAACCGTCCATCTCAATGGGGGATGCCACCCTATCCCACGAGACCCAATGGATTTTCCTCACCGACTTGGAACCACCCCACAAGAACTTTCTCATCAAGGATTCAAGCCCATTTATAACTTTAGCGGGTGCCTTAAACAACGAGAACCAATATGTTGGAAGACTCTCCAGGACAGACTTAATGAGAGTAACTTTCCCCCCAATAGAAAGACTGTTAGTTTTCCATTTAGACAACCGAGTTTCAAAGATGTCGAACATGAAGTTCCAGTTAACCGCTTTGTTCATATTCGCTCCAACAGGAATTCCCAAGTGTTTGAATGGGAAAGAACCTGCCATACAGTTGACCACTTTTGCCATTTCACTAACCTCGACATCCGTCACACCAATACCAAAAAGATTCGATTTGCCCATATGTATCTTAAGCCCTGAGCAAATGTTGAAACACGTGGCTCTGCCATTAGACCTCCGGCCATTGATCACACCTTCAATTTGAAAGGGAATCATCTCAAGAGTATAGAAGAGCAACAATTCGACGGAAGAAGGAAATGGGATCCTTACCAACATTTGGATCGGTTTGAAAAGTTGGCTCGACTTTATCAATATGGTCAAAATCAAATGAATGCCGTGAAGCTTGAGACATTTCCAATTTCGATAACCGGAGAAGCACTTGATTGGTTTAATGATCTTCCAGAGAATTCAATCACTACTTGGGACCAACTTAAGGAGGCTTTTATTGGTGAATTTTACTCAATCCGAACTCAAAGAAGGTTAGAAAATATGATAAGGTCTTTCGAACAAGATGGAGAGGAAGATGTTGTGGATGCTTGGGTTCGATTCAAGGAAGATGTTGTGGATGCTTGGGTTCGATTCAAGGAGATGTTGAGAAACTGTCCAGGACACAATTTGACTAAGGAACAGTATGTTGAGATTTTCTTTGAGGGGTTAGATAAGAAGTCTAAGCGAGAATTGGGATATGCCTTCGGGGGTAGTTTCAATAATATCACACCCAACGAAGGATATCAGATTTTGGAAGACATGGCAAAGGATAACTCCACGGTGGATGATGAACGATTTTTGAAGAATGAAAGGAAGATGAAAAAGGGCACTAACCAAGGGAGAGTTGCTAAGGCTGAAGCTAGTAACGATTCGGCGGTTATTGGAGAGATTAAGGCGCTATCTGAGCGCATGGATAGGAGCTTTACTGCTCAAGAGACTAGGTTTAGTGCACTTGAGAAGGATGTTAAGGTTCTAGCTGACGGGTGTGATTTTTGCGGAGAATTGCACTATTCTGATGAGTGTCCTAATAAGAGCCCCGAGGATGTGAACTATGTCCAGAATCAGCCCCAAGGGAACTTCCATCGCAACACCGGTTACCAAAACCGGCTGTGGTTCCAGAGGTTAAACCATACAAGCCAAAGATACCATTTCCACAGAGGTTCAGGAAAGCAAAGCTGAAGGAGCAATATAACAAGTTTGTGGACATGATCAAAAATGTTCATATTAATGTTCCTTTAGTTGATCTTATTCAGGGGATGCCCAATTATGCCAAGTTCATTAAGGAGCTTGTGACAGACAAAGGGAAATTTGATGAGGCAAAGGCTACTTTTCTTAATGCCGAGTGTTCTGCTATCTTGCAGAACCGCATTCCACCAAAGCTTGAAGATCCAGGGAGTTTCCTTATCACTTGCTCTATTAGAACTCTTATTTGTAAAGCCTTAGCTGATTTAGGGGCTAGCATCAATTTGATGCCTTACTCGGTTTATGCCAAGTTCATTAAGGAGCTTGTGACAGACAAAGGGAAATTTGATGAGGCAAAGGCTACTTTTCTTAATGCCGAGTTGAGAGAGATGATGAAGCAACTGGCAAGTAATCAAGTTGAAACAAACACTAGCATTCAAATGATCAGGGATGATACTAAGGCTTTGAGTGAGAGGATGGATCAGATAAACGGGAAGGTGGAGATCAACATGAAAAATCAGGGAGCTAATTTCAAGGATCTCGAAAGTAGGATGGCAGCTCTTGCTAGGCCCACGGGGGCTCTTCCTAGCAACACACAGCAGAATCCTAGGCCTCAGTTTAATTCGGGACAGAAATACACTCCACCTCCAGTCCGTAATGAGCAAGCCAAAGCCATCACCACTCGTACTGGTAAGTCTTATGACCCACCTCCTATGCCTAATGTTGTTGTTTCAGATGTGCAGGATAACGGGAGTGATGATGCTGATGTTGATGAAGAGATAGAGATGGAGGAAGATCCGACCGTGAAGACTCCGGTCACTCCACCAAAACCGGCTGTGGTTCCAGAGGTTAAACCATACAAGCCAAAGATACCATTTCCACAGAGGTTCAGGAAAGCAAAGCTGAAGGAGCAATATAACAAGTTTGTGGACATGATCAAAAATGTTCATATTAATGTTCCTTTAGTTGATCTTATTCAGGGGATGCCCAATTATGCCAAGTTCATTAAGGAGCTTGTGACAGACAAAGGGAAATTTGATGAGGCAAAGGCTACTTTTCTTAATGCCGAGTGTTCTGCTATCTTGCAGAACCGCATTCCACCAAAGCTTGAAGATCCAGGGAGTTTCCTTATCACTTGCTCTATTAGAACTCTTATTTGTAAAGCCTTAGCTGATTTAGGGGCTAGCATCAATTTGATGCCTTACTCGGTTTATGCCAAGTTGTCCTTGGGAGTCCTTCGCCCTACTCGCATGAGTATAAGACTTGCTGACCATTCATTTCAGTATCCCATCGGGATTGCTGAGAACATTAGCGTCAGAGTTGGCCATATTGTTTTTCTTGTTGACTTCGTTATCCTCGAGATGGAGGAGGATGCGAAGGTCCCTCTTATTCTAGGACGCCCATTCCTGAATACCGCGGATGCCGTTATCCGTGTGAAGGATAAGGAGATTTCCTTAGGCGTAGGAACTGATAGGATTGTGTTTAATGTTGAAAAGTCTATCAAGCATTCATATTCTAATGATGAGACTTGTTTCAGGATTGATGTCATTGATGATGCATTAGATCAAGAATTTCAGGAATTCATGGAGACAGATATTGGAGAGGAAGAGATCGCTAATTTAGGATCTGGAGAAATTACTGATGAAGCTTTGTTTGCAGAGGTCATGGCACTGAGCTTGGATGAATCACCTCCCGAGGACAAGACTTTTGAGGAGGTAGTTGCTGACGGGAGCTCAAGGGTACCTAACTCTGTTGATGTACCACCTACTGACTTGGAGCTTAAGCCGCTTCCAGGCCATCTAGAGTATGCATATCTGTCAGGTGAGTCTTCTCTTCCAGTGGTTATCTCGTCCTCACTCTCGAGTGACGAGAAAGACCGTCTCTTGTCTGTGCTTAAAGCCCATAAGCGGGCTTTTGCTTGGAAGACTACAGATATTCCAGGTATTAGTCCTAATTTTTGCCAGCATAAAATTAATTTTCTTGATGATGTTAAGCCCGTTGTCCAGAGACAAAGGCGGCTGAATCCTAATATGAAGGAGGTAGTTGCTGACGGGAGTTCAAGGGTACCTAACTCTGTTGATGTACCACCTACTGACTTGGAGCTTAAGCCGCTTCCAGGCCATCTAGAGTATGCATATCTGTCAGGTGAGTCTTCTCTTCCAGTGGTTATCTCGTCCTCACTCTCGAGTGACGAGAAAGACCGTCTCTTGTCTGTGCTTAAAGCCCATAAGCGGGCTTTTGCTTGGAAGACTACAGATATTCCAGGTATTAGTCCTAATTTTTGCCAGCATAAAATTAATTTTCTTGATGATGTTAAGCCCGTTGTCCAGAGACAAAGGCGGCTGAATCCTAATATGAAGGAGGTAGTTGCTGACGGGAGTTCAAGGGTACCTAACTCTGTTGATGTACCACCTACTGACTTGGAGCTTAAGCCGCTTCCAGGCCATCTAGAGTATGCATATCTGTCAGGTGAGTCTTCTCTTCCAGTGGTTATCTCGTCCTCACTCTCGAGTGACGAGAAAGACCGTCTCTTGTCTGTGCTTAAAGCCCATAAGCGGGCTTTTGCTTGGAAGACTACAGATATTCCAGGTATTAGTCCTAATTTTTGCCAGCATAAAATTAATTTTCTTGATGATGTTAAGCCCGTTGTCCAGAGACAAAGGCGGCTGAATCCTAATATGAAGGAGGTAGTTGCTGACGGGAGTTCAAGGGTACCTAACTCTGTTGATGTACCACCTACTGACTTGGAGCTTAAGCCGCTTCCAGGCCATCTAGAGTATGCATATCTGTCAGGTGAGTCTTCTCTTCCAGTGGTTATCTCGTCCTCACTCTCGAGTGACGAGAAAGACCGTCTCTTGTCTGTGCTTAAAGCCCATAAGCGGGCTTTTGCTTGGAAGACTACAGATATTCCAGGTATTAGTCCTAATTTTTGCCAGCATAAAATTGATTTTCTTGATGATGCTTGTTTGAGTGCTTTTCAGGTATTGAAGGAGAAGTTGACTGATTCTCCTATCATGGTAGCTCCAGATTGGGATTTGCCTTTCGAGTTGATGTGTGATGCCAGTGACTATGCTGTGGGAGCTGTGCTAGGGCAAAGGGTTGAGAAACATTTCAAACCCATTTACTTTGCTAGTATAACTTTGAACCCCGCCCAGCAAAATTACACCACTACAGAAAAGAAGTTGCTTGCAGTGGTCTTTGCATTTGATAAGTTTAGATCATATCTTGTTTTGAGTAAGACCATAGTTTTCACTGACCATTCAGCCCTTAAGTACCTGTTCTCGAAACAGGATGCTAAACCCAGGCTTATCCGTTGGATTCTTTTGTTGCAAGAATTTGACATTGAGATAAAGGATAAGAAAGGGACTGAAAATTTGGCTGCCGACCATTTGAGTCATTTGGAAGATCCTCACCGGGAGGAACTTCGTGATGGGGAGATCAATGATCACTTCCCCGATGAGTCTTTAATGTTTATCTTTAACTCTGATGAAGCTCCTTGGTTCGCAGATATAGCTAATTATTTGGTTGCAGGTGAGATACCTAATGATTTCACGTCCCAGCAGAAGAAAAAGCTCATATCGGATGTTAAGCATTATTTTTGGGACAATCCATACTTGTTTCGTGTTTGTGCAGATGGTATGGTTAGGAGATGTGTTGCTGAAAGTGAGACTAGAGAAATTTTGGATGCATGTCACTACGGGCCAACTGGGGGTCATTATGGTCCTTCAGTGACGGGTAAGAAAGTTTTTGATGCAGGTTCTATTGGCCAACAATTTTCAAGGAGGCCCAGACTTTGGTTGAGACTTGTGACATCTGTCAGCGACAGGGGAACATCACTAAACGGGATGAGATGCCTCAACAGAGTATTCAGGTATGTGAGGTTTTTGATGTCTGGGGTATAGACTTTATGGGACCTTTCCCACCATCTAATAAGTTTCAGTACATTCTTGTCGCCGTTGACTACGTGTCTAAATGGGCCAAAGCCAAGGCTTTGCCCAAGAACGACGCGCGTGTAGTCATTGATTTCTTGAAACAGTTGTTCTGTCGTTTTGGTTGCCCTAGAGCTCTGATTAGTGACCGTGGTACCCATTTTGCAAACCATCAGTTAGCAAAAGTGTTGAAGAGGTACGGTGTTGTCCACTACTTTTCTACCTCATACCATCCACAGACCAGTGGTCAAGTGGAAAACACAAATAGGGCCTTGAAGAGGATTTTGGAGAAAACTGTTGGAGATAACCCCAAGGTGTGGTCAAAGAAGTTAGATGACGCCTTGTGGACGTTTAGGACGGCTTATAAGACGCCGATTGGCACCACGACATACCGGTTGCTCTATGGCAAAACTTGCCATCTTCCTATTGAAATAGAGCATAAGGCGTATTGAGCTTTGAGGAATTTGAATTTGGATTTGATGGAAGCGCGTGAACTTAGAATGTTGCAACTTCACGAGCTTGATGAGCTTAGGCTAGGTACTTATGAGAATTCGAGGCTATATAAGGAGAGGACCAAGATTTGGCATGATAAGAGGATTCGTAGGAAGGAGTTTAAGGTTGGGGCTAAAGTGTTGTTGTTCTTGTCAAAATTTAAGATAAAGCAACCTAAACTGATTCTAGATAGATTGGACCGTTTGTAATTAAGCACGTGTACCCATCGGGTTACGTAGAGTTGTTTAAGCGAAATGGTGAAGGTTCGTTCATTGTCAATGGTCATCGACTTAAGCTATATTTGGAAGAAGAGCAGGTCGAGGGGATATTTGATGAGATCCCCGTGTTTGAGTTGAATACTTGAAAGTTGGTCGAGTCAAGCTAAAGACTCGTTAATAACTTAAGCGCTTCTCGGGAGGCAACCCGTGTTTATTTTATCGCATTTTACTTTCCTTGAATTAGTTAGTTCTAATCTTGTTTTAGTTAGTAAGTGCAGGTGTGGTTTCGATTTGATGCAGTTCCGGGTAAGTTTGTTTCATGTTTGACATATTCAAAAAGTGTGAAGAAGATTTCCAGAGATTTTGTAACACCCCAAGCCGAGGCTCGGAATATCACGGAAATCACATAGCACCAGGTGGAATTACAATAGAACAAACTAAATGCAATTAAAGATTCGGTGAATCCAATACAAAACGAAGTAAGTAACAAAATACAACGGGAGCAAATAGCCATCAAAGTTAACAAAATAACAACCAAAGATGGCAAACGATCCTAAGTATAATGCAAAAGGCAGGCCAATGAATCCTTGATCCATGAAGTCCATAGTCCGGGTTTACAGCGAGCAAAGCAACTAAACTCCACGCCCTGGGAGAACCTGATTACCTGAAAAGTGTACTAAGCATAGTCAACACAAGGTTGGTGAGTTCGTAGTAATGGCCCACAAGGAACCATAGACAAAATCATAAAGCACGAAAGGAGGCTAAACCTGACATACAGTGAGCCTCTACGAAACACAATAATGTCCAACAACAAGATTGCACAAGCGCAACGCGTGAAATGAGAAATGCATAAATGATATGAGTATCAATGCAAATGCCGGAATGCATGAATAAGCCAATATGCCTATCCTATGCGTGAGCTCAAGTCACCAATGCAACGATACCCTTCTGTCATCGCAATGAACAAGGCTGTATCTCAAAATCATCGAGATATATATGTCTATATACTCGGAGTCAGGTCTACATCCAAAATGGGTGCATACATCTATGCACCAGGATGTCGGCAATCCCCTGCCGAGGGTCATCAACAATGTATGCAATGCTTACAATCGAATGTAAATGCATAAATCATGAACCAACAATCAATATACGATAAACCTGCGCCAACAATCAATATTCGTCAAACATAACTCAACAACCAATATACGACCATCATACGCCAACAATCAATAATCAACAACATAAGCCACTAATCACAATTTAAACCGACTATACGTACATATACTTCAGAGGATTCTACTTTCTTCAAGTCCCAGATGCTTATATATAGGGTCACCCGCAGCCTTCCCACCACATCTAGAACCCAATGAAGGCATAACCGACTTCCATGTATGTACGTCTATCCTAATATAAAAGTAATACTTAACTAAAACATAAACCAAGTCATTCAAGCGTAATAACCGTCTCGACAATTCAACATTTAAACCAAATCACTCAATCAATCAACAACGAAAAGAACCATCACATCAATCCAACAATCAAGCCCATCAATCAATAAATCAATAAAAGCAAGTAAACAAGCAAGGTTTACACTTTTCAGCCCGAATCTCAAGCGAGTAGGGAGATACGAAACTCACCTTGGCTTCCAAGCTACGATTACGAGTTAATAAGGAGTTATAAATGCTCAACAACCGCTACGAGTCCGCAACCTAGCAATAAATATCATATTATCATCAAAGTCAACTTCTATAATCCTAAACAAGTTGGTTTAGTAAGATTAGGGTCGAGTCACAACTCTTAGACGTCTAACCGCTTTCCCGCGTAAGAACAAGACACATTCGACTCGACATTTTTGAAAATGGAGAAAGATTCATGAAAAATGAATGTTACCAAAAGAAATTAGACTCTTATACGATTCCAACGATAGGTCATATGACTCGATTGGACTTACGGATCAAAAGTTATAAGCGTTTGAAGTTGACGAAAGAATCGCTTGACCAGTAACTTTTCACTGCGCCGCAGTGGGGTCTGGCACCTCCCACTGCGCCGCAGTGAGCCCTTTCTGCAGCCAAACAGCATCAGGAACGATCCTAAATGACCCAAAACACCTCCAAACACCATTTTAGTCCTACGGATCGACCAAAAGACCTTTCCAACTCGATTTTGAGCATAACTAAGTATCAATAAACATAAATACACATAACCCAATCCACCATTTCGACCAAAACATCAAAATCATCACTAAATCATTCAAACCCTAATTAACCCTAATCGCGTTTTGACCCGATTCGTGACCCGAATTTACTTGTAATCAACTAGAAGCAAGTTAATAAACATAAATACACATAACCCAATCCACCATTTCGACCAAAACATCAAAATCATCACTAAATCATTCAAACCCTAATTAACCCTAATCGCGTTTTGACCCGATTCGTGACCCGAATTTACTTGTAATCAACTAGAAGCAAGTTAATAAACATAAAATGATGATTAAGGGATGAGTTTCACTTACTAATTCTTCTTCCAAAAGCTTTACCCAAATTTGACCCAAAAGAGGATGTTCTTGCACTTTTTGATGACCCAAATCTTGATATGATGCAAAGGAGATGAAATAGATGATGTTTCTAGCACTAATCTAACTTGAAACCATAATCTTGGTGTAAGAATCTTAGAGAGAGAGAGAGAGACATTTGTGTGTGTGTGCTTTGTTCTTGAAGAAGAAAGAAAGAAAGAAAAGAAGATAAGGTAAGAGAAGGAATGGGTGGGTGTGAGGATGGGTTGGAAGGGGGCCGGCCTAGACACCAAAAGGGTAGGCTCCTGCTCCGCTAAATTCGACAAATAGCTAATCGTTAACCCCTTAAATGCCAAAACGAACCCGCAACATAATTTAACTTAACGTTTTACCAATTCGCTTAATCGCTCCAGTTTCTACCTTTATTTACGAAAGTCATTTACATTTAGTTGTTTTTAGATTGTAAGCATCGATTAGCACGACTAATGAACTCGACTAGCGCATAAGTCCCAAATTGTACGACAAATTGATCTATATGTACACATTGCACTTAAATGAACCCCAAAAGACTTAAATTTATATTACTAACTAAATTGTTAGCCAAATGGCACAAATAGTCAACGGGTCAAAAGTCACGGTTGTTACATTATTCCCCCGTCAAAAGAATTTCGTCCCGAAATTCAACAAACCCTAGTTGTTAAACAGTTTTAGGTATCCAACCCTTACACGGTCCCCTCGCTCCCTAGTGAACTCTTTTCCGCGTCTTGTGTATCCTCCAACCTCTGAAATTCGTGTAGCGTTTGTTCCTTAGCTTCGTGACCTCGCTACCTAAGATTCCTACCGGTTCCTCGAAATTACAACGACTCTCGCTCTCAAAGATTCAAATCTCGCTAATGTTATCCGCCCTCATCACTTGTAACACGTGGCTCCGTTTAGTACTATAGGACAGCTCGGGTTTCCACTCACATGCCAATCCCATTCTGATCATTCCATCTCGTACACGCCATGGTTGATTCCCTCGTTAAAAGAACTCCTTCATAAGTTACAATTTGTTACGCAATTAAATTTTTGAAAATCTCTAGGAATGTTTACCAACGATTCGTTTATAATCATCGCATCTATCTCAAAAACATCTTACTATTATATTAGCAAAAATTCATTCGATTAAAGGAGCCGTATTATGTAACAAGTTTTTAGTTTATAGCTCGTTAGGTTATTTAGAATCGGGTGACGTCGCACGCATCCTTCATACCAAGTGTTAGAACCTTTCGCCATGATTCATCGATCTCCGGGTAATAATTCCATTTTCTCAAACGAGTTTATTGTCAGTGTCCAGGAATTTATTATTTATTATTGTTATATATATATATATATATATATACATATCGCGGTTAACATTAAGTGCAATTAGTTGTAAACAGGTAACACTTATTATGACGATTTGACTTATAGTTAGTGCACTAGTGACATGTTTCACCCACTGGTCGGCGGCTCAATCACTGAAGTCAACCGTTTGCTTTCACCTCCGGCCTTCCATTCTGGCAATGGCAGGGCTCGTGTCCACGACATCCACTCTTGACGGCACCACCTTTGTGTGATGGACAACGATCTAGGGATCCGTTTAGTCCTAAAAGGTTTGAGAATCGTACACTATAAGGGCTCAAGCTTCTCACATCTCACTTGTGACTCTCACTACGACACTCAATTGGTTCATCGTTTCCCATCTTTATGAGCTATCGGTTGCGCATTAAGTTAGGCATCCAATTAAATCAACCTTTACTAATCGCGTACGTGTTTATATACCACCCCATATCATTTAGACCTCAACTCCATTCCCGCGACGCTCGTGCTTGCGCATATATTACATGTTGGGTAGACTTTTAAATTTTTATTTTATTTGCTCAATCTATGGTTAGCCTGACCAAGGTCGTTCCTTCTCGCCCATAGTAAGTTTATAGTTGTATAGCAGCTCACAATGAATTGTTACGTTCCGTTGTTGCCATCGATATTGAATTCGCAATTAACTCCACTGTTATTCGTTTATTCTAATCAATCCACTTTAGTTAACTCAGGCATTTTCCTAAAGTTCAGTCTTAAGGACGTATAATACAACGGGGTTCTCATTTTCATAATATAACTATACTTATAGTCTCTATGTTACTGACTAAATCATACATTAAACAAGAGGAAATAACGTAGTCAAGTAGTTCATAATGGTCGTACCAGCTATACCATTTACATCTACGCATGCGTCTTCAATTCCTAACTATGTATTCCATAAGTAAGTCAGGCGACAAGATTTTCGAGATATTCAAATAATTGGGCTAACATGGCAACCTATACACGCAATTGTCCAAGATTTCAATTACCTTTACGCATGCATTACCAAGTCCTAACGATTTATTTCACCAAATTAGTTAGGCACGAAATTCAAGCATATTCGACAATTAGGATATCATGGCAATCATATTTGTTCTACCGCATTTCCTAACAATTATTTACATAACCTAGTTAGAAGGTAAGATTTTGTAGGTCTATCAACTAATCTCGCAATACCAAGCCGTACATACAATCTCTCATACGTTGGGTATAACTATGCATAAGTTTTCAATCATTACCAATTCTTCCTTAGAACTAGGTTAAGAATTTACATTTTGGAGCATACTCAAGTTTGAAACATGTCTACCGTTCTTATTCATATAATTGTCCATTTATTAAATATTTATACATACATCACCGTATTCGCTTATCTCAGGTATACAATTTAGCCTAACAACCTACTTTATACATGCCAAACTATCAAACTAGTAAACCAATCCTTTCATGAAAGTGTTTGTTGATTAGCACACCTACATATGCATTATCTATTTCCGTTACATCATGCATAATGATCACGCTTAACCACATAGTTTCTCATACTTTTGCCACATAACTAATATGTTAAATCGATTCCTAAAATTCTCCATTGAATAATACATTTTACGCATGTATCACCAATTATCTCGTAACCCGCATACAATCAAGTTTAACAATGTCTCATACGATTTTAAGTTCACATACTATTAAGCAACATACCCCCATTGTTCACCGATTACAATTAACATCTTAGTGTTGGAATATCAACCGTTTATAATACATAAGAGTTAGGATGCTTACAACCTTGATACCTTCTTAGGGTGCATATCAACATATTATCACATTGTATCCTAACCGTTTATCAACATGTTTAAGTCGGACAACAACGAAAACATTTACAACATCCACATGACCACTACGGGGCATACATACATACACATCACACATGCATAACATATAGGTTACTAAATCATACTAGTTAACATGTCATTCCACTAACAAATCCAATAATAGTAATAGTTCTAGAGTCTATGACCCGGGGGTTTGCTTCCCAATTTAACTCAGGTTGGCCGCATTAATAGTTAGTGTTTTAACGCCGACACACTACACATGTTCAATGTCTTTTACTAAGGCCGACACCTAAATATTCTCAATTAACTGTCATATATCGTGTTATCATACCAACATACCATACGTGTTTCATTTCACTATGTTAAGAACAACATATCAAAGTTCTCAAGTAATCGTTATCTATCATGTTCTCGCCATTTCTATAAAACAAGTGACAGGTTGACCCGAGAGTTAGTCTCAAATGCTCACATATTAGTCACACTATTAGTCAATGCTCTCGTACCGATACTACATACTCATTTCATAACATTATGCTAAGGCAAAAGTGTTAGAATTCTAAAGGATTGTTACATATCATATCATCAAGTCGAATTCATTACAATAGTTCATCATTAATTTAAGTAATCATGCTCATTACATCATACCATCAAACAATTAACACAAAGGGTTCAAGCTATTAACACGAATGATTCAAAGTATAATCCGAGTTTGATATACTCTCTAGTTATTGACCGGGTATGTATACAGGGTGTACCAACGGCTAACCCTCCACCCAATCAACTTCCATTAAGTATATCGGTTCCTTATTATACTCTAAGCCACACGTGCGCAATCCACGATGTCATTAACTTGTTAAAATGTTGGGTAACCATAAAAGAGTTGATCGGGTTCTTTTAGGGTTGCCACAATATTATACTAAGTTAATGGCATAACTTCATTTTGCTCTAAATCATCAATTAGCACCAATCAATAACAATAATTCAACAATATGCACATGACCTCATTGACTTCAAACAACCAAGTTGACCTCATGCACTAGACCATCACACAACCACACATTTTCCGCATCAACCAAGTTGTACTCATGTTACCACATTCATCACATTGTACTTGCTACAACATAACACATTGTTCACGTTGTACTCGTCACAAAACAACACGTTGATCACATAGTATCCATATCAAAACAACACATTGAATTTAAGCTATCACACAAGAGGTCTTAACTACGAACTCAAACGGGGATTCACATAATTCACATTGCACACGAATTTCCTAACCATGCATGCTATATGAAGAGTTTTAACTTAAGCCGTAGTCTAGGTCAAACCGCCTAATCTCTACGACCACGCATGGGCCACCATTCTGTAACACCCCAAGCCGAGGCTCAGAATATCACGGAAATCACATAGCACCAGGTGGAATTACAATAGAACAAACTAAATGCAATTAAAGATTCGGTGAATCCAATACAAAATGAAGTAAGTAACAAAATACAACGGGAGCAAATAGCCATCAAAGTTAACAAAATAACAACCAAAGATGGCAAACGATCCTAAGTATAATGCAAAAGGCAGGCCAATGAATCCTTGATCCATGAAGTCCATAGTCCGGGTTTACAGCGAGCAAAGCAACTAAACTCCACGCCCTGGGAGAACCTGATTACCTGAAAAGTGTACTAAGCATAGTCAACACAAGGTTGGTGAGTTCGTAGTAATGGCCCACAAGGAACCATAGACAAAATCATAAAGCACGAAAGGAGGCTAAACCTGACATACAGTGAGCCTCTACGAAACACAATAATGTCCAACAACAAGATTGCACAAGCGCAACGCGTGAAATGAGAAATGCATAAATGATATGAGTATCAATGCAAATGCCGGAATGCATGAATAAGCCAATATGCCTATCCTATGCGTGAGCTCAAGTCACCAATGCAACGATACCCTTCTGTCATCGCAATGAACAAGGCTGTATCTCAAAATCATCGAGATATATATGTCTATATACTCGGAGTCAGGTCTACATCCAAAATGGGTGCATACATCTATGCACCAGGATGTCGGCAATCCCCTGCGAGGGTCATCAACAATGTATGCAATGCTTACAATCGAATGTAAATGCATAAATCATGAACCAACAAACAATATACGATAAACCTGCGCCAACAATCAATATTCGTCAAACATAACCCAACAACCAATATACGACCATCATACGCCAACAATCAATAATCAACAACATAAGCCACTAATCACAATTTAAACCGACTATACGTACATATACTTCAGAGGATTCTACTTTCTTCAAGTCCCAGATGCTTATATATAGGGTCACCCGCAGCCTTCCCACCACATCTAGAACCCAATGAAGGCATAACCGACTTCCATGTATGTACGTCTATCCTAATATAAAAGTAATACTTAACTAAAACATAAACCAAGTCATTCAAGCGTAATAACCGTCTCGACAATTCAACATTTAAACCAAATCACTCAATCAATCAACAACGAAAAGAACCATCACATCAATCCAACAATCAAGCCCATCAATCAATAAATCAATAAAAGCAAGTAAACAAGCAAGGTTTACACTTTTCAGCCCGAATCTCAAGCGAGTAGGGAGATACGAAACTCACCTTGGCTTCCAAGCTACGATTACGAGTTAATAAGGAGTTATAAATGCTCAACAACCGCTACGAGTCCGCAACCTAGCAATAAATATCATATTATCATCAAAGTCAACTTCTATAATCCTAAACAAGTTGGTTTAGTAAGATTAGGGTCGAGTCACAACTCTTAGACGTCTAACCGCTTTCCCGCGTAAGAACAAGACACATTCGACTCGACATTTTTGAAAATGGAGAAAGATTCATGAAAAATGAATGTTACCAAAAGAAAGTAGACTCTTATACGATTCCAACGATAGGTCATATGACTCGATTGGACTTACGGATCAAAAGTTATAAGCGTTTGAAGTTGACGAAGAATCGCTTGACCAGTAACTTTTCACTGCGCCGCAGTGGGGTCTGGCACCTCCCACTGCGCCGCAGTGAGCCCTTTCTGCAGCCAAACAGCATCAGGAACGATCCTAAATGACCCAAAACACCTCCAAACACCATTTTAGTCCTACGGATCGACCAAAAGACCTTTCCAACTCGATTTTGAGCATAACTAAGTATCAATAAACATAAATACACATAACCCAATCCACCATTTCGACCAAAACATCAAAATCATCACTAAATCATTCAAACCCTAATTAAAACCCTAATTAACCCTAATCGCGTTTTGACCCGATTCGTGACCCGAATTTACTTGTAATCAACTAGAAGCAAGTTAATAAACATAAAATGATGATTAAGGGATGAGTTTCACTTACTAATTCTTCTTCCAAAAGCTTTACCCAAATTTGACCCAAAAGAGGATGTTCTTGCACTTTTTGATGACCCAAATCTTGATATGATGCAAAGGAGATGAAATAGATGATGTTTCTAGCACTAATCTAACTTGAAACCATAATCTTGGTGTAAGAATCTTAGAGAGAGAGAGAGAGAGAGAGAGACATTTGTGTGTGTGTGCTTTGTTCTTGAAGAAGAAAGAAAGAAAGAAAAGATAAGGTAAGAGAAGGAATGGGTGGGTGTGAGGATGGGTTGGAAGGGGCCGGCCTAGACACCAAAAGGGTAGGCTCCTGCTCCGCTAAATTCGACAAATAGCTAATCGTTAACCCCTTAAATGCCAAAACGAACCCGCAACATAATTTAACTTAACGTTTTACCAATTCGCTTAATCGCTCCAGTTTCTACCTTTATTTACGAAAGTCATTTACATTTAGTTGTTTTTAGATTGTAAGCATCGATTAGCACGACTAATGAACTCGACTAGCGCATAAGTCCCAAATTGTACGACAAATTGATCTATATGTACACATTGCACTTAAATGAACCCCAAAAGACCTTTCCAACTCGATTTTGAGCATAACTAAGTATCAATAAACATAAATACACATAACCCAATCCACCATTTCGACCAAAACATCAAAATCATCACTAAATCATTCAAACCCTAATTAAAACCCTAATTAACCCTAATCGCGTTTTGACCCGATTCGTGACCCGAATTTACTTGTAATCAACTAGAAGCAAGTTAATAAACATAAAATGATGATTAAGGGATGAGTTTCACTTACTAATTCTTCTTCCAAAAGCTTTACCCAAATTTGACCCAAAAGAGGATGTTCTTGCACTTTTTGATGACCCAAATCTTGATATGATGCAAAGGAGATGAAATAGATGATGTTTCTAGCACTAATCTAACTTGAAACCATAATCTTGGTGTAAGAATCTTAGAGAGAGAGAGAGAGAGAGAGAGAGAGATATTTTATTATATATAGAGTATATGTATATGATACGTCCCACGGTGTATCAATATACCAAAGTATATTGAACACATATATATATATATATATATATATATATATATATATATATATATATATATATATATATATATATATATATATATATATATATATATATATATATATATATATATATATATATATATATATATATATATATATATATATATATATATATATATATATATATATATATATATATATATATATATATATATATATATATATATATATATATATATATATATATATATATATATATATATATATATATATATATATATATATATATATATATATATATATATATATATATATATATATATATATATATATATATATATATATATATATATATATATATATATATATATATATATATATATATATATATATATATATATATATATATATATATATATATATATATATATATATATATATATATATATATATATATATATATATATATATATATATATATATATATATATATATATATATATATATATATATATATATATATATATATATATATATATATATATATATATATATATATATATATATATATATATATATATATATATATATATATATATATATATATATATATATATATATATATATATATATATATATATATATATATATATATATATATATATATATATATATATATATATATATATATATATATATATATATATATATATATATATATATATATATATATATATATATATATATATATATATATATATATATATATATATATATATATATATATATATATATATATATATATATATATATATATATATATATATATATATATATATATATATATATATATATATATATATATATATATATATATATATATATATATATATATATATATATATATATATATATATATATATATATATATATATATATATATATATATATATATATATATATATATATATATATATATATATATATATATATATATATATATATATATATATATATATATATATATATATATATATATATATATATATATATATATATATATATATATATATATATATATATATATATATATATATATATATATATATATATATATATATATATATATATATATATATATATATAACAGTTTATTGTCAGTGTCCAGGATATATTATTATATTATTATTTTATTATTATATATATGTATATATATATACATATCGCGGTTAACATTAAGTGCAATTATTTGTAAACAGGTAACACTTATTATGACGATTTGACTTATAGTTAGTGCACTAGTGACATGTTTCACCCACTGGTCGGCGGCTCAATCACTGAAGTCAACCGTTTGCTTTCACCTCCGGCCTTCCATTCTGGCAATGGCAGGGCTCGTGTCCACGACATCCACTCTTGACGGCACCACCTTTGTGTGATGGACAACGATCTAGGGATCCGTTTAGTCTTAAAAGGTTTGAGAATCGTACACTATAAGGGCTCAAGCTTCTCACATCTCACTTGTGACTCTCACTACGACACTCAATTGGTTCATCGTTTCCCATCTTTATGAGCTATCGGTTGCGCATTAAGTTAGGCATCCAATTAAATCAACCTTTACTAATCGCGTACGTGTTTATATACCACCCCATATCATTTAGACCTCAACTCCATTCCCGCGACGCTCGTGCTTGCGCATATATTACATGTTGGGTAGACTTTTAAATTTTTATTTTATTTGCTCAATCTATGGTTAGCCTGACCAAGGTCGTTCCTTCTCGCCCATAGTAAGTTTATAGTTGTATAGCAGCTCACAATGAATTGTTACGTTCCGTTGTCGCCATCGATATTGAATTCGCAATTAACTCCACTGTTATTCGTTTATTCTAATCAATCCACTTTAGTTAACTCAGGCATTTTCCTAAAGTTCAGTCTTAAGGACGTATAATACAACGGGGTTCTCATTTTCATAATATAACTATACTTATAGTCTCTATGTTACTGACTAAATCATACATTAAACAAGAGGAAATAACGTAGTCAAGTAGTTCATAATGGTCGTACCAGCTATACCATTTACATCTACGCATGCGTCTTCAATTCCTAACTATGTATTCCATAAGTAAGTCAGGCGACAAGATTTTCGAGATATTCAAATAATTGGGCTAACATGGCAACCTATACACGCAATTGTCCAAGATTTCAATTACCTTTACGCATGCATTACCAAGTCCTAACGATTTATTTCACCAAATTAGTTAGGCACGAAATTCAAGCATATTCGACAATTAGGATATCATGGCAATCATATTTGTTCTACCGCATTTCCTAACAATTATTTACATAACCTAGTTAGAAGGTAAGATTTTGTAGGTCTATCAACTAATCTCGCAATACCAAGCCGTACATACAATCTCTCATACGTTGGGTATAACTATGCATAAGTTTTCAATCATTACCAATTCTTCCTTAGAACTAGGTTAAGAATTTACATTTTGGAGCATACTCAAGTTTGAAACATGTCTACCGTTCTTATTCATATAATTGTCCATTTATTAAATATTTATACATACATCACCGTATTCGCTTATCTCAGGTATACAATTTAGCCTAACAACCTACTTTATACATGCCAAACTATCAAACTAGTAAACCAATCCTTTCATGAAAGTGTTTGTTGATTAGCACACCTACATATGCATTATCTATTTCCGTTACATCATGCATAATGATCACGCTTAACCACATAGTTTCTCATACTTTTGCCACATAACTAATATGTTAAATCGATTCCTAAAATTCTCCATTGAATAATACATTTTACGCATGTATCACCAATTATCTCGTAACCCGCATACAATCAAGTTTAACAATGTCTCATACGATTTTAAGTTCACATACTATTAAGCAACATACCCCCATTGTTCACCGATTACAATTAACATCTTAGTGTTGGAATATCAACCGTTTATAATACATAAGAGTTAGGATGCTTACAACCTTGATACCTTCTTAGGGTGCATATCAACATATTTATCACATTGTATCCTAACCGTTTATCAACATGTTTAAGTCGGACAACAACGAAAACATTTACAACATCCACATGACCACTACGGGGCATACATACATACACATCACACATGCATAACATATAGGTTACTAAATCATACTAGTTAACATGTCATTCCACTAACAAATCCAATAATAGTAATAGTTCTAGAGTCTATGACCCGGGGGTTTGCTTCCCAATTTAACTCAGGTTGGCCGCATTAATAGTTAGTGTTTTAACGCCGACACACTACACATGTTCAATGTCTTTTACTAAGGCCGACACATAAATATTCTCAATTAACTGTCATATATCGTGTTATCATACCAACATACCATACGTGTTTCATTTCACTATGTTAAGAACAACATATCAAAGTTCTCAAGTAATCGTTATCTATCATGTTCTCGCCATTTCTATAAAACAAGTGACAGGTTGACCCGAGAGTTAGTCTCAAATGCTCACATATTAGTCACACTATTAGTCAATGCTCTCATACCGATACTACATACTCATTTCATAACATTATGCTAAGGCAAAAGTGTTAGAATCCTAAAGGATTGTTACATATCATATCATCAAGTCGAATTCATTACAATAGTTCATCATTAATTTAAGTAATCATGCTCATTACATCATACCATCAAACAATTAACACAAAGGGTTCAAGCTATTAACACGAATGATTCAAAGTATAATCCGAGTTTGATATACTCTCTAGTTATTGACCGGGTATGTATACAGGGTGTACCAACGGCTAACCCTCCACCCAATCAACTTCCATTAAGTATATCGGATCCTTATTATACTCTAAGCCACACGTGCGCAATCCACGATGTCATTAACTTGTTATAATGTTGGGTAACCATAAAAGAGTTGATCGGGTTCTTTTAGGGTTGCCACAATATTATACTAAGTTAATGGCATAACTTCATTTTGCTCTAAATCATCAATTAGCACCAATCAATAACAATAATTCAACAATATGCACATGACCTCATTGACTTCAAACAACCAAGTTGACCTCATGCACTAGACCATCACACAACCACACATTTTCCGCATCAACCAAGTTGTACTCATGTTACCACATTCATCACATTGTACTTGCTACAACATAACACATTGTTCACGTTGTACTCGTCACAAAACAACACGTTGATCACATAGTATCCATATCAAAACAACACATTGAATTTAAGCTATCACACAAGAGGTCTTAACTACGAACTCAAACGGGGATTCACATAATTCACATTGCACACGAATTTCCTAACCATGCATGCTATATGAAGAGTTTTAACTTAAGCCGTAGTCTAGGTCAAACCGCCTAATTCTCTACGACCTGCATGGGCCACCATTCTGTAACACCCCAAGCCGAGGCTCAGAATATCACGGAAATCACATAGCACCAGGTGGAATTACAATAGAACAAACTAAATGCAATTAAAGATTCGGTGAATCCAATACAAAACGAAGTAAGTAACAAAATACAACGGGAGCAAATAGCCATCAAAGTTAACAAAATAACAACCAAAGATGGCAAACGATCCTAAGTATAATGCAAAAGGCAGGCCAATGAATCCTTGATCCATGAAGTCCATAGTCCAGGTTTACAGCGAGCAAAGCAACTAAACTCCACGCCCTGGGAGAACCTGATTACCTGAAAAGTGTACTAAGCATAGTCAACACAAGGTTGGTGAGTTCGTAGTAATGGCCCACAAGGAACCATAGACAAAATCATAAAGCACGAAAGGAGGCTAAACCTGACATACAGTGAGCCTCTACGAAACACAATAATGTCCAACAACAAGATTGCACAAGCGCAACGCGTGAAATGAGAAATGCATAAATGATATGAGTATCAATGCAAATGCCGGAATGCATGAATAAGCCAATATGCCTATCCTATGCGTGAGCTCAAGTCACCAATGCAACGATACCCTTCTGTCATCGCAATGAACAAGGCTGTATCTCAAAATCATCGAGATATATATGTCTATATACTCGGAGTCAGGTCTACATCCAAAATGGGTGCATACATCTATGCACCAGGATGTCGGCAATCCCCTGTCGAGGGTCATCAACAATGTATGCAATGCTTACAATCGAATGTAAATGCATAAATCATGAACCAACAATCAATATACGATAAACCTGCGCCAACAATCAATATTCGTCAAACATAACCCAACAACCAATATACGACCATCATACGCCAACAATCAATAATCAACAACATAAGCCACTAATCACAATTTAAACCGACTATACGTACATATACTTCAGAGGATTCTACTTTCTTCAAGTCCCAGATGCTTATATATAGGGTCACCCGCAGCCTTCCCACCACATCTAGAACCCAATGAAGGCATAACCGACTTCCATGTATGTACGTCTATCCTAATATAAAAGTAATACTTAACTAAAACATAAACCAAGTCATTCAAGCGTAATAACCGTCTCGACAATTCAACATTTAAACCAAATCACTCAATCAATCAACAACGAAAAGAACCATCACATCAATCCAACAATCAAGCCCATCAATCAATAAATCAATAAAAGCAAGTAAACAAGCAAGGTTTACACTTTTCAGCCCGAATCTCAAGCGAGTAGGGAGATACGAAACTCACCTTGGCTTCCAAGCTACGATTACGAGTTAATAAGGAGTTATAAATGCTCAACAACCGCTACGAGTCCGCAACCTAGCAATAAATATCATATTATCATCAAAGTCAACTTCTATAATCCTAAACAAGTTGGTTTAGTAAGATTAGGGTCGAGTCACAACTCTTAGACGTCTAACCGCTTTCCCGCGTAAGAACAAGACACATTCGACTCGACATTTTTGAAAATGGAGAAAGATTCATGAAAAATGAATGTTACCAAAAGAAAGTAGACTCTTATACGATCCAACGATAGGTCATATGACTCGATTGGACTTACGGATCAAAAGTTATAAGCGTTTGAAGTTGACGAAGAATCGCTTGACCAGTAACTTTTCACTGCGCCGCAGTGGGGTCTGGCACCTCCCACTGCGCCGCAGTGAGCCCTTTCTGCAGCCAAACAGCATCAGGAACGATCCTAAATGACCCAAAACACCTCCAAACACCATTTTAGTCCTACGGATCGACCAAAAGACCTTTCCAACTCGATTTTGAGCATAACTAAGTATCAATAAACATAAATACACATAACCCAATCCACCATTTCGACCAAAACATCAAAATCATCACTCAAACCCTAATTAACCCTAATCGCGTTTTGACCCGATTCGTGACCCGAATTTACTTGTAATCAACTAGAAGCAAGTTAATAAACATAAAATGATGATTAAGGGATGAGTTTCACTTACTAATTCTTCTTCCAAAAGCTTTACCCAAATTTGACCCAAAAGAGGATGTTCTTGCACTTTTTGATGACCCAAATCTTGATATGATGCAAAGGAGATGAAATAGATGATGTTTCTAGCACTAATCTAACTTGAAACCATAATCTTGGTGTAAGAATCTTAGAGAGAGAGAGAGAGACATTTGTGTGTGTGTGCTTTGTTCTTGAAGAAGAAAGAAAGAAAGAAAAGATAAGGTAAGAGAAGGAATGGGTGGGTGTGAGGATGGGTTGGAAGGGGGCCGGCCTAGACACCAAAAGGGTAGGCTCCTGCTCCGCTAAATTCGACAAATAGCTAATCGTTAACCCCTTAAATGCCAAAACGAACCCGCAACATAATTTAACTTAACGTTTTACCAATTCGCTTAATCGCTCCAGTTTCTACCTTTATTTACGAAAGTCATTTACATTTAGTTGTTTTTAGATTGTAAGCATCGATTAGCATGACTAATGAACTCGACTAGCGCATAAGTCCCAAATTGTACGACAAATTGATCTATATGTACACATTGCACTTAAATGAACCCCAAAAGACTTAAATTTATATTACTAACTAAATTGTTAGCCAAATGGCACAAATAGTCAACGGGTCAAAAGTCACGGTTGTTACAGATTTCTCACAGCGCCGCAGTGAGGGGTGGAAAGTCTCACTGCGCCACAGTGAGAATCCTCTGCCCACTTGTGGAAAACCTCCCACTGCGCCGCAGTGGGAGTGAAGCATCTCCACTGCGCCGCAATGGGAGGCCGGGTAAGTCAAGTACAGGCCAGGTAAGTGTGGGTTTTCTTTTACTTTTACACTTTCACTCTTTCTTCTTTCTTTCTCTCATCTAAGAAAAGAAACACCTACTACCACCCTCAAGATCTTCTATTTTCTTCCATCTTTAATCACTCTTCCAGATTTTTATCTTCATACATTGCATTATGGGAAGAAGTGTAAGTCTCTTTCTTTAGTTTCATTGTTATTTTTCTTTTATTTTGAATTTTCAATTTCTAGGGTTTATATGTTCGAATTAATTTAGGGGTTTTGATGTTTGTGGGCAATAGAAGCGAATTGGGTGTTAAATCTTTCATCTTGTTCATCCATTATTGATTTTAATTTCGAAATTAGGGTTTTGGAAAAATTGGGGATTTGTTATGAACAAGTGTGGGGGATGTATATGTTGGTTATTGTAGTTTTGAAAAACGGTTGGAGATTATTGTTTCATTATTCCCTGAATTTGCTTGTTTGATTACCCCCTTTTTGTGCCATGTCGTTATGAACCCTAATCATGTTGCCCAGATTTTGTGCCTCACTGCGCCGCAGTGAGGGGGTTCATTGCCTCACTGCGCCGCAGTGATAACCCTCTGCTCGACTTGTCTTATTGCCCCACTGCGCCGCAGTGAGGGTTATTCATGCCCACTGCGCTGCAGTGGGGGGACTTTCCTGCCAAGATTTGCTTGTTTCATATGGTTCCCAACTTTGCATTTTTATTACTCACGATAGGTCGCTTTCATGTTTGTGAATGCAGGGATCAACTGATAAGGCCGCGGGAAAACGGAAAATGGTTGAGGGCACGTCTAGTGAGGCCGTTGATGTCCCGAGTCAAACTTCCAAGAAACAGGTGGAGGTGCCGCTTACATTTATTGAAGGTGAACTGAACGAGAGGCATGCTTGGCTCTCATTCGGAAGTGTTAAGCAGCCACATAAGAACATATACAAGAACAAGTTGTATAAGCTTGCTAAGCATGCCGTCTGTCCCGCGAGATATTTACATCCTATTCAAGCTCAAATATATGGAGTACAGGAGGACATCCGAAGGTGGTTTTCTATGAGTTTGAGAGTTGGAGGGGAGTCAAGAGGGCATGACGTGAATTGTGAGATTTGGCGGCGGGTTTTTGCTAACCGTGAGCCCGCCTACCGTGAGTTGTGTTTGGAATTTTATTCGACTTTGAAACTGAAGAAGGAGTTGGGGAAAGTTAAGGATATATTTGAGGAGAGGATTGTATGGTTTTATTGTGGGGGACAGCAGAGGAAGCTGTCGATTGCTGAGTTTGGTTATTATTGTGGGATGTATTCGAGAGAGGAGTTACAGAGTGCGGATCTTAAGGCTATTTTGAAGAAGGGCTATAGGACAGGAGCCGATTTGGGTGATGGAGAGTCTATTTTGGAGTATTTCACAAGGATTACGGGAGGAGAAACTTGGTCATACACTAGTGGTGTGTCGAAGATAAAGAACGTACGTTTGAGGTTACTCCACCGCATGATTGTGACATTCTTGGTGCAGCGATCTACTCATTGGGAAAAGGCTTACCAGAATGATTTATGGTTACTTAAGCTCTTTTCTGAAGGTGCTCCATCAAGGTTTGCTTTGCCTCCTCTTGTACTTCTTGACCGAATGTGTAACCATTCTGATTCGAATTTGGTTTTGGGACATTTCATCACGGTTATCTATAAGAGGATGGGAGTCTTTGCTTCAGATGATTGCCAGACTTATCTTTCATTACCAGTGCATCAGGAGAGTTTTACGTATAATGAGCTTTGGAGGGGAAAGATTTTGAAGAAGAAGAAAGCAAATGAGCAAGAGCAGTTGTTGGCTGATGAGGGTGAAGTTGAAGGACCACCTCCCGTACAGGAGGTTGATGTTGATGTTGATGTTGATGTTGATGTTGAGATGGCGGAGGGTCAACCGGAACCAACGAGGAGGGGTGGTCGTAACATTCCCATCCCTCGCTCGTTTGACTTTACACTTTTGGGGAACACTGTTCAGAGTATTTATGAGTCTCAACAGAAGAGTCGGCAAGAGTTTGATGCATATCAGAGGAGGATGGATCAGGACTTTAACTGGATTGGTTCGCAGCAGGCCCACACTAACTATTGCCTTGATTATTATCAGCCGATGTGGGATGCTCAGTATCACGGTCGGGAGTTTGTTCGACCTGACCCGATTCCTCAGTTCTCTCCACCGCCTATTTATGTCCCCGATTATCGTCAGGGGGGTCAGTCCTTTTTCTCTCATACGACTGCCCCGGGGAACATGTCACCACGACCCCACGATTTAGGAGGTTCACCTCGAGGCCCAGTTCAGTTTGGGGATTATCAGGGTGGCGGTGTTAGCGGTGGTTTCTCTTCTTTTGCAGGTACTCAATCAGGTTTTGATGCTGGTATGTCTAGTGGAGGAGATGCAGGGGGTTCGGGTGCAGCTCAGGAAGAGGAGTCCGATTGGGTGACGAGTATTTTTGGAACACCCGGATTACCCTATGGTTACCATGGTCAGCAGCAGTGAGCGGATATGATTCCCATCCAGTACCGTGGGATGGAATCATGTGATGATTGGTTATGTTGGTATTTTCATGTCGTTACTTTAGTTATCATTGTCTGGTATCCACCCTACGGGGTGATGAAACATTTGTACTTTCCTTTGTTTCTTTTATTTTCTGCATGATACTCTTTTTAGTTTGCACTTTGTATGGATATTTTGGATGTGTTCTTGTGATGTGTAATTGAGCAGGTTTGATCCGAATGGATGGCCATACCTATTGTACAACCCAAGTGTGGGGGAGGACCCATTGGATTCTCATCCTCACCTACATTCTGTGGCATCGATTTGTTTGATTGTGTGATCGTGTTAGTAGCTCCCTATGATGTCACGTGCATATGCTGGCAGTAAGTTCAGCGCAACATTTTTTAATTGGCATCTTTACTGACATTGTTTCGCACACAGCTCTCGCACATTCCGTTTTGGACTAGTCTGTTTCTCCCGTCAAGCAAATTGGACTTCCTTTTTAGGAAGAGCAATTTGTGGTGCGGGGTCGACTTACTTGTTTGAAACGGAATGTGTCCATGATCCGGTATGTGTTCTCATTCTTTCTTGTAAGTCCCAACACAATCGATGGTACTACCTGAAGACACCTCAATGTCGATGGTGGAGTTACTTTGCAATATAAGCACTGAACTGGAGACGACCAGTTACAGGAGTATATACCAAGTTCTAGATAGATTACTTATTTAAGTGACAATAAGTAAAGAACAATGCAATAATACAAAATACTTATAAAATAAATTGGTGAGACAATATGTAATTTTCAAGTGTAATTTATTTATTAACTTTAAATAAATTACAAGGTTGTTGCGGAACCAAGATAATACAAGTATGTAAATATCCTAACAACCTATGAACTACAATTGATCTACACTTGGAATTTCTCTAAACAATTGAAACACTTAAAGTTGTGAAATGTTCCTTTTTACGATTGAGAGAATATTGCACAAGTTCACCAAGAATATTGCAGGTTTGCAAAGTGTAAAGTGTTCAACTTTTGAAGAGTTTTATCACTTATTATTCTTGTTGTGCAATGACTTGTATTTATAGGCAAAGTTAACATTGGGATGTTAACTTTGGCCGTACAAATGTGGTTGAGAGCATTTAAGGAATAGCATTTAATTCCTTAAAATGCAGTGTAAAGTTACAGTATAAAGCAACTTTATTCAACCAGCTTTATGTACCTTTTTGTACTTAAATAATAAGATAAATCTTATTATCCGGGTAAAAGCACTTAAAGCACAAAAGTCAATTCCTCGTAATCAGTGTAAAGCTTTGTAAGAGCTTTCCACTGACGGTCTCCAGTTTGTAACTGACTAGAATGTCAACTGGGCTTCGCTGCCATTGTCATTCTCTATCTTCCACTTGTTGTCTTCGACTTCAACTGGAAGGATTCTTCAACTGGTCAGTTCTCAACTGGAGGAAGTCTTCAGTTGCGTTAACTGTACGATGCAACTGGACTTCAATATATTTCTGGACAAATCTTCTGGGTCTCCAGTTTCACTGGGTCTCCAGGTGCAACTGGAGACTGGCCAGTTTACCAGTAAACTGGTCCTAACACTTTCTGTCTATTTTGCTTACCCCTATTTACCCTTGTTTTGACCGAGTGTTGGACATTGAGGGCATTGTCCATCTTAAGTGTGTGTGTGGGGGGGGGGGGGGGGGGGCAAATAGGTTTAAGCAACCGGATATATCTCTTTTGTTGTTTTGCCATTGACGATTCTACCGGTCTTGTAAATGTGTCCCTCCCATAGACTTTTGGATTTATCCAAGAGTAAGGGTTCTATCTTGAACTCTGAACTATGATGTGCATGTTTGAGATTGGTGGTTTCGATTTGGTAGGATGATGGAAGATGATATGATTTGAAACTTGTGTTGAGCTTGTCCTTGTGGTAAATTGCTTTTGTCACTTAATTCATAATAACTTAATGAGCAATTTTACTACAATTTTTTTTTTCCTTGGTACAAATTTAATCGGCGAAATGTGTTCTGAACGGTTATTGGGCTAATCCTTGTGGATTGATAACATTACTTGCATACTCAAATATCTCAAACACCCAAAAGTTGTGAGATTCATCATTCATTTATAGATGTGCTAGGTGTTGACGGTTTTGGTTTGATTGCCTTGTAAATATGTCCCTCTCTTAGGCTCTTGGATTTATTCGGGAGTAAGGGTTCCATTTCGAACTCTGCACTAAGATGTGCAAATTTGAGGTTAATTTATTCCATTTCCGGGTTACTTTCTTTGATATGAGTGTGTCGGTGATGTGTTGAGCTAGGACTTGGCCTGGTGATCGTTACGAGACCGCAGTGAGATCACTTTTGTGATATAAGTACATTGGATGACGAATTGGCATACTAGGTTTGACCCGTATTTTCTTTCTATTCACCCCTTGCTTATGTATATTTTTACCTTTAGTATACATACTTTTATACATGTACATACATGTTTTGTGTAGCTGGCTACTCTGGTCAGTGATTTTCTTTTCTTTGTAAACCTTTGTTGCACTCATCTTTGGTGCAAGATACATTTAGACACCCTTTTTGAACTTAGCCTTTTCCTTTGTATAAATCCACTTAAATATGTAAACTTTACCTCGCCATACCGATAGTCTAATTTTGGGGGGCCATTGATTGTCATTGGTTTGTTTGGGCGGTTTGGGAGAGCTTCAGTGGGTTGTCAGTTGGAATATTCTTGGTCTATGGGAATACGTCGATTGGTCAAGTTATTGGGGAATGTCTTGGATTGTTCAAATAAAGTATATTGTTATAGACATTGTTCATCATTGTAAGAGGGTGCCTACTAGTAGAGTAAAAATGGTTCAAAATAAAGAGAAAAGTGAAAAACAGAAAAATAAAAAAAAAAAAGAGAAAAAAAGAAAGAAAAGAACTTGGGCTACTAGTAGGTACTTCTCATTTTTATATGTCAAAAGAATTGTTGTATCATTTGGTTCGTGAATAGAATGGAAGATTTGGTTGTTCCTAAGTTGTTTGAAGTTGATACACCACAATGGTATCGGGTTTTGCTTGTTACTTTTGAGGTGTGTTCGTAGGATAGCATCTTATGGGTTGGTGGCAATCAATGGTAAGGGTTCGATTAGACTATTTTGTACATAACTTATACTTTTGTTATTTCCTGTTAACACTGACCTAAATTTCCCAAATCCCATTGTAAATACCCTTAGCCTAACATTACAACCGATTTATATGCCATATTTTGATGATGTACTTGGTGCTCACGCCATGTCGGTGAAGCTATGATCCTAGTTCAAGCCTATGGTAAGATATGCATCACGACCGAGCAATGAGTGATTATTCATATATATTCAACCCCAATAGTAAGTTCGTTGGAGTAGGATGATTTTGATAGGCTCATTTGTTTCACTTTTGCTTAGTCGTGTTATTGAGGCTTGTGGATTGTTCAGATATTGTCAAACATTTCGGGTTTTCATTTAAGATTAAAACTGCTTCACCAAAGTCCTTGTCATCGACATACTTGGTTTGGCTTCTTTTTGATAATCGTAATGTGTTTATATAGCTTCATGCCAAGGAATACTTTTGCTTAATTTCCAGATTTACTTAAGGACAAGCAACGCCCAAGTGTGGGGGGATTTGATGTGACCAATTTATATAGATCGCCCACATCATTATTGGCCTTTTTCGTATGTGTTTTGAGTCAATTTTGTATGCATTTGGCACGTTTATGGTGTTTGTTAGTGCTTTCAGGTTCTTAGCAGGTTGTGCGTCCATTTGGTGCATTTTCTAACTATTTTAGGCCAAGAAGTTGATCCGAGTGTTCGAGAGCTGTTAATAAAGAAGAGCCAAAGATTTCAGCAAGTTTCAGCTGCGCCGCAGTGGGAGGGATGTTGCCCCACTGCGCCGCAGTCACCGGTGAGAAGGCCACATGAATTCCAGAAGATTATCAATGCGCCGCAGTGGGAGGAGTGAAACCCCACTGCGCCGCAGTCAAAGGTCGAGAAAAAGAAATAATGTCCAGAGATATGTCACTGCGCCGCAGTGAAGGGTGCACAAGGCTCACTGCGCCGCAGTGAGTGCACGGGGAACTTAGGATTTCAGCCTTTTTGCATCAGATTTTGGGGAGAATATAAATAGAAAAAATAAACCCTATTTCCCAGGTTATCAAGTTTTCTTTCTAGGAGCTGTTCTACCACGAATTCTTTCAAGGATCATCTCAGATTTCATCATTGGATTCATTGAAGATTCAAGAGCACCCATCTAGATCGTATCTAATTTTCTGTCTTGCAATTTAAATTCAAAAATCGTTGGTACAATATGTTCTATTTCTATTTCGTTTGCTATTTTCCATTTAGCATGAGTGGCTAGATTTCTAATCATCCACTTTGATGAAACTTGACGAATGATATGATTGCAATATTTTAATTCAAGAGTTGATTCAATTATCGTTGTGTCGTGATCTTTATCAATTAACTCCTTGTGATTTATTCTTTTGATGTTGATGGTTTATGTGTTCATCGTTAGTGGTACTAGGTGAATATGTTTATCGTTTCAATTCGATTGTCTATGGTCGGTTGTCACCGGTTCATGGTATGACGGTGAATGTCAAATCTATAATAGGAATTAATCGGTAAACGTGTTTAGAAACGGTTGGTGGTACCACGTTTTCATTCACATAGGCATAATTGGTAATTAGATAATCAAGCAAACTAATTGTTGGGGAGATTTTCTAGGCATTGGTGGTACCGGCTTGGGTAATTAAACTAGCAACTTAGGTGTTTGGGTGATTTGCGAGCGGTTGGTGGTACCACGCGAGCATTTTTATCCTTTCACGATTATCTTGTCAACTCTAAAGAATTTGATCTTTAACGTGTGCAATCATAGCTGAAGTCAAGTGGATTCGAAGTGGATGATCTTTATTTATATTGTCTGAACTTTCTTTACTTTTAATTGTCTTGTCATTTCAATTCCTTTAATTTCAAATTGTCAAAGTTAGGTAGCAATTCGGCTACGGTTCCATCCTTTTTCTAAAACTACTTTAGCAAACAATTATTTCCAAACTAATCCCTGCGAACGACCTCGGACTTACTACTTACTATACTATATGCGATCAGGTCCACTGCCTGAAAGTGTGTAGTAGTCGGTTTTAGTGGGTACTTGTTTATAAATTTTACAAACTCGATTTCACACATCAGTCGATTTTAAATAAGAACGCCTTCGTTCCTTTCTTCTTTCGCCATGAAATCACCTCGTTCAGAATTAACGGTCCATCCATAATGCTTTTGTCTCCCAAGAAAGCTGTTTGATTCCCCGATATGACAGACCCGAGGACCTTCTTCAACCGATTGGCCAGTACCTTTGAGATTGCTTTATTAATGACCCCAACAAGATTGATAGGACGATAGTCATTTAAAGTCTCTGGATCTTTCATTTTGGGGATAAGCGTAATAAAAGAAGATCCACACCCCCTATTTATCCTACCAGACTCGTAAAACTCATTGAATAAAGCAATTAAATAAGCTTCAAAAAATCTCCAGAACCGCTTTATGAATTTGAAATTAAATCCATCAGGCCCGGGGGATTTATCGTCACCACATTCGTAGATGGCATCTTTTATTTCCTCACTTGTGAACCTTAGGATCAAACCACCAGCCTCGACACTATTAAGACATGACCCAGACCAATTTATGAAATTCGGTCTATCAACCCATTCTTCTCGGAACTTATCTTTGAAAAAATTAAGCACCGCCTTTTTAACAAGTTTTAGTTTTTCCACCCATTCTCCATTTATCATTAACCCCGGAATGTGATTAATTGCCTTACGTTTATTAATGGTAGTTAGTTCAAAGTCTAAACATCAAGTATATTATACAATATATTAAGGCCTTAGATTTTTGGGGGCCTAAAATGACCGCCTAATTCTACAGTACTGTTGAGCCACCCATGAATACATCACTATAATGGATCCAATTTTTGACTTATCACATACATCACATAAACATAGCTAAACTACTCTATGGTGCAAAACATCACATAAGAGGCTACCTAATGCCTTAGACTCATCCCTCAAGGACTAGTCTCAATTAGCGCCACATCAGCAAAAAACACTTTAAGGACTAATCCCCCCAAAACATACCCAATACACTCATCCTCAGGACTAGTCTTGGACCCACCAATTTTTTTTGTCTTCTTCCTTGTATATAGGATTAAAAAAAAAAAAAAAAAACACCTACATGAACTCGTCCCTGCAGGAACGAATGGAACGGACGAGTACGAGGAACGAGTGGGGGACGAGTCCCACCCAATGGTGTGGACTCGTCCCTCCAAGCCGAACGAGTGAGGGACGAGTGGCATTGGGTAGCCTCTAATTGGTTAGTAAACATCACATGTAGATAACCAACTCATGCCTAGATGAAACATCTAATTACACATATAAGATCCGGAATCAGATAGCCAATCTACCATTTATATCACATACGACCTTACAAACGACACTACATATCCTAGTCTTGTTTGACCCGTTTGACTTTTAAAGTCAAAGTAGCAAAATATTACTAGTTTCAACTATAATTTACTCTAACAACTGTTTTACTATAATCTCATTTTAATTACTATTATCACCCACACAAATACTTCTTTTGAGTAATAAATTCGCAGATTATCCTTTACTTACAGATTTTCATCATTTTTATATCAACATTATCAATGATCTCAAATTCATTCTGAAAGTTATTTATACTTAATATATTGAAAAAGGAACCGACCCACTATGTATATGATAACCATAGTCATGCCCAGTCATATTAAGTTAACATCAATAATAATAAAAATTTTAGTTTGGATTAGGATTAAAATACTACTCCGTAGTCATTCTAGAACTCCCGGAACTCTATCCGGTCAAAGGCGAGTAAGTCAAAAGTTAGTGTAGCATTGTCATTGTGCTTTCACAGGTCCACTGTTGACTACTTGAAACAATGAAACATGTGTATATTTATATATATTTTATATATATATATTATATATATATATATATGGAAAAAGTGAATATAAGGCTGTCCGGCACCTAAGCTTAGGTGTGGAACCCCTCACATACTAATTTTTTAATATTTGTTGAATTTTAATTAAATCACATGGCCCCATGAATTTTATGGATTAAAAAAATAATATGTGAGTGTTCCACACCTAAGCTTAGGTACCTAACAACCTTATATTCCCATCCCCATACAGAGGCGGTACCAGAAAAAAATTCTGGAGGGGGCAAAATTAAAAAATCAATGAAAAATAAATCTAAAAGGGGGCAAAATGTTAAAAACCTATAAGAAAATTTTAAAATCCATGAAAAATTAAAAATATATGACAAAATCTAAATTTCGAGGGGGGCATTGGCCCCTTTGCCCCCATGTGGTACCGCCCTGACCATTATCTATAATATATACATCCCAGGTTTGTTTGGGGTTGATCCTTCATCATTCTTGTAGTCTGTCACATATATTTGGCACTTATATATTGCATTATTTCTTAACAACTGAATAATAATAAATAATTGTTTCAACAGCCCATATGGGTTCTGATACAAAGAAACTTAGGCAAAATAATGACAACACCAAAGAAACATAAAATGGTGTCACGGTGGAAGAACATGGTGCCTCAGTGGTGGAAAGTGGTGGTGTTGTTGCAAACACTGAAAGAGTTCACATTTTCTGAGCTAAAGAGGGCCACAAGGAATTTTAGGCAGGATTTGGTCATTGGAGAGGATGGTTTTGGGAGGGTTTATAAAGGTTGGCCGGACAGCGATCAGATTGCCGTGGCCATTAAGAAATCCAAAGCCGAAAGTGACCAAGAGTGGCAAGTTCATTTGTTTCTTTGTTTTTCTCTACTTGTCTCTAGTTGCGGCAAACCGTAACTTAGTATGATATTACATTTCTAGTGAAAATTAAAACTTGTGTGAAAACCAGAAAACTGGTCAAACATACTCTCATTTCAAACTTAACACAATATGTTTATGGGTGTCCACCACCATCATCTCCGATCACCACCACCCACCATCATCTGTGGTCATAGTCTCTCTTTGCTCCTCCTCCTCCGGCGACGCCATAGCGCCATGGCAGTAAGAGCGGCGCCCTATCACACTATTTCTTGGATCGCCGCCCATCAAATTCACACCATTCCCATATGCGTCCGGCTTCCGGCCCCTTCATAAATGCCTGAGGTTGGCGACCCAGAAGGGCGAACCCCCCCTAAACGGCGCAACTGTTCGATTAAGGGCTTCACACGTCCGTATCACAATTTCCGGCAATGGTGCTGTTGCTGGTGGGCAGCTATAAACACATTGTGTTAAGTTTCAATTCACAATGTGTTTCGCTAGTTTTCTGGTTTTCACACAAATTTTAGTTTTCAAATGATCACAATCCTACATTTCTAATAAATTTACCCGCTATCTTATGGACTAGAACAAGGTAAGGAAAACTCAAGTTGTCAATTTAATGTGTTTTTTTAACAGGCGGAACTAATGTATTTGGGAAAGATTAGTCACCCAAATCTTGTTAAACTCTTTGGATATTGCTGGGACAATAGCGATTATTTTCTTTTTTATGAATTTGTGCCAAAAGGAAGCCTAGAAGACATCTTTTCAGAAGTAAGTGATTTAATCTACACCAATAGATACAAAGCAAATAGTATGTGTTATATTTAAAAAAATTACGAATCTTACCGAAGGTGCGGAACCACTTTCATGGTATACGAGGATTAAAATAGCTATTGGAGCAGCTCAAGGCCTAGTTTTCTTGCACAGTACAGAAAATAAAATCGTTTATAAAGACATGAAATCGTCAAAAATTTTGTTAGATGAGGCAAGTAAGATGTTCATTGAAATACTTCAGATATATGTGTATGATTATGATTACACCTTTTAAAATATTGGGTCAGATATTGGAGCTTAATTTTTGTTCATTACGATATTGTTTTTTATATATATTGCATCTTGTTACAGGATTTTAATGCAAAGATCTCGGTTTATGGATTAGCAAAGTTAGGTCCGATCAATGGAGAGTCTCACTTCTCAACAGCCATAGCAGGCACATGTGGTTATGCAGCTCCTGAGTATATTGCTAAAGGTTAGTTTAATTTCCTTATTTGGTATCTCGTTCAAACATAGATACTAGCAGTGACCAATATTCGTTTTAGGGTTGTGCTTCTAGGAAAGCAATACATTGTTCTGATTTTACAATCATGTTACTTATTGTGTTTTTATGTGTTATGTTTCTATTTTCTAGAGTTATCCCATAAAAATAATGCTACTATATATAGTGGGTGCCCAGAAAACCGGTTTTTTTAAACCGGGACGGAAAACACCAAAAACCGAACCCGATCAAAACCGGATTTGACCAAACTGGTTCGGTGGTTTTCGGGTCCTAGGATCGGGTTGAAACCGGCTTGATATCGGGTCGGGTTCGATTTGAAAAACCGGAAAAAACCCGGTCAACCTTTGACCAAAACCGCTTTCAAACCGGGTTTGTTCAAAACCGGTTTTTGATCCCGTTGACCAACACCCAAAACCGCTTTCAAACCGGTCCGGGTTTGGTGAAAACCGGTTTTTGATCCCGTTGACCAACACCAGTTCTGGGTCGGGTCGGTTTTTGGGTTTGGGCAGGTGTAGCTATGACTATTATTCATTACCGTTTGTCTTAATAGATGTGGTGTGCTAAGCATTTTCGTTGTCAGTCAGGTATGGTACTTCTAAACCCTTTACTCTTCCCGACTTTTACCGCTTTTGTGGCCGGAGGTCCTTATGGAAGCAGTCTCTCTACCTTTGGGTAGAGGCAAGACTGTCTACAGTTTCACCTCCCCCATACCCCGCACAGGGATTGGGTACTGTTGTTGTTGTTGTTGTTGTTAATAGATGTGGTGTGAATACAGAACAGCCTCTTGTGTCAAAAGATCCATAAATAAGCCGATAACACTAATGCTGCTTTTCACTTATAGGTCAGTTCAATTTCAAGACTGATGTTTATGCGTTTGGGATGGTGATGCTGGAGATTATGACGGGGCTACGAGCTAATGACACGAGAATAACACGAGGCTTCAAGTTTGAATTGTCTTGCTTAGATCAAATCACTACTCATATTAAACACATGCCTGACAATTGGTTCACCTACCTAGTTATGATAGATTAATCAATTTTTTTTTTTTTAATTTAATTTTTTTTTTTTTTTGAACGGCGATAGATTAATCAAATAGTAAGCTTCAAATACTTAGCAAATAATATCCACACTATCAAACCAATAATGCAAAAAAATGTTTGAGACCAAGATCCAATTTATTTGATCTATATTAGGATGTAAAGATACATAAACATATATGTTTTAAACCACTGTTTACCATCACATATCATTATGAGCAAGACTCGTAATAACTTATTCAAATATGTTTTTTTTTTTTATAAATTTTAACATGTTCCGACTTTTTTTTTTTTTAGAACATTAACATGTTCCGACTTATGTAAAATAATTTCCCATACCATAAAAATTTTACAATAATTTTTTTTCCATAAACCATTATAACATATTGTTTGCACAATTATCACGTAGGGCTCACCAAAATATTTAATTACTGTATTATGTTATACTTATCAAATAGAGAAAGGTAGATAAGTAATAAATCTATTTTTTTGAATTGAGCAGGCTTAAATATTATCATGCATTAAGTTTGATCTAATGTAATAAATATATCAAAATCAACATCTATTTAAAGGCTTGAGAGTTAAGATGTTTACCTCATATACGGTGCTGCCCACAACATGTATTTGAAGAAAAATAAATTTACCACCAACCTTAGCATCTTTATGATTGTTTCATACTATACCGGATGTCGGTTGTCGTCTTTTATTTTTCTCAGAGCCTCAAACAAAAGTAAAGTCGTTTTTGATTTATGAAAAATCAATCATGAAAACAAAACAAAAAATTGAAAAAAAAACACATTATAGTTTAATTAAGATTGCCGACTAAGTATATATTGGATCTAAAATCAATGTTTATAATCCAAATCGCTCGAGTAACTCAGTGGATGAAAACTGTTTTTGACCACCGAAGGTATAGTTTTATCAAAAGAAAATTTGTCGAACGAAAAATTATGGTTAGAGACTCGTGTTGATAACGTGTTGTAAAACTAAAAGAAGATAACAATAATGAAGACAAGAGATATAGAGGAGAATCGAGAATTCATTTATTTATCTCATTAAGAGGTATATATATAGTTACAAGCTGGAGTATCTCTAATAAAACAATCTCCTAATCATAGAAAAGATTACTATTCCATATATAATACGAGTATTTATAACAAAAGACACTCTATCAGTATTATTAGGCATCGTACTCTTGTTGTAAGCTTCTCAAGAAATCCAAAAGGAAGGTAATCCAGTTTGAAGGTAACTTGCAAGGATTACCGAAGGCAAACTATAGCTATTAGCTAAGGATTTTTCATAATTGTAATTGGAAAATCATTATCCAATTTATTGGAAAATGGGTGGGTTTCAATTTACCCGATTGGATGCTAGACTTCGCAATGCTAGTAAAATTGACAGATTTTTGTTGTCCGCTGATGTTTGTGAAATGGTGCATAATTTGTCAGTAACTGCTTTGGATAAAACTGTTGCGGATCATAGACCTATCATGTTATCTCAGGTCTGCTCTGACTTTGGTCCCGTTCCGTTTAAATTTTTTAATTCTTGGCTTTCCTCTCCGGGATTCAATGAACTTGTTGATCGGGTTTGGAATTGTCCTGTCAATGGTGAGTCCCCTATGTCTATTTTTCGAATGAAACTGAAAAGGTTGAAAAGTGAGATTAAAATCTGGAATAAAGAAAGGCCGCATCATGATGCTGGAATTAAGAACTTGAAGGCGGATTTGCACGAACTTGATTCAAAGTTTGAGGCAGGCGATATCTCTACTGATCTGGGTAAACGTCGAGTTGAGTTATGGAAGCAAATTTGTGATCTTGAGAAACCTTTAATGGAAGACATCGCTCAGAAGGCAAAAATAAAATGGAGCATTGAAGGGGACGAGAACTCCAAATTTTTTCATGGAGTAGTTAAAAATAGAAGAAGACAAAATACCATATCGGGGGTTAAAGTGGACGGGGTCTGGTTGGACTCCCCTTCGGATATTAAAGGAGCTTTTTTTTCTTATTTCTCCCATAAGTTTAAGAAAGGTCACGAGATTCATGTTAAGCATCGTAGTAACAGATTTCGAAAACTTTTACAAACTGATCGGGAGGCTCTGGAACTATTACCAACAGAAGATGAAATCAAAGAGGCGGTATGGTCTTGTGGGAACGATAAAAGCCCTGGTCCAGATGGGTTCTTATTTGGATTCATCAAGAGGTACTGGGATCTTCTCAAATCCGATATCATTAATTTTGTTACCGAGTTCTTTTCTACTGCTAGATTTCCAGGTGGGTGTAATTCTTCTTTTATTACTCTCATTCCGAAAACCCAAAGTCCTATACTATTGTCGGATTTTCGTCCTATTAGTTTGATCGGAGTACAATATAAGATTATTGCTAAGCTGTTGGCTTTGAGACTTGCCTCTGTTATTGATTCGGTCATTAGCCCCGAACAGTCTGCTTTTGTTAAAGGTCGTCATATTTTGGATGGTCATCTTATTGTTAACGAAGTTATCGATTGGGGCTTAGCTAAACATAAGCACCTTTTCCTTTTCAAAGCTGATTTTGAAAAGGCTTACGACACAGTTTCTTGGGATTATCTGCTTACTATTATGTCTTTTCTTGGGTTCGGGAATAAATGGTGTAACTGGATTAAAGGGTGTTTGGTTTCTACCAAAGCTTCAGTTTTAGTTAATGGCAGCCCTTCTGGGGAATTTACTTTTGAGCGAGAACTTCGCCAAGGAGACCCTTTGGCCCCGTTTTTGTTTATAATTGTTATGGAAGGGTTACATGTTTTTTTAGAAGATGCCGTGGCTGCTGGGCTGTTTTCTGGGGTACGAATTCATGGGACTCGGTTATCACATCTATTCTATGCCGATGATGCAATTATTATAGGCGATTGGTCAGCCAGTAATGTATATAATTCGCTTGCTTTGCTGAAATGCTTTTATATGGCTTCTGGGTTAGCCATTAACATTCAAAAGTCTCATATTTATGGTATTGGGGTGCCGTCTGATGATGTTAGGGACTTTGCAACTAGGCTGGGTTGTAAATCTGGAGACATACCATTCTCATATTTAGGCCTACCTATGGGTCTGAATATGTCACGAGTCTCTAGTTGGAACACTCTAATTGATCGCTTCAACAAGAGATTGGCCACTTGGAAGGCGAATTTGTTATCTATTGGAGGTCGTGCTACTCTTATTACATCTGTTCTAGGAGCTATTGGTACGTATTACTTCTCATCCTTTCGTGTTCCTAAAAAAGTCCTTAATACTCTCGAATCTATTCGCTCAAAATATTTTTGGGGTAATGAGGATCAGAGGCGTAAAATGGCATGGGTGAAGTGGGATGTTATCCTTAATTGTAAAGAAAAAGGAGGTCTTGGTGCGACGCACCAAAGGGCTGGTGCGGCGCACCCATTATGGATATGAAGTTTCTGGAGAGTTGGTGCGACGCACAAGGTGGGAGGTGCGGCGCACCCATATGGATATGAAGTTTCTGGAGACATGGTGCGACGCACCAAAGGGCTGGTGCGGCGCACCCATTATGGATATGAAGTTTCTGGAGAGTTGGTGCGACGCACAAGGTGGGAGGTGCGGCGCACCCCTATGGATTGAAGTTTCTGGAGAGTTGGTGCGACGCACCAAAGGGCTGGTGCGGCGCACCCATTATGGATATGAAGTTTCTGGAGACTTGGTGCGACGCACCAAAGGGCTGGTGCGGCGCACCCATTATGGATATGAAGTTTCTGGAGAGTTGGTGCGACGCACAAGGTGGGAGGTGCGGCGCACCCCTATGGATTGAAGTTTCTGGAGAGTTGGTGCGACGCACCAAAGGGCTGGTGCGGCGCACCCATTATGGATATGAAGTTTCTGGAGAGTTGGTGCGACGCACCAAAGGGCTGGTGCGGCGCACCCATTATGGATATGAAGTTTCTGGAGAGTTGGTGCGACGCACAAGGTGGGAGGTGCGGCGCACCCATTATGGATATGAAGTTTCTGGAGAGTTGGTGCGACGCACAAGGTGGGAGGTGCGGCGCACCCATATGGATATGAAGTTTCTGGAGACATGGTGCGACGCACCAAAGGGCTGGTGCGGCGCACCCATTATGGATATGAAGTTTCTGGAGAGTTGGTGCGACGCACAAGGTGGGAGGTGCGGCGCACCCCTATGGATTGAAGTTTCTGGAGAGTTGGTGCGACGCACCAAAGGGCTGGTGCGGCGCACCCATTATGGATATGAAGTTTCTGGAGAGTTGGTGCGACGCACCAAAGGGCTGGTGCGGCGCACCCATTATGGATATGAAGTTTCTGGAGAGTTGGTGCGACGCACCAAAGGGCTGGTGCGGCGCACCCATTATGGATATGAAGTTTCTGGAGAGTTGGTGCGACGCACCAAAGGGCTGGTGCGGCGCACCCATTATGGATATGAAGTTTCTGGAGAGTTGGTGCGACGCACCAAAGGGCTGGTGCGGCGCACCCATTATGGATATGAAGTTTCTGGAGAGTTGGTGCGACGCACCAAAGGGCTGGTGCGGCGCACCCATTATGGATATGAAGTTTCTGGAGAGTTGGTGCGACGCACCAAAGGGCTGGTGCGGCGCACCCATTATGGATATGAAGTTTCTGGAGAGTTGGTGCGACGCACCAAAGGGCTGGTGCGGCGCACCCATTATGGATATGAAGTTTCTGGAGAGTTGGTGCGACGCACCAAAGGGCTGGTGCGGCGCACCCATTATGGATATGAAGTTTCTGGAGAGTTGGTGCGACGCACCAAAGGGCTGGTGCGGCGCACCCATTATGGATATGAAGTTTCTGGAGAGTTGGTGCGACGCACCAAAGGGCTGGTGCGGCGCACCCATTATGGATATGAAGTTTCTGGAGAGTTGGTGCGACGCACCAAAGGGCTGGTGCGGCGCACCCATTATGGATATGAAGTTTCTGGAGACTTGGTGCGACGCACCAAAGGGCTGGTGCGGCGCACCCATTATGGATATGAAGTTTCTGGAGAGTTGGTGCGACGCACAAGGTGGGAGGTGCGGCGCACCCCTTATGGATATGAAGTTTCTGGAGAGTTGGTGCGACGCACAAGGTGGGAGGTGCGGCGCACCCATATTGGATATGAAGTTTCTGGAGAGTTGGTGCGACGCACCAAAGGGCTGGTGCGGCGCACCCATTATGGATATGAAGTTTCTGGAGACTTGGTGCGACGCACCAAAGGGCTGGTGCGGCGCACCCATTATGGATATGAAGTTTCTGGAGAGTTGGTGCGACGCACAAGGTGGGAGGTGCGGCGCACCCCTTATGGATATGAAGTTTCTGGAGAGTTGGTGCGACGCACAAGGTGGGAGGTGCGGCGCACCCATATGGCCATTGAAGTTTCTGGAGACATGGTGCGACGCACCAAAGGGCTGGTGCGGCGCACCCATTATGGATATGAAGTTTCTGGAGAGTTGGTGCGACGCACAAGGTGGGAGGTGCGGCGCACCCCTTATGGATATGAAGTTTCTGGAGAGTTGGTGCGACGCACAAGGTGGGAGGTGCGGCGCACCCATTATGGATATGAAGTTTCTGGAGAGTTGGTGCGACGCACAAGGGCTGGTGCGGCGCACCCATTATGGATATGAAGTTTCTGGAGAGTTGGTGCGACGCACAAGGTGGGAGGTGCGGCGCACCACTGGCCATTGAAGTTTCTGACATGGTGCGACGCACCAAAGGGCTGGTGCGGCGCACCCATTATGGATATGAAGTTTCTGGAGAGTTGGTGCGACGCACAAGGTGGGAGGTGCGGCGCACCCCTATGGATATGAAGTTTCTGGAGAGTTGGTGCGACGCACAAGGTGGGAGGTGCGGCGCACCCATATGGATTGGTTTCTGGAGAGTTGGTGCGACGCACCAAAGGGCTGGTGCGGCGCACCCATTATGGATATGAAGTTTCTGGAGAGTTGGTGCGACGCACCAAAGGGCTGGTGCGGCGCACCCATTATGGATATGAAGTTTCTGGAGAGTTGGTGCGACGCACCAAAGGGCTGGTGCGGCGCACCCATTATGGATATGAAGTTTCTGGAGAGTTGGTGCGACGCACCAAAGGGCTGGTGCGGCGCACCCATTATGGATATGAAGTTTCTGGAGACTTGGTGCGACGCACCAAAGGGCTGGTGCGGCGCACCCATTATGGATATGAAGTTTCTGGAGAGTTGGTGCGACGCACAAGGTGGGAGGTGCGGCGCACCCCTATGGATTGAAGTTTCTGGAGAGTTGGTGCGACGCACCAAAGGGCTGGTGCGGCGCACCCATTATGGATATGAAGTTTCTGGAGACTTGGTGCGACGCACCAAAGGGCTGGTGCGGCGCACCCATTATGGATATGAAGTTTCTGGAGAGTTGGTGCGACGCACAAGGTGGGAGGTGCGGCGCACCCCTTATGGATATGAAGTTTCTGGAGAGTTGGTGCGACGCACAAGGTGGGAGGTGCGGCGCACCCATTATGGATATGAAGTTTCTGGAGAGTTGGTGCGACGCACAAGGTGGGAGGTGCGGCGCACCCATATGGATTGGTTTCTGGAGAGTTGGTGCGACGCACCAAAGGGCTGGTGCGGCGCACCCATTATGGATATGAAGTTTCTGGAGAGTTGGTGCGACGCACCAAAGGGCTGGTGCGGCGCACCCATTATGGATATGAAGTTTCTGGAGAGTTGGTGCGACGCACCAAAGGGCTGGTGCGGCGCACCCATTATGGATATGAAGTTTCTGGAGAGTTGGTGCGACGCACCAAAGGGCTGGTGCGGCGCACCCATTATGGATATGAAGTTTCTGGAGACTTGGTGCGACGCACCAAAGGGCTGGTGCGGCGCACCCATTATGGATATGAAGTTTCTGGAGAGTTGGTGCGACGCACAAGGTGGGAGGTGCGGCGCACCCCTTATGGATATGAAGTTTCTGGAGAGTTGGTGCGACGCACAAGGTGGGAGGTGCGGCGCACCCATATGGATATGAAGTTTCTGGAGAGCTGGTGCGACGCACCAAAGGGCTGGTGCGGCGCACCCATTATGGATATGAAGTTTCTGGAGAGTTGGTGCGACGCACAAGGTGGGAGGTGCGGCGCACCATATGCCCAGATTTCACAAAATGTGTCGTTTAGCTTATATTTCGATCTTATACTTGTTCTAGGTTATTGGAGACACCTAGTCATCGTTGTATTGTGCTTGTAGCTTGTTGTTAAACCGTATCGAGGTAAGATACACTACTTTTGTCACGCTGAGGGTTCAACAAGCAAAGGTTTCATACTTATAACTTCCTTAACGGTAACTTATGATATATGTGGGTATCTCGGGTTACACGGGAGGTATTATGGGATATGTAGTTGACCATGAGACCTGAAATGCAGACCTTAATGTAGTGAAATGAAGTATTGTTCAATGTAGGGTATTGTTACGCAGTTTATGTAGATTTATGAAGTGTCTTATTATGTGTGAAATGTAGAAATGAAGTTGTTGTGTGACATATGCATACTACATGGCTTGTACACCTAGCTCACTAGACTTGGTAGGTTGCCATGTCACTTGCACGTTTAAGGGCCCAAACGAAATGAAGGTAATGTGTGATTATGTTTAGGTTATGTGTGTTGCCTAAACTATTATGTGTGGGATCGAGCTCGTAAATATAATGCAGGGAAGTGTTAAGCTTAACCCGTACAAGTCTTAGCCGGACGAGTACGTTGACGTAGTTGTTGCTTGGGTGGCTCCTTGCAACATGGTCTTTATAATGCAGGGCGAGTAATACGAGGGGTTTGACCAACCTCCACATACGGATTACTCTTGGATTGGCTTGCCATTCCTTAACGACGTACGATGATTAGTCTTTTGGTTGATCATCTAGTCGGGTGTGATGCAGGGCACACTTATATGCAGTAAACGAAGATATGTGTGACAATGTGTGAACTAATGCAGGATAGGCACATTTAGGATGATTATCCTAATTGATATGAAGTTGTTATGCAGTTTATGTAGATTTATGAAGTGTCTTATTATGTGTGAAATGTAGAAATGAAGTTGTTGTGTGACATATGCATACTACATGGCTTGTACACCTAGCTCACTAGACTTGGTAGGTTGCCATGTCACTTGCACGTTTAAGGGCCCAAACGAAATGAAGGTAATGTGTGATTATGTTTAGGTTATGTGTGTTGTGTGTTGTGCCTAATGAGTTTGTCTAATAATGAAGAAAGGTTTTAATTGGACAAATTGCTTCTAAATTAAGTGTGATCTTACTTAGCTATTCTTATAGCTAACACTTGTTTCTTTAATGTGGTTGTTCCCTCAGGTTTAGCTTGATGGACTAGTGACGCAGGACTTATGAGCTTGGGTAGATGCGATGAAGGAGCCTTAGCTACCCATAGTTGCTTATTATGGAGACTTTAGATTACATTTCATTTTGATGTCGAATTTATGTAATAATGTGTGAACGGTTGTTTAATGTTGGGCAACCGTTGGGTTTTCATTTGAACTAATGTTTGATATGGCATGTAACACCAACTAAACGCAGAAACCGAAATGTTTTTATCGGTTTTGACTTTTACGGTCTTTACTTCCGCAATTTAACACCGTTAGGTGAAAGATTTTTGAAAACCCATATTTTTAAACGTCGGGTGTTACAAGTTATTAAAGCTATACATGGGAATGATGTTAATGAATCGTGTGCTGGTTATAAAGGTGGTATGTGGAATAGGATTATGAAGGCAATAACTACTGATCAGTGTAAAGGAGTCATTCCTACTTCCATTATTCGCAGGTAAGTGGGATGCGGTAATGATACACCTTTCTGGAGCGATCTGTGGATAGGTTTTAAGCCTCTGAAAGAATTTGTTCCTCGCCTCTTTGCTTTATCCCTTAATAAACAAGTGACAATTGCAAACCTTCGTGACCAAGATCAATGGAAATGGCAATGGAGGCGCCCGATCAGAGATGGAAGGGAGATGGATCAATACAATCATCTCATGGGTCTGATTGGTAATTGCACATTTTCGGATGTTCAAGACAAATGGACTTGGGATTTAAACGGTCATTATAAGTTCAATGTTAAAACTTTGCGGTCTCACATTGATATGTGCTTGCTCCCGTCTACTGATCGTCCTACTAGATGGATAAAAGTCGTTCCAAAGAAGGTTAATATTTTTGTTTGGCGGCTTCTGTTGGACAGAATTCCTACCAGATTCAACCTTTCGATGCGTGGCCTAGATATCTCCTCTATTGTATGTCTAATCTGTGCGGACCGACCAGAGACTGTACTTCATTTATTCTCCGAATGTTCAGTGGCTTCTACAATTATTTCTCGTATTGCAGTTTGGCTAGACCTGGAGTGTATTGCTCCTAATCATCCTGCTTCGGTTATTGATTTGGTGGATAATGCTCAATTGAAGATGGTTGCTAAAGAGTTGGTGTTATCGGTTATGTTCACGGCGTGGTGGTACATATGGCACATAAGGAACTCAATTGTTTTTAAGTCTTCTACTATTTCACTATGCGATAGTTTTGATTATATTCGTTCCTATTCTTTTAATTGGTACGTGTATAGGAATCGCAAAACAAGCATTAGATGGGATGATTGGTTATCAAATCCCCTTTTGACATTGTAATTTTATAGAGAGCTCGTCTTGAGCTATCTTTATTTCATTTATGATATAAAAGTCGGCGGTTAAAAAAAAAAATAAAGTTATTTATCTTGACTAAACCTCTACTCAACATGTTAACATACTTTAAATATGACTACGCTTGAAAAAGTAAATCCATAATATCCATGGTTAGTCTTAATACTCAAAACTTCAAATGTAATTTAAAACTTGTAGCACAGGCTCCAAACTTCCAAATGTAAGCAAAATTTGATTTCGCATTTTGTTTGTTTAATGGCTTTATTATTATGTTTATGTTGTTAAAAAAAAAGAACAAAAAAATAATTTTATGCATTAGAAAAAGTCAAAAATTTTAGCCTAAGTGGTATGAGGCTTCTTGGGGGAGGGGGACTTGCGCCGTATTACACCCCAAGAAGCCTAGCAAAATAGTGGAAATGGGGCAACTTGGGTGGTGTGGGCGTCTTGTGACATGTGACATTGACTTTTTCTTTTGAAATCGTAATTATAAATAAAACTTATATTTATAAATTGGGTAATTATATAAAGTAAATATAAAAAGTCCATTACATTAAAAGAAAAAAACTATATATCCGATTTTTTTTTACAAAAAATAGAAAAATTCTAATAAAAAACCAATACATTTATTAAACATCACATCTAAATAAACATTAAAAACTTTGAAAACCAAATTGAAAAATACTTAAAATTCTAGGGATATTAAATAAAACTAATAATAGAATGAAAATTTGATCCATATCAATAGTTAAGGAGGATAAAATGAAAAATTCTACTAATGTCAAATTACTTCCATTTTCAGACTTCATCGTCTTCTTCACCTAAACATTAAAGCAATTTTTTTTTTATCTTTAGCAGCAGCAAAAAATAAATAGAAAAAAAAAACGGGAAAACAAAATCCAAAAAATCAATGGCTTTTTTCTTCGAAATTCTAACCCATTCCACCCGTCCTAGCCAATCCGCCCAATACTCAATCCGTGTATGTGGGACGGTGTAGACGGCGGCATGTGATGACGTCGCCACCCACGACGCTCCACACTACTCAGCCTTTTCCTTACTAATATACTTCTTTAAGCATAACATAAACTGAATCATTTAGCATCATCAACAATGTTTTCTTATGTAAGGTTGATGTCACAATCCACTAAAAAGTTTTTTAAATTTAAACTAGACTTATACCCGTGCAATGCGGCGGCGGTGGGGTAGTGATGGCGGAGGTGGTGGTGGTGATGGTGGTGGGGGCGGCAGTGGGGACGATAGAGGTCGGTGGGGGCGGCGATGTTGGTGAATGTAAAACTAATTGATTTTAAAGGTGGTAGTGTAGTCATTTTAAGTGTTAAGAGATCTATATTGTAAATTATTTCATTAAGATGTATTGATACATAAAAGAAATCTAAAAATCGTAATAATCAATTTTTTATTAACTAAACCTATATAAAAAATATCTAAAAACAATATATGTATTTTTACTCAAATGTTCATTATTTTATGTTCTAGAAAATACATAAATCAATTTTTATTCGGCATCCCCGCGTATCACGCGGGATATATATCTATTTTATATAAAATAAACTATATTCATTTTTCTCTAAATAAATACAGACTTTGAAATAACCATATTAGCTCTTTTTTTAATTCCTTAATAACATAATTTACAACATAAATTTTTCAATCCTTAAATAACCATACTAGGTCTTTTAAATTATAAAGATTTGAGGATCTTTTGTTGCTCTACAGATAATATTACTTTCTTTGGGTGTTCAAAGTGAACTCGACAATCACGCTGATCATCTCTATCTTAAGATTTGAGGATCTTTTGTTGCACTCCAGACTGTAATCCGTATCTCCACAAAGCATGTACTTTTCCACTGTTCTTATAATTCTCTTTACTATATTGGATATTCTTGTTTACTATTTACAGAAACAACATGAGGAAAACGATGGTGAGATGATGAGTTCCTCCCCGTCATCATCATTTGATCAAAAATCTGTACACAAGGATTCACCACTATCATCATCAGCGGGTAAACGGTGTGGACACTTATCGCTTGCTGAAATCAAGTTGGCTACCCGTGATTTTGATGATGCACTTGTCATTGGAAAAGGTGGATTCGGGAAGGTATACACAGGTATAATTAATTACTTGGGTGAAGGTATTGAAGTTGCCATCAAGAGGTTAAATCTTGATTCTAATCAAGGAGCAGCCGAGTTCTGGGCAGAAGTTGAGATGCTTTCCAAGTTTCGTCATAGTCATATTGTCTCCCTACTAGGGTATTGTGAAGAAGAAATGATCCTTGTTTATGAATACATACCAAATGGAAGTTTAGAGGATCATTTGCACAAAAGAAGAGGTAATAGAAGTGATGCTTCTGCTTTGACATGGGTTGAGAGGCTCAATATTTGCATAGGTGCTGCTCGTGGTTTAGACTACCTCCATACCGGTACTGGTGTTCAATCTAGAGTCATACACCGGGATGTCAAGAGCTCAAACATCTTGCTGGACAAGAATCTGTCAGCTAAGATTTCTGACTTCGGCTTGTCCAGAATCGGACCAGCATATCAGTTAGGCTCTACCACTAATGTTTATACTGATCAGATCAAAGGCACGTTTGGATACATGGATGCCGAGTATTTTTCAACTCGCAGACTGACAAGAAAATCTGACGTGTATGCATTTGGTGTGGTGTTATTGGAAGTGTTGTGTGGTAGGCCTGCTTTGGATTTTACTTTGGATGAACAGCAACACAGCCTAGCTGGCTGGGCTAAAAATTGTATCAAAGCGGGTAAGATTGATCAAATTATTGAACCATGTTTGAGAGCACAAGTTGAAGGTAATTGTTTAAAGGATTTTGGGCAAATTGCATATGAATGTATTTTAACATCTTCAAAGGATCGACCCACAATGACTACGGTGCTTGCTAGGCTGGAGTTTGTGCTGTCGTGGACGTTGCAGAGTGCTAGTAATCAGAAACCCATTGGCAAAACTATGTTAATTGAGAAGGCATGGTCACTGCTCTTGACCAAATCTCCAAGTAAGTTTAGTTATTTCCATTCTCATTTCAAGTGTTTTTATTAATTCCTTTCTATAACTGTTGGTTATTGTTTAAGCAGAGCGTATGAGTCCCGATAGAAAGAAACTTGGACAAAGCATTGGCAACAAAAGGAAAGCGTTCGTGATGGTGCCAGGTAGAGATCGTGATGCTGGCGTTGCAGCTGCCTCTAAGCAGGTGATGCCTCAGCCATTGTTATCTGGGGGGCAGCCAAAGATACCAATCTTGAAGATGTTCACATTTTCTGAGTTAAAGACGGTCACAAAGAATTTCAGCCAGGAAATGTTCCTTGGAGAGGGTGGTTATGGGAAGGTCTTCAAAGGGTGGGTGGACGGTGTAACATTTGCCCCACGGAAGGCTGGTGAGGGAATTGCCGTGGCCATCAAGAAATCTAGTCCCAACAGGGCTCAAGGCCTCAATGAGTGGCAGGTTTGTTGTTAGTATTATAACATTTACCTGTAATATATGAAGGCAGAAATGAAATCATCATTTCTGGGAACATTATTTAACCACCCAAATATTATTATAAATTAAATTCTTAATTTTTTGCATTTCGGTAACAGGCAGAAGTGAAATTTCTGGGAACATTTAACCACCCAAATATTGTTAAACTCTTTGGATATTGCTGGGAACATAAAGAGTTTCTTCTTGTTTATGAATTTATGCAAAAAGGAAGCTTAGATATGCATCTCTTCAGGGGTGAGTATTTAAATATTCACCAATGTATACGAATAGAAACACGTATCTGTCAAATATGCAAACAAGATATTGATAATTAAACTGGATTGTTCAGAAGGTGCAGAGCCACTTCCATGGGACACAAGGATTAAAATAGCCATTGGAGCAGCTCAAGGTCTTGCTTTCTTGCACACAACTGAAAATAATGTCATTTGCAGAGATGTCAAATCTTCAAATATATTGTTAGATAAGGCAAGTAAAATTTTTATTTCTTTTTTTGTTTAAAATTTTATATATGATTTTTCCAACATTTTAATGCCGTTGGTATATTCTTTATCATATTAATTTTTATATTTGACTTTTCAGGATTTTAATGCGAAGCTATCGGATTTTGGACTGGCAAAGATAGGTCCAGTCAATGGAGAGTCTCATGTCTCGACAGGTATAGCAGGCACATATGGTTATATGGCACCAGAGTACGTAGCTACTGGTTAGTTTTCTTATCTTCCCATGAGAGCTTGGATGCTAGCATCACTTATTTATATGGGTCGAATAGATCAGAGAGAGTCTCAATTTTGGAACTTACATTAAATTGGTTAATTACTTTTAATCGTTACATAATTGTGTTGCTTTTCAATAACAGGTCACTTATATGTGAAGAGTGATGTTTATGCTTTTGGAGTGGTGATGCTAGAGATTATAACTGGGTTACGTGCATCAGACTACAATCAAAATGGCATGAAGCAGAACTTGGTGGAATGGGCCAAATCTTTTTTAACCAACGTAAAGAAACTAAAACGAATTATGGACCCACGATTAGACACAGATTACCCTACTAAAGGCGCTAGTACAGCTGCTCAGCTTATCCTAAGCTGTCTTGAATCAGAACCCAAGAAACGGCCATCTATGAAGGAAGTTGTGCTTGGTTTGCAAGATATCCATGCAATCAAAATGAAACCGGGCCAGTCAAAGTCAAAGGATATATCGATGAGTGTATGTAAAGAACAAAGGTCTAATAAGTGTTATCATCAGAGTGAGTATTGGTCTCCCATTCGGTCAAAACAAGTCAGAGGAGTTTGGTCAACAGCCCGCACACGCTTATCAGGTTTAGAAATGTGCATTGGTTTAAAGCAAGAAAATGAAACATGGACGGAAACAAAACCGAAACAAGGGGAAGTTAAAGTGAGAAACAAAGAGAAGCGTGGTGGTTCTGGTTGGTCTATGTATGCTTATATGAATGAGATGTAATACATTTTGTAAAAATCGAATATGAAATCCAAGTCTAGAGCTTCCTGCATTTGGGTCCACTTCTATCAATTCATGTTTACAATCCTTGAGGACCTTGACTTGCAGTTTGCTCTGATAAAGCTTTGCATTTACTTTCAAAGTTCTTATATTTTTTCCACTTTATTTTTTTAACGGCCAACAAAACTTTGTTAACATAAACGCATAGTAAATAAACTATGCAAGGTAATAGTTTATTTTTTCCCACTTTATTTAAACTGCCTTATAATACAATTGGTCACCGTCTTAACATTTGAAATTGTTTAAGAACTCATTTTTGGCAAAAATTTGAAAAATGCTAAATGCAGCACTTTGGGTTGCACTTAACGTACCTTGTTTTTTTTCCCACTGTATTTTTACCTTGTTTTTTTTTATTTTTAATTTCTTCTTTTTTTATAATAAAAACCAATTCAAAAAAAAAAAATTAAAATTAAAAAATGAGAAAATAAAAAAATACTTTACACATGTGTAGGGTATATACAAACTTATACATGTGTAACGTTTTTTATTTTTAATTTTTTTAATGGGTTTTTACTTAAAAAATTTACAAAATTTAAAAATTTAAAAATAAAGATGAAAAAAAATTAAAAATCAAATTTTCTCCATTATTTCCTTAAACCACCTTCTCTCCCTTCTTTTACTCATCTTAATATTTTAATCAATATATTTTACAACTAGAAAGCCCCCTCGTAATTCTCAATTTTGACCTCTAGAAGAGAAACTCTTGTTGCTCGGAGAACTCTGAAGAGACAAAATCACTTAGACTTATCTTATATAAAAATTAAGTACATGTGATCGCACCCCTAAATATGTCTAAAGCATGACTCGATGAGTCCGCTTGTGAGGAAACAAGCCTCTATTTCCATCTATAAGGTATTAAGTTCTTTCTATCTATACGCCATAATATTACTTCGAGAGTTTTTTTTATTTTAAATATACGCATGATTGCATGGATTCATATATACATAATACATTGATACATCTTCTTATATATGCATGATAATACATGGAACATCTTCTAACATTTATTTTAAATATTTTTTTTTCTTTCTTCTTAACTGTTTTTATTTTCAATAATATCGTGAAGAATTCATATATACATGATACATCTTCTTATACGCATAATACCACATTTCTTCTTTATGAATGTGAATATCGTTATCATCATATGGTGTATAGGTGTAACTTGTAAGTATCTCCTTTACAAATTACTTGTAACAACTCTTTCCCATAATAGTCACAGGTTATATGTTTACGTTACAAAAATTCCAGAAAAAAATTATGCTTGTTTTTTAATGAAAACTAGGTAGCCCGAGCCGCCCGTTGGGCGGCATCGGGTTTTAAAAGAGCGTTTATGTGTATGAGTAAAAAATAGAACCATAAACTTTTTCAAAAGAACATGTGGTATTCATTTAATTCAATATAAAAACAATTGGTAAAAAAAAATAAAGTTGTCACATATCAAATACTATTCATTTATAAATTAACTTTAAAAAAACACTCAAAAGTCAAAAGAGAATACAGAAATTACAACAAAAAGAAAATTGAATAACATATATGTAAAACAAAATTTTACAAAAAAAAATAGCTAAAACTTTGTTAAAAACATTATAGAAAACAAAAAATTTAAAAATTGTGAATATACAAATGGAATATTAAATAAAGCACAATGTTCTAAAAAAATGCTACTAAAATTATAATGTTACAAGTATAAAAAAAATTGTAAAATACAAGCCAAAAAAGCAAAAAATTAAACAAAAGTTTAAAAAAAAAAGACTAAATGTATAAAATAAATGTGAAAAAAAACATAAGTTACAACTTATATGCCATTTTTATTAAGTATAAAACTTATAGTACAAATAAAACAAAAAGTTAGAAAATACATGTCATTCCATGAGATAACTTTAAGGGTCTAAAAAGAAGAAAAAAGTAAAAGGGGGCTGCTGGTAAACATTCCCAAAAAATGAGGGGGCTTTATGTAATTTCGGAAAGTAAGGAGAAAAAAAAGAGTGTGCTGCCTAGATTTGAACCAATCACCTTTTGAATCTAGGAATAGACACTGTTGTTAAACTCACCGAGTAGAGCCGAGTACTCTCCGAGTACTCGTTACAAGGTAGGGTGTCGAGTAGACCCGAGTCGGCCGATTATTCTGAGTACTCCCCGACTAGGCCACTTTGACCCCCGAGTACTCCCAACTCACTTGTGGACCGACCTGGGAACGATTAGCGACTTCCGCAACCTTGGGAATAGATGCTTACCACTCCATCTAGCTTCAGCTTTGTTTTATTTTTATGTTCATTAAATATATATCCTATGCAATGTTTGTTGGCACAAAAAGACAAAAAACACTATTCACAGTCTATTCCTTTATTAGAGTAAGTAACTAGTTTTTTAATCCGGGCGTTGCCCCGGGAAACATAACGATACATAAAACTTGCAACGTTTATAAGATCGGTGATACATACGTAAAAATAAGCGCACATTACAAAAGTGTATCATAAATATAAAAAAAACATGAATAATAAAAAGTAGTACAAAAGACTATTTTAAAAAAATACTGCATCATAGTGTCATGTGGTTATTTAGTCGTTGGCCATGAAAATATCAACTATTTTATTATTTAAAAAACCCTTTAAATGCCCGTACAAACTAATATATTAGTAAATGAATAAAGAACAAATAAAAGGTAAACGTTATAGTCGTTATACGGGGATTACCTGAACGTTGACCGAGGAAATATTAGTTTTTTTTTTGTTAGAAAGACCCTTTATAAAGATGATTACAAATTAATATACTACTAAGTAAGTGAAAAAATAAATGAAAGATTAGCGTTAGGTAAAGGAATGACCAAAAAAGGCTAAAAAGATATAAATAAAGTACGATACGCAACAACATATCAGTTAGAATAATTAAAAAACGAATTTATTGAAAATGTATATATATATATAGGATAGATGTTATTGTAGCTTTTTTTTTTAAAGTTGAATTTCGCTTGAAACTTCGTGTCGCGATTCGACAGCGGGAGGTCTAGCATACGTTGTCTTAACCGGTTCCGCGCTAGAGACTTTCCCTCGAAGTAGAAATGCCTATTTCAAATACCTAATGGGGAAAACCCTAGTAATCCGCCCGAAAATACGACGATTAATAGGGGTAAACCTTGCCCACTCAGACTTGAACCTGGAAATATATAAAGAGAAAAGGGCAAAAAGGTAATTATGTAGTATATAAAAGAAAACGGCAAAAATGGAATTTCACCCTTAGCTACTGTAGCTAAGGGTGTTCATATATATACGAGTGATAGTGCCCGCGCATTGCGGCGGTGAGATGGTGGGGTGATAGATCATAGGAGGTGATAAGTCATAGAGTGTGATAGCCAAATGCTTTAGCCGTACGGGCTCCGCCATCGGATTTAAAAATTCGTCGAAAGTATATCGAATGAAATCTCTAATGAAAGAGCATGAAATTTTAAGAACACCCATACAATTTTTATAATTTATCGATATACGGTTTTTGAGATAAAAGATTTTGAATGAATTAGATAAATAAAATGATTTATGGAGGAGAGAGAAAAAAAATAAGTGGTTGAGATTTGAGGAGAGAGAAGAAAATGAGTGGTTGAGATTTAAGGGTATTATAGTATATTAGGTAGAGATGTTTAAATTAGTGAATAAATAAGAGGGGTATTTTAGGTATTTCAAATCATGAATTGAGATTTTAAAAAAGGGCAAAATGCTTTATAAGATAGTATTAGATAGACAATTATTCTATTATATTAAGTTTATATTGAGTTATTTGTTAGTTGTGACAATGTCCTAAATTGCACTCATATATATAACTAAACATTTCCTAAATTGTATAATGTTATCTTAACTACCTTATAAAGCATTTGACCCCTTTTATTTCTCAAAAAAAGAACTTGATCTACCCAAACTATCCCTCTTCTTTATTAATTAATTTGAATATCTTTATCTAATATATTTTTAACTAGTCTTCAGGCCCGTCCGATGGACGGATAGTCTCAAAATATATATATCAAAGGTAAATATCAAAATGATAAATAACAAAACAGGTGAAAAATAACAGAACATGAACAAAACAATTTAAAAGAATAAATCCATTTGTAGTAGAAGAAGAAGTCATAATCAAACTACAATTGACAACAAACTAAATAAAAAGAGATGAAAAATAACAATAACATAACAATTTAATATCAAATAGTAAACAAACACGAACAAAATACCAAAAATAAAATTAAAGTGATATAAAAAAAACCGTATGTTTTTTTTTTTGTTCAGAAATTTACTGAACTTGATTTGTTTATTAAATATAGGAATGAGAGGAATAATATGAATGAGAATGACTAATAAAAATTTCAGTTGTATATTTAATAATTTTTAAAAAAAGGGGTAATTGGATGGTAATTGTGTATATATTTATTGGGAGAACTTTAAGGATATTATATATCTTTAAAATTTAAAATTTGTTTTGATAGAAAAAGATTTATGATAGAGTTTTAAATATATTTATTATTTAATAAGCAAATAAAAAATATAAAAAATCTAGAAAAAAGGTTTGTTTTGATAGAAAAAGATTTATGATAGAGTTTTAAATATAATTATCTATTTAATAAGCAAATAAAAAAAAAAATCTAGAAAAAAAGAGAGCTAGATTAATTAGGAGGGAGAATTAGGCCTAAGAAGAGGGATTAGGAGTGCTAAGTGTACCCCAACCTCCTCTTTTAGTTATATTATAGATATTTATGTAGAGTTTTAAATATTATTAATCTATTTATAAAAATAAAATAAAAAAATAGAAAAAAAGATTTGTTTTGATAGAAAAGATTTATGATAGATTTTAAATATAATTATTTATTTAATAAGCAAAAAATAAAAAAACAATTTATAAAAAAAAGAGCTAGAGTAATTAGGAGGGAGAATTAGGCCTAAGAAGAGGGATTAGGGGTGCTAAGTGTACCCCAACGTCCTCTTTTAGTTATAGTATAAATATAGATATATACCCTTAATGAAATTATTTACAATATACATCCCTCTACCTCTAAAAATAACTAAACTACATTCTTTTATATCAATTACTTTAACATTAATAACCACATCTGCCGCAGCCACCACCATAACCATCATCCGTCGCCGTCACCGCTGCCACCGCCACATCGCCTAGGCATGTGACTGGTATATAATAATGGGATTATTACCTGGCAGTGTAACTAACTATGCCAAAATGGTTATGTTATGTAACTAACTCGAAAAACGTTTATGTAATGCAACAAACTACTTGTTTTCGTCTATAGTATGTAAAGTTACCGGTAGAACACTTAGCCGGTCACCACGTGAGTAATATTAAAGAAAATTGTACACTGGCAGTTTGACTTGGAAATCCATTTGACTTATCTTACGTGTATATTTAGATTAATTTTTAATTATTTATACAAATATATATATTTTGGGATCTGTATATATATGGGATCTCTCTCTCTCTCTCTCACACACACACACACACACACACACATATATATATATATAATATATTATATATATATATATATATATATATATATATAGGGGAAAGATAATTAGAGTACAAGCAATCCAAAAAGTACAAGGGGATCAATCCTGGTCGTCCGATCAAGGGCTCAGATCAAGCATTCCTCCTCCTTCTTCCTCCTTCTCCGGCTACTGTGTCACCTTCTTCTTCTCTGGCGAGACTGCCGCCGCCAGCCACCACCTTCTTCTTCTCCGGCGAGACAACCACTGCCACCACCATCATCTCCGACCACCCCAACCACGGCGCCGTCCATCTATTGGATCGCTGTCCATCAAATCCATACGATTCCCATATGCGTCTGGTGACAACCAGTTTAGAACGGATGAGGGCAACGCCCGTACAGTATCACCCGAAAACGAAACTGATGATTGTCGGAGATGTCGCCGGAGGTGGTGGCGGTGGTTGTCTCGCCGGAGAAGAGGAAGAAGAAGGAGGTGGTGACGGTCGCCGGAGAAGAAGGTGGTGGCTGGCGGCGGCAGTCTCGCCGAAGAAGGAAGAAGATGCTTGATCCAACGGTGGAGATTGATCCCCTTGTACTTTTTGGATTGCTTGTACTCTATTTAACCCACCACTATATATATATATAATATATATATATATATATATAGTTTTCATTGGGATCCATACGAATCGTTTCTCAAAACCCACCCACCGTCTTCTCCACCTCAAAATCAACCAAAAACCCACCGTAAAACCACTTTTTTTTAGGGTTTCTTCATCATCGACACTTTATGAAGGTATGTCATGTTTTTTTTCTGTACGATTCGTATTTTTTAGGGTTTCACTGTTTTTTTTAGGGTTTATTCATCATTTTAAAGAATTCAACGTTATTGTGTTATTTATTTTGTAGAAATGAGATCTCCTAAAGAATTCAACGTTTATTACGAGCACAAAAGTTTTAGCAAAATAAAGGAAAAGAACTTACTTTAGGGCATTTTACGAATCTCCTACCAGGTTTTTTCCTAGTCCAAGCTGTGTGGATGGGCATATTCTCACCACATTTACAATACATATACGAAACAACTTTGTTTATGGAAGAAGAAGAAGAAGATGAAGCAGCCATTGAAGGAGGGAGGAAGAAAAAAGGGGCGGGAAAATATGGGTGAAAGGGAGAGAGAAAGAAGCGGGAGAATAATGGTTTGAAAAGGGGGTTATAGAAAATATTATGGAATACGTGGCAGCTGACATGGATAAGTTTAAGCACAACTGGTTACTTTTCAATGGTAACTGTTAATATACATACTATAGACGAAAACAACTAGTTTGATGCATTACATAAACATTTTTCGAGTAGTTACATAACATTTTGGCACTCTCAGGTAATAATCTCTGTAATGGTCACTCACACCGATAGCTCCTTTAGTATAGTATTATGACTACGAAGAAGGGTTATTTAAGAACTCACAAATAAAAAAGAACGCGAGAACAATTCTGGGCCACATATTTTCCCCATCTTTCTCTCTCTTCAATTAAATAAGAAAATTCATCCAAATCATTCAAAATGCTTTATCTCACAAACCGTAAATCGTTAGATGAAAAAAAAGTATGGGTAGTCTTAAAATTTCGTCCTCTTTCATTAGAGATGCAATTCGATATACTTTTGACGACTTTTTAATTTTCGGTTTTCCCCTTGTACTTGTGTACTTACACATGTGTAGGATCTTTGTTTTCACATTTAAATTAGTAAATAACCATCTGTACACAACAATGAAGGTTAAAGGCGGAGCCCGTCAATCCATGGCGAAGCCATGGTGGCCAAGGGCGGAACCCATCAGTCCATGGCGGAGCCATAGCGGCTAAGGGCGGAAGCCCGTTAGGTAGATCACCCATCACCGATCACCCCTATGACCTATCACCCTCTATGACCTATCACACTATGACCTATCACCCTTAATGACCTATCACCCCCACCAGCTACCCTTTATGAATATCCTTAAGGGCGAAGCCCGTTCCGAATCACAATTTTCGTTCAACTTACACATGTGTAGGTTATGTGTAAGTATCAAAAAGAAAAAAAAATTAATCTAATGAAAGAGGACGAAATTTTAAGACTACCCATACTTTTTGTTTCATCTAACGATTTACGGTTTGTGAGATAAAACATTTTGAATGATTTGGATGAATTTTCTTATTTATATGAAGAGAGAAAAAGGGGATGAAAATACGTGGCCCAGAATTATTTCTAACTCACCTCTTATGACTACTATAGCAAACAACCCGCACGAAACCCCCCAAATCCGGACAGGCACGAGAGGTCTGGTTTTCGCTCCACAACTTTCCTACATATTCGGTCGTGGTCCGGTCCAATGCAAACCCGAGAAACAAACAAAAAAACCCGGTCAGCTCGAGAATTTACAAAAAAAAGATGCAGTAAACTGGATCCAGGAGGCTTATGTGTGACCACTTGCGCATAACATGTTCGATGAAATGCCTGAATGAAAAGCTGTTACCTCGGCGGAGGATTTCTTGGAATCGACAGGAAGCGCGAGATATGGAGGACTGAATGAAAGGGCCGTCGACATCATTGTCTTGTTAGTGTAAGCTGGTTTTAAAAGCAGCTTTAATTTTAAAATTTGTTTTTTTTTAGTTGAAATGGAAATGGGAAACAGTGATTGGTGCAGAAGAAGAGAAGCTGCTGCTGGTTGACATACCAGAAAGCATTCCATGAGTACTGATTGATTTAGGTATATAATAGATGATATGATGTTTGAGCATTTTTATCAGCTATGTCCAAACCAGTTAGAACTGAGCCGAACCCAGACCAACCGGTTTGATCGTTTCTCCACGTATAATATTTTATAACAATTTACACGCGTGTCTTGACAACCAACACGTATTTATACCCTTTGCATTTGATACCTTTGGATTTCTTGCACCTGAGACCGTCGAGCTACTTGGAAGGGGCCTACGGGTAATGCTATGACTTATGACGTCATGGATGTAATTTTTAAACATCTTAGTTTTGCTATACAAAAAAGAGTACCGGCGCAGCTTCTTGCCCGTTTGCCTTCTATTTATATGTAAATTACTATATGATGTTGTCTCTTTCTATAAGTGTTGTCATCAAAATCAACCATGTACGTATATTAATGTCACATTCCTATTAGAACTTAGAAGTGACTGTGGAGGACCCCTTAAGAGGCAAATGTGAATTTGCCTACATCAAAGCGGACTAATTCAATAGTTAGTCTGGCATTGTGTTTTCACATGTCCACAGTTGACTTTGCTATATTGTTGAAAACTTTGGCATCTTCCTTGAAATTTCCATATATAGTTTTTAGATGTTATCTATTACTTGGACTAATAAATAATCTGATATTCAGTCTCAACCCATTCATAAAATGACACATTTAAGGGAATTAAAAAACACGGAAAAGATTATTTTTTTTGGAGGGCCTGGTCAACTTCAACATAGGCAGGGCAATTTGTCTCCATCTTAATCTATTTAGATCTTTTTTCCAGACTGTAATCTGCAACTCCTAAAAGCATGTACATCTCCACTGTTCTAATAGTTATCCTTATCGTATTAAACGTTTTTGCTTACTTTCTAAAGAAACATCACCAGGAAGATGATGATGGTGACCAGAATAATACATTCCCGTCATTGTCATCGGGTCAACGATGTGTACACGAAGAAGATGACTGCGAGAGGAAATTTTCATCAACTACACAATGTCGCCGTTTTTCACTTGCAGAAATCAAATTGGCTACTAATGATTTTGATGAGGGATATGTCATAGGAAAGGGCGGTTTTGGGAAGGTATACAAAGGTAAAATTGGCTTCGGGGAAAGACTTGATGTTGCCATCAAGAGGTCACATCTTGATTCCAGTCAAGGGGCAGCCGAGTTCTGGGCGGAAATTGAGATGCTTTCCAAGTTTCGTCATAGTCATATTATCTCTCTACTAGGATATTGTGAAGAACCAGGTGAAGGAGAGATGATTCTTGTTTATGAATACCTGCCTAATGGAAGTCTCGCGGATCATTTGCACAAAAGAAGAGCTAACAGGAATAATTCTTCTTCACTGACCTGGGTTGAGAGGCTCCATATTTGCATAGGTGCTGCTCGTGGTTTGGACTATCTCCATACGGGGACCAGTGTTCAAATTAGAGTCATACACCGTGATGTCAAGAGTTCAAATATCTTGCTGGACGAGAATTTGGCAGCTAAGATTTCCGACTTTGGGATATCCAGAACTAGTCCAGCGTACCTGTCAGGCACTACTACTAATGTTTTTACCGGTCAGATCATAGGCACATTTGGGTACTTGGATGCCGAGTATTTCTCAACTCATAGGCTGACACGTAAATCTGACGTGTATGCTTTTGGTGTGGTCTTATTGGAAGTTTTATGTGGGAGGCCTGCTCTGGATTTTACATTGGATGAGCAGCAACACAGCCTGTCTGGGTGGGCCAAGCAATGCATTAGAGATGGTAACATAGGCCGAATTATCGATCCTTGTTTGAGGGGGCAAGTACCGGGTAACTGTTTGAAAGAATTTGGGCAAATTGCATATGAGTGCCTCCGTGCTTGTGCAAAGGATCGACCCACAATGACTAAGGTGCTGGCAAGGCTTGAGTTTGTGCTAGCATGGACGTTGCGAAGCAAGCAGGTGCTAATGATCGGAAACACATTGGAAGAGCCATATTAATTGAGAAGGCATGGTCATTGTTTTCTGTAAAAGCTCCAAGTAAGTCTAAACTTCTATATTTGTTATACTCTACGTATATGCCATAAGGTAATTTCAAAAGTGCGAATGAATATACATCTGGAGAAATTAATATTATGATGATATTGTCATAATTAGCCCTATAATACCGTTTATCTGAATTCCTGTAATCTGTCGCGTATATTTTCCATATTTGTTCTTATTGCTTCTTTTTTTTTTTAACTTTTGAATAATGATAATTATATCCAACAGCCCGTATGAGTTCTGATACAAAGAAACTTGGGCAAAGTGATGACAACAAAGAAAAAGGAAAAGGTTTCATGGTGGAACAACATGCTGCCTCAGTGGTGGAAGGTGGCAGTGATAGTGGTGGTGTTGCAAACACTTACCAGCAGGTGGTTCCACCAAATGAGGAGACGATCCTGAAAGAGTTCACATTTTCTGAGCTTAAGAGGGCCACAAAGAATTTTAGGCAGACTATGGTCATCGGAGAGGGTGGTTTTGGGAGGGTTTACAAAGGGTGGCTGGACAGTGTAACATACGAGCCACGGACAACTGGCGATAAGATTGCTGTGGCCATCAAGAAATCCAAACCTGATAGTGCTCAAGGTCTCAACGAGTGGCAGGTTTGTTTCTTTATATTAATCATATAAATATATAATGAATATTAAAGTAATCGACCTATGTGTGTGGTTTTTTTTTTGAACGGCCAACGGATTAAGCCCGGTTACCAGGGGTAACCCAATGGCGAAAGACAACCCCATACGCCCGCGAACGCAGACAGTGTTGGGTAGCCAAGCCCACCATGTAGCTCCATTCTAGGAAAAACCCATGAGGTGCGTTCCAGGGTTTGAACCCCTGAGGATGCCTCACCACTCCATCTGTGGGTCATTGGCACCTATGTCTTTGTTTAGTTTCTTGTTTGTTTCTTTGGCATTTGTAGTTCATACTTCTTTGCAAAAATTCACACGATGAGTTCTTCTATAACGTGGATACTTCACAAGACTTCATTTGATAATTCATAAATTTATAGACTATAGTACAACCATGGACTATAGGACCACAATGATAACCATAATGAATCCATTTATATCAAATACAAGTAAAATGATAACCTATTTTTATAACACCTTGTAAAATTGAATATGTAGTATTATATCCTTTACAAGTTGATATATCTTTTTCTAAACCCAATGTATGCATAAGCAAATTTACTCGTTCTAAGCTGAACACAACACTCTGCAAACTTTGATTCTGTCATTGATACAAAAGTATCATGTGAATGGGCAAATACATATAATACTGTTTTTTATGTTCATTTTTAATATTTGGCAAGCATTATTATCAGTGATTGCTATTACATCCTAAGACTATTCGGCACCAAGAAATTGGCTGACTGAATGACTGCTATGGTCAGAATCTGGGATTTAGTCGAATACTGTACTTATGGATCTACGTAAACCCTTACAAAATCACGTTGGACCTGCAAGTGTTAAATGAGTTAGATTTTTAACTTAAACAATTATTAGGTGGTTGGTGGTGAATACTGGATAAGAAGCAATTACTATATCGTTATAGTTCATCCATTACCATCTTTAGGTGGTTGATAGTTTATCATTAGGTATCACCTTTTTTATTAATAATTAAGCATGTACCACTTTTTGCTGTATATATTAATGATCATTAAGTAAAGTCGTATAACCATAAGTTATAATGATACTAATATTTCTAATAGATCTAGCCGCTACCTTATGGACTAGAAAGACGAAAGGAAAAATGAAGTTGTTAATATAACGTGTTTTTGTGACAGGCGGAACTGATGTTCTTGGGAAGGATTAGGCACCCAAATCTTGTTAAACTTTTCGGTTATTGCTGGGAAAATAGAGATTACTTTCTTGTTTATGAATTTGTGCCAAAAGGAAGCTTAGAAGACCATCTCTTCAGAAGTAAGTGATTAAAATTTACACCAACAGACACAAAGCAAATTGTATGTGTTAAATATATTAAATTATAATTATTTGGCAAAATTTTTGATTTTACAGAAGGTGCTGAACCACTTCCATGGTCTACGAGGATCAAAATAGCCATTGGAACAGCTCAAGGCCTTGCTTTCTTGCACAATAAAGAAAATAATGTCATTTGTAGGGACTTGAAATCGTCAAATATTTTGTTAGACGAGGCAAGTAAAACGTGTGATTATGATTACACCTTTTAAAATTCTGGGTTCGATATTATAGCTTAAATGTTTTTCATAACTATATTTTTATAAATTGATTCTTGTTACAGGATTTTAATGCAAAGATCTCGGATTTTGGACTGGCAAAATCGGGTGCGCTTGATGGATCCACTCATGTGTCAACAGTCATAGCAGGCACCCGTGGTTATATGGCTCCCGAGTATATTGCTACTGGTTAGTTTTCTTAATTGATATCTCGTGCAAGCATAGATGCTAGCGGTGACCAATATACGTTTTAGGTTTCAGATTGTAGGATAGCAATACGATGTTCTGATTTAATCAATCATGTTACTCCTTTCTGTTTCTTTATGTGTTAATTTTTATGTATAAATGATGATAAAATAGTTCAGTTTTTTGAGATTTTTGTAGATCAAATAAAACCATAATTACCAGAAAAAGCATTTAATGAGACGACGGCTTTTGGTGGTGACGTATGACGCTGCATAAAGCCCAGTAAATGACAAAAGATCCGCTTTTTGACTTTGACTTTCAACAAAACTATTTTCGGCGCATGTCGCACCATAATGTTTTATTTTTTATTTTACATTTCCCCTCCAACTGGAAATAGTCGATAACAATAAAGCTGCTATGACTATTGTTTATTACAAGTGGTTTAATAGATGTGGCGTGAATATACCACAATTATCTTGTGTCACAAGATCCATAATACGATACCGACAATGTTGCTTTGCAATTATAGGTCACTTGTATATCAACAGTGATGTTTATGCTTTTGGGATGGTGATGTTGGAGATGATGACCGGGCTACGAGCTCAGGATATTGCAATGAAGGATAACCTGGTGGATCAGAATAGACCTTTCTTTAGTGATAAAAAGAGGTTACAAAAACTTATGGACCCACGATTGGAACATGATTATCCTGCAATAGGAGCCCGAAAAGTCATTGAGCTCATCACAAATTGTCTAGAAAGAAGTCCCAAGAAGCGGCCTTCTATGAAAGTTGTTGTATCAATTTTGCAAGGTATCAATGCAATTAAAATGAAACCGAACCAGTCAAAGTCAAAGACAAACACTAGCCACCCAAGTCAGTATCATCATCAAAATCACCATTCGTCTTATCTTGGTAGAAAGCAGGGTGGAGCAGCGTGGTCTGTTAGCAGTCTGCGATCAGGTTTAAGAGCTCTCATTGGTTCAAAGCACGACCGTGCCCAGGCAGAAACAAACCAAACCAACATTGAAAAGTGGGGAAATTGATGGCTTTTATCTGAACCTGTCCCCGCATTTCATGTTTACAGGGACCAGTGGTGATCCACAGTTATTGGTCCATGTATGTATCTGATAGAATTTAGGATTTATCTAATAAATGATGCAGACCCTTATTTTTGTTGGGTTTGCAATTCATGAATCATATTGCAACACAGGTGCAGATTTCTAAATCAGGAAGTTATTGAATTGTCAATATCTGTTCTCGTGGTTGTCATCGTGTGGGCGTGTGATTATCGGCCTATTTCAAAGATCTGGGTGGACCACAAGAGTACACCTAAGGCTAAGATGATTGATAATACCGTATCAGTCAAACAGAGTTGAATTGATAGGCCTTATGAGTTATGACCATTCCTTCTGTCCAAATTCATCTCTTCGTAATAAATGGCTACGTACATTAATGAAAGTGGGGTATAATTGTGCTTTCTCATTTTCAATCTTTGACTTACGTAGGATGTTCTCAAAAAGCTTTGCATATTCATTGAAATTTCCACCTTGTTTCTCTATATTAACAGTAAATCATATGATGTTCAAATATAAAGTGAGACAAATATAAAGATTTGAGGATCTTTTGTTGCACTACAGATAATATTACTTTCTTTGGGTGGTCAAAGTGAACCCGGCGATCACGCAGATCATCTCTATCTTAATATTGAGGATCTTTTGTTGCGCTACAGACTGTAATCCGTATCTCCACAAAGCATGTACTTTTCCACTGTTCTTATAATTCTCTTTACTATATTGGATATTCTTGTTTACTATTTACAGAAACAACATGAGGAAAACGATGGTGAGATGATGAGTTCCTCCCCGTCATCATCATTTGATCAAAAATCTGTACACAAGGATTCACCACTATCGTCATCAGCGGGTAAACGGTGTGGACACTTATCACTTGCTGAAATCAAGTTGGCTACCCGTGATTTTGATGATGCACTTGTCATTGGAAAAGGTGGATTCGGGAAGGTATACAAGGTATAATTAATTACTTGGGTGAAGGTATTGAAGTTGCCATCAAGAGGTTAAATCTTGATTCTAATCAAGGAGCAGCCGAGTTCTGGGCAGAAGTTGAGATGCTTTCCAAGTTTCGTCATAGTCATATTGTCTCCCTATTAGGGTATTGTGAAGAAGAAATGATCCTTGTTTATGAATACATACCAAATGGAAGTTTAGAGGATCATTTGCACAAAAGAAGAGGTAATAGAAGTAATGCTTCTGCTTTGACATGGGTTGAGAGGCTCAATATTTGCATAGGTGCTGCTCGTGGTTTAGACTACCTCCATACCGGTACTGGTGACCAATCTAGAGTCATACACCGGGATGTCAAGAAACATCTTGCTGGACAAGAATCTGTCAGCTAAGATTTCTGACTTCGGCTTGTCCAGAATCGGACCAGCATATCAGTTAGGCTCTACCACTAATGTTTATACTGATCAGATCAAAGGCACGTTTGGATACATGGATGCCGAGTATTTTTCAACTCGCAGACTGACAAGAAAATCTGACGTGTATGCATTTGGTGTGGTGTTATTGGAAGTGTTGTGTGGTAGGCCTGCTTTGGATTTTACTTTGGATGAACAGCAACACAGCCTAGCTGGCTGGGCTAAAAATTGTATCAAAGCGGGTAAGATTGATCAAATTATTGAACCATGTTTGAGAGCACAAGTTGAAGGTAATTGTTTAAAGGAATTTGGACAAATTGCATATGAATGTATTTTAACATCTTCAAAGGATCGACCCACAATGACTACGGTGCTTGCTAGGCTGGAGTTTGTGCTGTCGTGGACGTTGCAGAGTGCTAGTAATCAGAAACCCATTGGCAAAACTATGTTAATTGAGAAGGCATGGTCACTGCTCTTGACCAAATCTCCAAGTAAGTTTAGTTATTTCTATTCTCATTTCAAGTGTTTTTATTAATTCCTTTCTATAACTGTTGGTTATTGTTTAAGCAGAGCGTATGAGTCCCGATAGAAAGAAACTTGGACAAAGCATTGGCAACAAAAGGAAAGCGTTCGTGATGGTGCCAGGTAGAGATCGTGATGCTGGCGTTGCAGCTGCCTCTAAGCAGGTGATGCCTCAGCCATTGTTATCTGGGGGGCAGCCAAAGATACCAATCTTGAAGATGTTCACATTTTCTGAGTTAAAGACGGTCACAAAGAATTTCAGCCAGGAAATGTTCCTTGGAGAGGGTGGTTATGGGAAGGTCTTCAAAGGGTGGGTGGACGGTGTAACATTTGCCCCACGGAAGGCTGGTGAGGGAATTGCCGTGGCCATCAAGAAATCTAGTCCCAACAGGGCTCAAGGCCTCAATGAGTGGCAGGTTTGTTGTTAGTATTATAACATTTACCTGTAATATATGAAGGCAGAAATGAAATCATCATTTCTGGGAACATTATTTAACCACCCAAATATTATTATAAATTAAATTCTTAATTTTTTGCATTTCGGTAACAGGCAGAAGTGAAATTTCTGGGAACATTTAACCACCCAAATATTGTTAAACTCTTTGGATATTGCTGGGAACATAAAGAGTTTCTTCTTGTTTATGAATTTATGCAAAAAGGAAGCTTAGATATGCATCTCTTCAGGGGTGAGTATTTAAATATTCACCAATGTATACGAATAGAAACACGTATCTGTCAAATATGCAAACAAGATATTGATAATTAAACTGGATTGTTCAGAAGGTGCAGAGCCACTTCCATGGGACACAAGGATTAAAATAGCCATTGGAGCAGCTCAAGGTCTTGCTTTCTTGCACACAACTGAAAATAATGTCATTTGCAGAGATGTCAAATCTTCAAATATATTGTTAGATAAGGCAAGTAAAATTTTTATTTCTTTTTTTGTTTAAAATTTTATATATGATTTTTGTGGTTGTTTTATGTTGCCCAGGATTGAAACGAAATTGAAGAACAAGGTATTTGTGTAATTGAATCACTCAATTAACATTGAATCAAATATACAATCTCTGTACACGATTTGATTGCGTAAATATGAAACTATATATCCCTATTTATACTAGTCTAATATGGCGGTTACTTCCTAACCATCACGATGCTTCAGAAACGCAATGCCTTCTTGGACCATCTGTTTGTTGAGTGAGGCCCAAAACCGCTAGCCCCTTTTCACAACAAACATGTCGTTTCCTTTCTATACCATTTACACTTTACACCCTACAAGTCTTAAATCAATTACAATTTCCAACATTCTCCCCCCTAATTGTTTAAGACTTGCTCTTCTAATCTTCATATCTGTCTTTGCATCACGCCTAGTTTTTGCTTGATCCAAGTCTTCTCAACTTGTAGTATAATCTTTGTCTTAATAAATCTTTGATGATGTCACACCATCTTTTGTTTCTCACGAACTTTTCTTCACACAAATTTGCTTCACACAAATTTGTTTCATACAAGTCTGCTTCACACAAACTTGCTCCACATGAGTCTGCTTCACACAAACTTGCTTTGTAGTTTCTCACCACTTGGCATCACACCATATGTATTTTGATCAGTCGCTGATCTGATTCTTCACGAACCATCCTTCACGGTAAACTTGGTTATTTCACACAACCTTTAATTCTTTCACACAATTTGATCCATCACGGATTGAAACCGCATCACACGAGTTTCATATAATTCAATCACTGAATTAACTACACCCTTCACAGGCTATTTCCCGCATCACACGGTCTTTGCTTTGACTTGGCCCAAATCACTGAATCTTGTCAATCCACCCTTCACAGGTTATTTCCCGCATCACACGGTCTTTGCTTTGACTTGATCCATTCACTGAATCTTCTTCGTTGCACCCATCACAGGTTACTTTTCCGCATCACACGGTTTTGTCTTGATCGCGTCACACGATCTTGTATCTTTGGTTCATATCACACGAACCTCTTGATTGTTTGGCTTCACACCAATCCTCTTTTCCTTTTGGCTACACCTTCGCGGTTTGATCACATCACATGATCATTCACATAACGTAACATCCTATTCGTGGTTGCTTCTCACAACACGTCCTTCAACTTTGTATCCGTCACGGGTTATTTCGTATCACACGAATTTTTCACTTTGATTGTATCACACAATCAGGCCTTTTAATTTATTTTTCCTTTAGATGCAACCAAATACCTTCTGCTTGTTTTATTCGAAAACCACGTGAACACCAAAAGTCCCTTTGACTTTTGTTCTTTTTATTTTCCATATAATTAACAAATACTCCATATGAAACAATTCCTCTTTCTGTTTTCTTCCCAAAATCTCGATCGCAGTGTACCAACAATCACTTCTCCCTTTTTTCTTTTTCCTTTTGCTTGATTATCACAATCAAACATTCCACAATTATTGTTGTTCCTGGTCTTCTTGTTTGAGAAAGAAAACCGTTGCCCATGTTCTTGATTTCACATCACAACATCAACAGCAAATCGTCCCTGTTTGTTACGAATAAATCGTGAATAAGGTTAGATGTATAATAAGTCCATAATATAGGGGGGGTCTCATGTAGCTTTTAATAGTTGAGGGGTCAATTGTGTCTAACTCAAACTAGTTAGTTAGGTCGGTTGGTAGCAATATATATACCTGCTGTATTTTACATTTGATGATATGAAATGATATTGTGTGTGTGATTAATCACATTCTCCCTCTCTCTCAATTCTTCTCTAACAATTGGTATCTAGAGCCACCGATCCTCCGGCATGCTTTCGATTCCGACTCCGATTAGGTTTCCGATTAAGATTCCGGCGACTACTTGATTCTCTTTCTCCTTAAAATCAGTAGTAATTGGAACTCTTGTTCGCCTTCTTTTTCGTGAGATTATCTCCGGTGAACTCTTTGTTCTCCGGTGAACTATCCGATTAAAAAAAAAAGAAAAAAAAACGGTTACTTTTGAGTTCATCAATAGCAGCAGCTGCCATGGATGATTCTATCTCTCAAATCCAGGAGAGATTGAGGCAATTACAGATAGAACTATCAACAATAGAAGCAAATCAAGCAAGGCTAGTACAACGAAATTTGATGTTGCAAGAATCTCTTGATGCGATGGCTGATGAGATGTTTGATTGTGCAGAAACAGAAGGTATAAACTCAGAATCCGATTCTTTATATTCCTTATATGATGTTAATAGTTCTGAGAGTTGGGTGACTGAAACTACAATGAAAGTGGAAGTTGAGAATAGTGCACACCAGGTGTTTGATGAAATGCCTGACCGAGTTTTGGATGAAATTGAGACTCAATATAGTGATATCTTTATATGTAGGAGTATTTTAAGTGAAAGTTCAGTAGGTTTTGTGGATAAGAAGAAAGTAATTTCAGAATTTGAAACTAGTCCATATAACGTGTTTGATGAAATTCTTGAACGAATTAGTGATGAGATTAATGATGAATTTAAGGCTCATTTCATTGATAGATCTGCTTGTAGGAGTATTAACGATGTGATTGTTGTGCTGGATGATAGTGATAATCTTGTTCTTGAGCATTTTAGAGATCAAATTGGAGGTTTAAGTCAAAATGTGGTTGTCAAGGTTAGTTGTGATCAGATTGGGAAATTCAGTTCTTCAAGTGATATTTTGTGTTGTATAAATGATTTTTGGGGACAAAAATCTTTGAAGAAGGGAGTATTAGGTATGGGAATGGTTATGCACAATTTTGGTTGGAAACCGGGATGGTTATATAGTATTACTCATATAGGAAATGTGACATGGGTGAAGAATGGAGTGGATCGCTTTAGCTATGAGTTTTTCACATTGTTCAAGGATGGAATTAATCCTTGTAGCTATGAGTTTTTGGTTTGCCAAGATAATAGTAGAAGGACAGGGAGTTTAAGCATGAGGAGAAAGACTATACAACTTGTTTGTGCAATTGAAAGTTTTGGTTGGAAACCAGGTTGGAATATTAATGAATTTGAAGCTGTTAAGAAGGATATGTATATTAAGAATGAATTTGTTGTTAAGGAGAATATGGAGGCGATTATTGATGATAGATATCGAATTGGGATCATTAAAGAGTTAAGTGAAAAAGCACAAGTTTGTTTTGTTGTGAACCACAATAACACTTCATGTGTTGGAAATGAGTGTTGGTTGATTCGAGTGAAAGTCGAGGAAGCCAAATGTTTTAGGGAAAGTGACTGTTTAGAACTATTCTGCATAATTGGTCCTAAGGCACAATTTGTCAAAGCTTGGAAGTTACTAGACTCGGTTGTCTATGAGTTTGAGGACTGTGTTGTCACAAAAGGTGAACTGGATCAGTTCTATGATGAACTTTCTGTTAATGAGAAGGAGTATTATAACAAATCTCGTGTTTGGAAAGAATTCTACAAGCTACAGCAAGAAGCCAAGCAAAAAGGAGTTAATAAAGAAGCTGTTTTGGGTTTTACTTTTAGCTTTAACAGAAGGGAGTGGCTCTGTTTATGGCACTGTTCTGTAATTGTTTTGAGTTACATCTTTGTAAGCGGTGGAGATATTAATAGTGTGTCGAAATCTGGTGTGGTGTATTTGGACTGTGGCTGGTCTCTGTCATACAACAAAGCATTTTATGTCTTAGACAAAATGCTTGAGCTGGAAATTAGACTCAATGAATACACTTTTGCAGCTCCGGTTCATGCGTCCACGACCTTGAAGGATCTTAAGTTTGGAATGCAACTGCATGCTTATGTGATTAAGACTAGTTATGGGTCACATGTGTTTTTAGCTTTGGTATGTGGGTATCTCAAGAAAGAGGGGTTTGATAGCTTCATGGGTTTGTTTCTTAGGGAAGTTCAGAGTGAGAAATTAGTTGAAAAAAATGCAAGAGAAATGGCATAGTGCATTGAAGAGGTTTATGGGGATTATAAGAATAATGATAGAACTGCTACTATAGGTTTCAGTAAACGAGGAGTCGATACAGCTGTTAGAGATCACGTGGTTGGTCTGACTTTAAGGCAGAATCCTTACAGTGGCTGCCCCATAGCTTCAGACATTTTGAGACATTCAGAACTGAGAATTAAAGCTTGTGCTCCATGGGTTTCTGGGTTGTCACATGCCAAAGAAGATAACTTGTTAAAAGTAATAGCTGAGATACCAGCAGAGCTAAACAAAGGGGATGTGGTATCCCAGTTGGCATTTATTAGAAGTGGTTTTGTTGATACTTTGCTTGATTTCTTATCTTGTGAGTGTGTTTTAAAGGAAAGAATGTCAGAGGAGCCGTTAATGCTTAGAAACGTTGTCGATGCAACAAGAGAAGGAATAAGTTTGGTGATTAATGTTAACCTGTTGAAGCTCATGTTTTGTGAAAGGAGTGATGGGGAATATCTTCAAAAGGCACATGCTACATTTCGCGTTAAAAAAGCTCAACCAGAATGTGGGTTAATTGCCTTTAGCTTGCATTCACCCGAATTGCCAAACAAGAAAGGAATCCGAGTTCAGAAGCATTGGAAAGATTGGTTTTGGTTATTCTTGGAGATGCATAAAGAGAACAATGGACTTGCAAATTTGGATGATGATGAAAGGAGGTTCCAGCCTTCGATTTTTGAGGACAAAAATCTCATAAGGGGGAAGTATTGTTACAAATAAATCGTGAATAAGGTTAGATGTATAATAAGTCCATAATATAGGGGGGTCTCATGTAGCTTTTATTAGTTGAGGGGTCAATTGTGTCTAACTCAAACTAGTTAGTTAGGTCGGTTAGTAGCAATATATATACCTGCTATATTTTACATTTGATGATATGAAATGATATTGTGTGTGTGATTAATCACATTCTCCCTCTCTGGATTCTTCTCTAACACTGTTTCTCGTTGTACTTCAAAAACGAACCACTCGATCTTCTTCTGTATCGAATTTCTGGTTGATGTTTTTCACAAACAAACAACCGTCTTGAACGATTTCCTTCCCAGAAATTGGGCTTTGTTTTCGATTTTTCTTCGGAATCGAATCACTCGATTTTTTGGTTTGTGAAGATCAACTCACTCGATCTTCTTATATGAAAAAAAACGATGCCCCTTGTTCATGGCTTCACACCGCAAACAACAGCCAATCGTCTGATCTTCTTCTTTGCACAAATCGTTGCCATGTTCTTGGCTTCACACCGCAAACAACAACAATTCCCGGTTTCCTTGTTCTTCGTAATCGAGTCACTCGATTTTGTTTCGTTTCTGGTTGTCGTTCATCACAAACAAACAGCCCTTCTTCAACGAATCTTCATCCCGCTCTGATACCACTGTTGCCCAGGATTGAAACGAAATTGAAGAACAAGGTATTTGTGTAATTGAATCACTCAATTAACATTGAATCAAATATACAATCTCTGTACACGATTTGATTGCGTAAATATGAAACTATACATCCCTATTTATACTAGTCTAATATGGCGGTTACTTCCTAACCATCACGATGCTTCAGAAACGCAATGCCTTCTTGGACCATCACGTCTGTTTGTTGAGTGAGGCCCAAAACCGCTAGCCCCTTTTCACAACGGACATGTCGTTTCCTTTCTATATCATTTACACTTTACACCCTACAAGTCTTAAATCAATTACAATTTCCAACATTCTCCCCCCTAATTGTTTAAGACTTGCTCTTCTAATCTTCAGATCTGTCTTTGCATCACGCCTAGTCTTTGCTTGATCCAAGTCTTCTCAACTTGTAGTATAATCTTTGTCTTAATAAATCTTTGATGACGTCACACCATCTTTTGTTTCTCACGAACTTTTCTTGACACAAATTTGCTTCACACAAATTTGTTTCATACAAGTTTGCTTCACACAAACTTGCTCCACATGAGTCTGCTTCACACAAACTTGCTTTGTAGTTTCTCACCACTTGGCATCATACCATATGTATTTTGATCAGTCGCTGATCTGATTCTTCACGAACCATCCTTCACGGTAAACTTGGTTATTTCACACAACCTTTAATTCTTTCACACAATTTGATCCATCACGGATTGAAACCGCATCACACGAGTTTCATATAATTCAATCACTGAATTAACTACACCCTTCACAGGCTATTTCCCGCATCACACGGTCTTTCCTTTGACTTGACCCAAATCACTGAATCTTGTCAATCCACCCTTCACAGGCTATTTCCCGCATCACACGGTCTTTGCTTTGACTTGATCCATTTACTGAATCTTCTTCGTTGCACCCATCACAGGTTACTTTTCCGCATCACACGGTTTTGTCTTGATCGTGACGATCTTGTATCTTTGGTTCATATCACACGAACCTCTTGATTGTTTGGCTTCACACCAATCCTCTTTTCCTTTTGGCTACACCTTCGCGGTTTGATCACATCACATGATCATTCACATAACGTAACATCCTATTCGTGGTTGCTTCTCACAACACGTCCTTCAACTTTGTATTCGTCACGGGTTATTTCGTATCACACGAATTTTTCACTTTGATTGTATCACACAATCAGGCCTTTTAATTTATTTTTCCTTTAGATGCAACCAAATACCTTCTGCTTGTTTTATTCGAAAACCACGTGAACAGCAAAAGTCCCTTTGACTTGTGTTCTTTTTATTTTCCATATAATTAACAAATACTCCATATGAAACAATTCCTCTTTCTGTTTTCTTCCCAAAATCTTGATCGCAGTATACCAACAATCACTTCTCCCTTTTTTCTTTTTCCTTTTGCTTGATTATCACAATCAAACATTCCACAATTATTGTTGTTCCTGGTCTTCTTCTTTGAGAAAGAAAACCGCTGCCCATGTTCTTGATTTCACATCACAACATCAACAGCAAATCGTCCCTGTTTCTCGTTGTACTTCAAAAACGAACCACTCGATCTTCTTCTGTATCGAATTTCTGGTTGATGTTTTTCACAAACAAACAACCCTCTTGAACGATTTCCTTCCCAGAAATCAGGCTCTGTTTTCGATTTTTCTTCGGAATTGAATCACTCGATTTTTTGGTTTGTGAAGATCAACTCACTCGATCTTCTTATATGAAAAAAAACTATGCCCCCTGTTCATGGCTTCACACCGCAAACAACAGCCAATCGTCATGATCTTCTTCTTTGCACAAATCGTTGCCATGTTCTTGGCTTCGCACCCCAAACAACAACAACAATTCCCGGTTTCCTTGTTCTTCGTAATCGAGTCACTCGATTTTGTTTCGTTTCTGGTTGTCGTTCATCACGATGCTTCCGAAACGCAATGCCTTCTTGGACCATCACGTCTGTTTGTTGAGTGAGGCCCAAAACCGCTAGCCCCTTTTCACAACGGACATGTCGTTTCCTTTCTATACCATTTACACTTTACACCCTACAAGTCTTAAATCAATTACAATTTCCAACATTTTAATGCCGTTGGTATATTCTTTATCATATTAATTTTTATATTTGACTTTTCAGGATTTTAATGCGAAGCTATCGGATTTTGGACTGGCAAAGATAGGTCCAGTCAATGGAGAGTCTCATGTCTCGACAGGTATAGCAGGCACATATGGTTATATGGCACCAGAGTACGTAGCTACTGGTTAGTTTTCTTATCTTCCCATGAGAGCTTGGATGCTAGCATCACTTATTTATATGGGTCGAATAGATCAGAGAGAGTCTCAATTTTGGAACTTACATTAAATTGGTTAATTACTTTTAATCGTTACATAATTGTGTTGCTTTTCAATAACAGGTCACTTATATGTGAAGAGTGATGTTTATGCTTTTGGAGTGGTGATGCTAGAGATTATAACTGGGTTACGCGCATCAGACTACAATCAAAATGGCATGAAGCAGAACTTGGTGGAATGGGCCAAATCTTTTTTAACCAACGTAAAGAAACTAAAACGAATTATGGACCCACGATTAGACACAGATTACCCTACTAAAGGCGCTAGTACAGCTGCTCAGCTTATCCTAAGCTGTCTTGAATCAGAACCCAAGAAACGGCCATCTATGAAGGAAGTTGTGCTTGGTTTGCAAGATATCCATGCAATCAAAATGAAACCGGGCCAGTCAAAGTCAAAGGATATATCGATGAGTGTATGTAACGAACAAAGGTCTAACAAGTGTTATCACCACAGTGAGTATTGGTCTTCCATTCGGTCAAAGCAAGGCAGAGGAGTTTGGTCAACAGCCCGCACACGCTTATTAGGTTTAGAAATGTGCATTGGTTTAAAGCAAGAAGAGGATGAAACATGGACAGAAACAAAACCGAAACAAGGGGAAGTTAAAGTGAGAAACAAAGAGAAGCGTGGTGGTTCTGGGTGGTCTATGTATGCTTATATGAATGAGATGTAATACATTTTGTAAAAATCGAATATGAAATTAAAGTCTAGAGCTCCGAGCATTTGGGTCAACTGCTATCAATTCATGTTTACAATCTGATAAAGCTTTGCATTTACTTTGAAAGGGTTCTTTTTCCCACTTTATTTTTTTATTTTTTTTTTAACGGCAAATTTGGGCTCAGCGGCATGCCTCTTCATATACCCAACTTCAATTCCAGAGTAAACCCATTATGGGAAAACCCCTGTCTCCATTCCTGGGAGCATTTTGCTCACACCAGGATTTGAACCCAAGACCTCTCAGTCTCAGGCTCCACCATATACCAATCCATCTATTGATGATTGGTACTTTATTTTTTTCTTTAACGGTCAACAAAGCTTCATTCACATAAACGCATTGTAAAAAAAAAAAACTATGCCAAAGCTTCATTCACATAAATGCATAGTAAAGAAACTATGCAAAGTGATAGTTTTTTATTTATCTTATTTTTTAATAAAAAAAATAGGTAGACGGGTGAACACCCTCTATCCCATGGTACCTAGAGCGCACTAACAAGAGAAATCATAACGAAATGTCTCTTAAATTATAAAATATACTCAACTTGTGCTAACGGAACCTTCTTGTCATAAATGCCTATTTAGGTATGCTTTATAGCTAGTTCAAGAGCTTCAAGTTTTTTTAAAAAAAAATCTTACTTAGTAAAAAAAGTAAACTTTCTCCCTTCTTGCTTTAGTTATCAATAAGGCTCGTGCAGGGGCGCTCACCTGGCTCCTTCCCGGTCTGGAAGTTGAAAAAACGGGAAGCGCTATCGGGTCGGTTTGGAGGGAGAAGCTTGTGAAGAAGGAAGCTTATCCCCGCCCCGACTGTCATTGTTTGGTTAAAAGTGCTTCAGACTTGTAAGTTTTCCATATCTAAACATTTCATGATGAGAAATGAGTTTTGAATATTCAATCTTAACTTTGGCCCCGTTTACTTTTTACTTACTAAACTCAATAGTTAAAAACTTAATAATTAAGTCAAATTTTATGTTTCTTTTTTGACTTAATAAACAAAATAACCGTCAGTTACATATCTTTTACTTAATACATACAAACATTATTTCTACATTCAGCTACTTAATACACTCAGCACTTAATGACTAAAAAAAGAAACGGACCCTTTGTGTTTTATTAAAAGTGTACAGTTACTAAGTTGAAGGGCTAAAGTGTATATATTTTAAAGATGTGGGACTAAAGCTAACATGGTTATAAGGCCAGTTTCTACCATTTACTTAGGTAGAGGCCGTTCAAAAAAAAAAAAAAAATTTTAATAAAATAATTTACTTAGGTAGAGCTAGATCTGCATTCTCCCCATCCAGTCATACACCATCTACTAGGTATGGTTATAAGCCCGGTTTCTATGGGTCATCTGATGCAACAACGGTGTTGAAGATGAAAAAAGAACAAATAATCGATCTCAAAAAACATCCATCAAGTCAATATCTGTTTGATCCACGAAAGAAACAGCAAAGAAACAGAGAGAGAAAGAGAAGGAAGCTCGCATACTTGCATTTTCAAGCTTTTGAGTAACTAATTTCTAATATTTTATCCTAATCCAAGGTAAATTCTAATTTATTAATTTTAACCTAAGATGGTAATTATGGTGATTGTATAGTTGTTTTTTTTTATATAAGAATATGAATCGAATAGGTATTTGGGGTGGTGTTAATGGTGATTGGTGAATAAAATGAGATTATAGTAAATATAAGTTGCTAAAGTGAATCGTACTTGAAACTAGTGATACTTAGCTACTTTGACTTTATGAGTCAAACTGGTCAAACGAGACTAGGATGAGCGGAGTGTCGTTTGTAGGGTCGTATATGATATAATTGGTCCTTAGCATGTTAGAGTAGTATGTTAGTGTTATGTACATGTGATGTTTGATAGGGTAAGAAATATGATCGATAGACGATAAATCTCAAGATTACACAATCCAAGTTGGCCCAATTACCTCCTCGGAATTATAATACTTTAAGTATAATGATATGATTAAGATAATCAAGACTGATAGATAATGAGAGATTGATTATCTGCCCTTTTATCATCTTCAACACCTGAGTATATATTGTTGTTATAACCACATTGGCTTTAATCCCTCATCTTTTAAAGACATACACTTCAGCCTTTCAACTTGGTTAACCGTATACTTAAATAAAAACAAAGCTAAGATTCAGAAAATAAACTCATTTCTCAACAGGGAAGTGTTTAGATATGGAGCTTTTTTTTCAAAATTTAAAAGCGTAAAGCTCTTTTAACCAAACGATCACGTATGTGATTACATACATGTTATTAAGGCCTAAAGGCATAGCAAAAGCCCCTTTGACCCATCTTATTTACGTATACATTATATTGTTACAAATGAGTGGGTGACAGTTGTTATCGGATAGATACCTACTTACTCTTTTTGCCTATAAATATTCCCCTCATAAATGAATCATATTCCATATATATATTTACTTCAACATACATACATGTGAAAAGGACATTCACTACAATATACAATCGAATGCTTTTTACTACATCACTTTTCTCTTCCTCTAATATGAGAATACAACAGTAAAGTGAATTACATTCACTATCTCACGCATACAATGCAAAGGACATAAAATGTCCAATTACACATTCTGATATAAAATCAGACATACGACATAATAATACAGGACAAGTGATCATTCTTAATTACTTGCTCCATATCCTTCTTGAGCATATGTAAAACACATCTTTCTTGCTCTAAGACAATCATCGCCACCTTAGGCTCGTTAAGAGCTTGTTAGGTTCGCACTGTATATATATTCAGGAGATGCGATGGTTGTCACGGTCAAATCCGTATCGTCACTGAGCCGGTCAATCTAGGTTCAAACATTGGCGCCATCCGTGGGACCGAACAAAAAGATCTTAGTGTCTCAACAATCCATCAACGACAAAAATGATTCTCAGATCTGTAAATACATGCACGCCGCATTTCTTTATAGATCAGTAAGCTTTCGAATTTTGTCTTCCCTTGAATCTCCATAAAAACATAACATTATGTCAAGAATCGCATACATATAATGTACGTGTATACATTTGATCTTTATCACGCTACATATTGATATATTCTTGCATGAGCTTTATTAAAATATGGAGATAGTTGCTGTTTTTGGTTAAAAAATATATATATAAACAAAAACACACCCCCATGTGAAGTTTATTTAGTACAAGCTCAGATCTTTTGGAAAAATCTAAAACATAAATAAGTTATATGCATGTACTTTTACATATATAGCAAAGAATGCATACTACCCGGACTTTAACCCAATGGAAAGCTTGTGGCTCAAAAACATTTTACAAGTCACTATGTGTTAAAAGTTCCAATTCCTGGCAAAATGTCAAGTTGTCAACAGCAAGACCAAAATGTCAAGGTATGTGGAAGGAAAGGCTTTTCCTTTGGTTTTTATTTTCCTTCAAGATAATAAAGAAACAAAAGTTTCTCCTCGTTGGCTGGCTAAACTAGGAAAAGTTACACACACTTACATATATGATATATGTGTGGGATAATAGAGAGACCCGGTCATCTGGGTATCTATCTACATGTTTTTATTTGCGGACCAACCTCCAAGATCTTTTGGTCGCGATGACTGCATCTTTTCCGGTTTCCTTTTGCTAAAGGGCAAAGGGTGGCATGAACCTTGGATGTTTTTGGCAAGTCCTTTGACTATTCAAGCTATACACAGTGCCTGCTTTGCTTTTTAGATATGTATGTATATAGCCTCTAATCCCTCTTCATGTTTAGATTCCTTTATACAAAACGCTTTGATCGATGTACTTTAACACCACCCAATATGGGCACATACGTATTAGTTTTACTGTGAAGTGTGAACAGATGTATATAGGTGTACCCTATTTTCTTTCTTTCCCTAGAATATACAGTATATACTCGTAAATAAAAGTATAGCTAGCTTGTGCAAGACAAAAGCATATACAGTGGCCTACGTCCCTTTTCTCTACGTACAAAGAAAGAGAGAGGTCACAAATATTCGTGGCTATGTAGTATGTACATATATTCGTATATACACCCACCTCTTACAAATACGGTCATGTAGCACAATCCATGCTAAGCGTGCCTGCTACAAAAGATCCAAATGTTTATAAAGTTAGCCTTATAGTAGGCTGAAATCAGTCACCAAGGCTAAGCTTGCTGCAAAAGCCAAAACCTGTTGAGCCTAAAACGGCTCCCAAGGCGAAAACAGCTAGGTCAATGCTTTTTAAAAAGATAAGGCTTTCCCTCTTATTAAATTATATAAGTGTAGCTACACGGTGCAAGTATCTATGGAAAAGTGTGATTATGGATAGAGGCCCCTATACAGGTACTATTCTTTTGTCAAATTTTGCTTTTGACAGTGTACATTAGCATTATTGTTTAGCTCTAGTACTCCGTATATTTTTATACTTCTAATATATTTTGATCAACGACTCGGATTAATTCTCTAGCACAGTGCTGTCAGCATTAGTTTTGCATTAATATAGTGTTGTTGCAAGTATGTGGATATAAATATACTCGTATAATATAAAATCCAAATGTTTATGCGTGCATATTGCACTTTTTAACTTGCCTATAGACTCAATGTGTCGATGACATTTGAAAGCTCAATTATGAAGCAATGACTCATTGTGGATAGAAAAAATAAGTCATCATGTGCAAACTTGATGCTACTTAGCACCCGATCAAAAAGATAAAAGTTCATCATACCACGCATCTTAACTTTATCACCGATGAAAGCATCATTTAGTTTTCAACAAAGGTTATAAAATAATGAAGTTGGATCAAGCAACTTCATAAATAACTGGGGATACCCCATTGGTAAAAAGCTACATGAAAGTAGCCTGGCCGTATTTTCTGGATGAGTAAAATGTATTAACATGCTCGGACGCTTTGGCACGAGCAAGTACGTTTTAAAACTATGGAAGTTCAAACAACTTCTTGAAAATAAATCAAGATGAAAGGGTAATCTGAATGATATGACGGAAGCCAAATGCCAAAGCATGGAGAAAAAACTCTTCATTTTAAGCAACTTCCAATCTAGATTATAAAAACCCAGTATCTAAAGGACAAGACATGTCATGCATGTGTAAAACTTCTCGATAAATTTAAGCCAAAATAAGCAAAGAAGCTTGGGTAACACTTAAAAAACATCTTACTCATCAATTGAATGAGAATACATACACTTCTCATTAGGAAGCAAGATACAAAATTACACCAAAGGTAAGTCCCAAGGTGGAGCAAGCAAAAGTAAGAATATAAACTTGGCTAAATGCTTAGAAACTTTTCATCCTTCTCATCTATTGGATGGGAGGATAAGCACTTCTCATGGGGAAGTAATATCATGAAAAAAAGACCAAAAAGATGACTATCTCAACTCCTAAAATTTAATTCATCCTTACATCCATTGGATGGGAGGATATGCACTTCTCATTGGGTAGTGACATTGTCGAAAGTGATAAAAGGGTAATTACTTCAATACTCAAATTTTTATTCATCCTTCACATTCATTGGATGGAAGGGTAAGCGCTTCTCATCGGGAAGCGGCGCGCAAAAAGTAAAATATAAAAAAATTTATTCATCTTTTTATTCATCGGATAAAAAGGTAAGCATTTCTCATCGGGAAGTGACAATCCTCGCGAGTTATAAAATTTGTAAGACCCAGACGTGGGCAATAAATAAATAAATAAAAATTCAAATGCAAAGATACTAACAACAAGTCCTTCACAATTGAATTTGGGGGACTTCATATTGGCAAAGTTATTACTCCCTTCGTCCCACTAGAAGTGTCATGTTTTGAATTTTCAAAGTCTAACTTTTGCAACTTTGACCATATATAATTTTATTTGTGTAAGATGATACTTGATGAAAGTTATATAAATTGATTGTGTTTTAGAAGTGTTTTCAATGATATAATTTTCATTAAGTTTTATATAACACAAAAAAATATATTCAAGGTCAAAGTTTAAAGATTAAGACTTTGAATATTCAAATTAAGACACTTCTAATGAGACGGAGGGAGTACTTGATAGCTAAAACATTGACAAGAAATAATGCGGGCATGAAGTATGTTCCTCCGTAATGAAGGCGTGCATGGATATGTTCCTCCGTGATAATGAAGGCGGGTATGGATTGTGTTCCTTCGTGAGAAGGCGGGCATGGATTACGTTCCTCCGTGATGATGAAAGCGGACATGGATTCTGTTCCCCTATGATAAAAATGAAGAAAAGTATTATGCTACTCCATGGTCTATGTACCAATATATAAATTCCAACAGTCATATGAGCCGATTAAAAAGGCTCTCGCTAATAAAGTGTCAATAGGAAAAAAGTTCCATCAGCGGACAAAGTATATCAAGTCCACCGGTTGTACAAGTGTAAAATACGAAAACATTTGCAACCGTAGACAAGGAAAAGAAAGACGGTTATAAGTTTAGACACAAACATACTTGAGAATTTCTTTATGTCTAAACTTGGGGGACTTGATCACGTATGTGATTACATACATGTTATTAAGGCCTAAAGGCATAGCAAAAGCCCCTTTGACCCATCTTATTTACGTATATTACATTATATTGTTACAAATGAGTGGGTGACAGTTGTTATCGGATAGATACCTACTTACTCTTTTTGCCTATAAATATTCCCCTCATAAATGAATCATATTCCATATATATATTTACTTCAACATACATACATGTGAAAAGGACATTCACTACAATATACAATCGAATGCCTTTACTACATCACTTTTCTCTTTCTCTAATATGAGAATACAACAGTAAAGTGAATTACATTCACTATCTCACGCATACAATGCAAAGGACATAAAATGTCCAATTACACATTATTATATATATAACAACAATTAAAGTAGCCTTAGCTACAATAGCTATTTTGTCCTCATATGCGGTTTTAAGATAAATACCAGATTTGTTAAATAAAAACATAAAAGTTAGACTTGGAGGAGTGGTTTGTATCTCTACCTTTGGGGTAGGAGGTCACGGGTTCAAACCCCTCCTTCCCCCTTCCTCTTTTTTTTTGGGCTAATTGATTGGAAAGTACCTCAACTTGTCACTTTTTACTTTTCTGGGGCTCGTACTAAAAACACTTCTATCCTGGGGTTCCAAACCGGCAAAAACGTTTATTTGGGATCTATTATCAGGTAACCAGTCATTTTCTATTTTTAATTTTATTTTGATTTATTTTATAAGTCATATTAATGATTTGGATTTTCCATCTCATTTTTCTATTTTATGCTTAAAAAAATCTCATCATCAACATCATTTAATCTAAAACCCAGAACATGAAAATCATCTCCAGTCAAATCCATTTCAACGCATTTGTGTTGTTGCAAGGCTAATCCATTTTGTATCTTCCAAATTCAAATCCAAATCCAATTTCATTTCTCATCTTCTATTCAATTAACAAACATTGGTATCCCAAAATCCACATTCGTATAAAATCATATGCAATCATTAATACTCCAAACTTATATATATATATATATATAATATTATAGATGTACCCTTTTATAGATTGCCGATTTGAACGACGTTTTGAATCATATCCAAAACACCAAGAAAGACGATGTATTTTTTCACCTTTAAATTTCACGGTGATGAATTCCGATTTGAATTTGATAGATTGCCGGAACGAGGTCGTTTTTGATGACCGGAGCTATATTCCTTTTTTATTCCTCTCCCCGTCCGATCTTGGTGGTGGAAGTTTACTTCAAAAGAGATGGGTTGCGATGGTGTAGATGGTAGCAGATGACCAGCGATGAATTCCGGTGAGATTGGCCGGAGATGGCCGTTAGATCTGCCAATTAATGATGTATATATTTATATATTTATCAATATATATATATGAATTTGCCAAATGATTTTTTATGGACAAAGAATAAATGATGTATATATGTATCAACATATATATGAATCTCTGCCAATTAATTTTTTTATGGACAAAGAATTGGAAGAATTGTAAAGGAGAGGAATTAAAGACATGAATTTGGGTTTGAGGGAGGAAGGAAGAAAAGGGGATGGGGTGGTTGCAGATCTTGTTTTTTATAAATTCAAAACGTCAAAAATAGTGGTGAATAGATGCCAGCTAGATAAAGTAAGCAATGACCTGTTACACATCATGACCCAGCCGGTAAAGGCCCCAAATAAACGTTTTTGCCGGTTTGGAACCCCAGGATAGAAGTGTTTTTAGTACGAGCCCCAAAAAAAAAAGTAAAAAGTGATGAGTTGAGGTACTTTTCAATCAATTAGCCTTTTTTTTTGTTTTTTTACTTTTGCACTTTGCCCCCTCTTTTTTTCCCTTCTTCCTTTCTGCCCCCTCCATTTTTTTTATTTTTTTTTCTTGCCCCTCCTGTTTGCTTTTTATTATTTCTAGCCCATAACTTTATATAATTCGTCTGTTTTTCTTATCTTTTTTAACATTTGTTATTTATACCTTTTTCTACACTTTACACTTTTTTCTTTTATAAGTTTTTTTTTCCCTTTTTTTTTTTTTTTTTTTTTTTTTTTTTTTTTTTTTTTTTTTTTTTTTTTTTTTTTTGCTATATATTTTTTTATCTTATTTTTTTATTTTTTTCATTATATATTTGTTTTTAATTTTTAAACATTTGGTTTTTATAACTTTTTCACATGTAACATTTGCTTTTTTTTATAACTTTTTCATTTCTTCCCTTTTGTATAACTAAATGATCAGTTTTTATATAGTTTCTTATTTCCGTTTTTATCCTTCGTTTATCGTTATGTATATATCACCGACATTACACGACATCTACAATTTACGTATAGTTATGTGTCCCGGGGCAACGCCCGGGGTTAAAATTCTCGTTCTGATATAAAATCAGACATACAACATAATAATACAGGACAAGTGATCATTCTTAATTACTTGCTCCATATCCTTCTTGAGCATATGTAAAACACATCTTTCTTGCTCTAAGACAATCATCGCCACCTTAGGCTCGTTAAGAGCTTGTTAGGTTCGCACTGTATATATATTCAGGAGATGCGATGGTTGTCACGGTCAAATCCGTATCGTCACTGAGCCGGTCAATCTAGGTTCAAACATTGGCGCCATCCGTGGGACGGAACAAAAAGATCTTCGTGTCTCAACAATCCATCAACGACAAAAATGATTCTGTAAATACATGCACGCCGCATTTCTTTATAGATCAGTAAGCTTTCGAATTTTGTCTTCCCTTGAATCTCCATAAAAACATAACATTATGTCAAGAATCGCATACATATAATGTACGTGTATACATTTGATCTTTATCACGCTACATATTGATATATTCTTGCATGAGCTTTATTAAAATATGGAGATAGTTGCTGTTTTTGGTTAAAAAATATATATATAAACAAAAACACACCCCCATGTGAAGTTTATTTAGTACAAGCTCAGATCTTTTGGAAAAATCTAAAACATAAATAAGTTATATGCATGTACTTTTACATATATAGCAAAGAATGCATACTACCCGGACTTTAACCCAATGGAAAGCTTGTGGCTCAAAAACATTTTACAAGTCACTATGTGTTAAAAGTTCCAATTCCTGGCAAAATGTCAAGTTGTCAACAGCAAGACCAAAATGTCAAGGTATGTGGAAGGAAAGGCTTTTCCTTTGGTTTTTATTTTCCTTCAAGATAATAAAGAAACAAAAGTTTCTCCTCGTTGGCCGGCTAAACTAGGAAAAGTTACACACACTTACATATATGATATATGTGTGGGATAATAGAGAGACCCGGTCATCTGGGTATCTATCTACATGTTTTTATTTGCGGACCAACCTCCAAGATCTTTTGGTCGCGATGACTGCATCTTTTCCGGTTTCCTTTTGCTAAAGGGCAAAGGGTGGCATGAACCTTGGATGTTTTTGGCAAGTCCTTTGACTATTCAAGCTATACACAGTGCCTGCTTTGCTTTTTAGATATGTATGTATATAGCCTCTAATCCCTCTTCATGTTTAGATTCCTTTATACAAAACGCTTTGATCGATGTACTTTAACACCACCCAATATGGGCACATACGTATTAGTTTTACTGTGAAGTGTGAACAGATGTATATAGGTGTACCCTATTTTCTTTCTTTCCCTAGAATATACAGTATATACTCGTAAATAAAAGTATAGCTAGCTTGTGCAAGACAAAAGCATATACAGTGGCCTACGTCCCTTTTCTCTACGTACAAAGAAAGAGAGAGGTCACAAATATTCGTGGCTATGTAGTATGTACATATATTCGTATATACATCCACCTCTTACAAATACGGTCATGTAGCACAATCCATGCTAAGCGTGCCTGCTACAAAAGATCCAAATGTTTATAAAGTTAGCCTTATAGTAGGCTGAAATCAGTCACCAAGGCTAAGCTTGCTGCAAAAGCCAAAACCTGTTGAGCCTAAAACGGCTCCCAAGGCGAAAACAGCTAGGTCAATGCTTTTTAAAAAGATAAGGCTTTCCCTCTTATTAAATTATATAAGTGTAGCTACACGGTGCAAGTATCTATGGAAAAGTGTGATTATGGATAGAGGCCCCTATACAGGTACTATTCTTTTGTCAAATTTTGCTTTTGACAGTGTACATTAGCATTATTGTTTAGCTCTAGTACTCCGTATATTTTTATACTTCTAATATATTTTGATCAACGACTCGGATTAATTCTCTAGCACAGTGCTGTCAGCATTAGTTTTGCATTAATATAGTGTTGTTGCAAGTATGTGGATATAAATATACTCGTATAATATAAAATCCAAATGTTTATGCGTGCATATTGCACTTTTTAACTTGCCTATAGACTCAATGTGTCGATGACATTTGAAAGCTCAATTATGAAGCAATGACTCATTGTGGATAGAAAAAATAAGTCATCATGTGCAAACTTGATGCTACTTAGCACCCGATCAAAAAGATAAAAGTTCATCATACCACGCATCTTAACTTTATCACCGATGAAAGCATCATTTAGTTTTCAACAAAGGTTATAAAATAATGAAGTTGGATCAAGCAACTTCATAAATAACTGGGGATACCCCATTGGTAAAAAGCTACATGAAAGTAGCCTGGCCGTATTTTCTGGATGAGTAAAATGTATTAACATGCTCGGACGCTTTGGCACGAGCAAGTACGTTTTAAAACTATGGAAGTTCAAACAACTTCTTGAAAATAAATCAAGATGAAAGGGTAATCTGAATGATATGACGGAAGCCAAATGCTAAAGCATGAAGAAAAAACTCTTCATTTTAAGCAACTTCCAATCTAGATTATAAAAACCCAGTATCTAAAGGACAAGACATGTCATGCATGTGTAAAACTTCTCGATAAATTTAAGCCAAAATAAGCAAAGAAGCTTGGGTAACACTTAAAAAACATCTTACTCATCAATTGAATGAGAATACATACACTTCTCATTAGGAAGCAAGATACAAAATTACACCAAAGGTAAGTCCCAAGGTGGAGCAAGCCAAAGTAAGAATATAAACTTGGCTAAATGCTTAGAAACTTTTCATCCTTCTCATCTATTGGATGGGAGGATAAGCACTTCTCATGGGGAAGTAATATCATGAAAAAAAGACCAAAAAGATGACTATCTCAACTCCTAAAATTTAATTCATCCTTACATCCATTGGATGGGAGGATATGCACTTCTCATTGGGTAGTGACATTGTCGAAAGTGATAAAAGGGTAATTACTTCAATACTCAAATTTTTATTCATCCTTCACATTCATTGGATGGAAGGGTAAGCGCTTCTCATCGGGAAGCGGCGCGCAAAAAGTAAAATATAAAAAAATTTATTCATCTTTTTATTCATCGGATAAAAAGGTAAGCATTTCTCATCGGGAAGTGACAATCCTCGCGAGTTATAAAATTTGTAAGACCCAGACGTGGGCAATAAATAAATAAATAAAAATTCAAATGCAAAGATACTAACAACAAGTCCTTCACAATTGAATTTGGGGGACTTCATATTGGCAAAGTTATTACTCCCTTCGTCCCACTAGAAGTGTCATGTTTTGAATTTTCAAAGTCTAACTTTTGCAATTTTGACCATATATAATTTTATTTGTGTAAGATGATACTTGATGAAAGTTATATAAATTGATTGTGTTTTAGAAGTGTTTTCAATGATATAATTTTCATTAAGTTTTATATAACACAAAAAAATATATTCAAGGTCAAAGTTTAAAGATTAAGACTTTGAATATTCAAATTAAGACACTTCTAATGGGACGGAGGGAGTACTTGATAGCTAAAACATTGACAAGAAATAATGCGGGCATGAAGTATGTTCCTCCGTAATGAAGGCGTGCATGGATATGTTCCTCCGTGATAATGAAGGCGGGTATGGATTGTGTTCCTTCGTGAGAAGGCGGGCATGGATTACGTTCCTCCGTGATGATGAAAGCGGACATGGATTCTGTTCCCCTATGATAAAAATGAAGAAAAGTATTATGCTACTCCATGGTCTATGTACCAATATATAAATTCCAACAGTCATATGAGCCGATTAAAAAGGCTCTCGCTAATAAAGTGTCAATAGGAAAAAAGTTCCATCAGCGGACAAAGTATATCAAGTCCACCGGTTGTACAAGTGTAAAATACGAAAACATTTGCAACCGTAGACAAGGAAAAGAAAGACGGTTATAAGTTTAGACACAAACATACTTGAGAATTTCTTTATGTCTAAACTTTACATACATGTTATTAAGGTCTAAAGGCATAGCAAAAGCCCCTTTGACCCATCTTATTTACGTATAGTCGTATACATTATATTGTTACAAATGAGTGGGTGACAGTTGTTATCGGATAGATACCTACTTACTCTTTTTGCCTATAAATATTCCCCTCATAAATGAATCATATTCCATATATATATTTACTTCAACATACATACATGTGAAAAGGACATTCACTACAATATACAATCGAATGCCTTTACTACATCACTTTTCTCTTTCTCTAATATGAGAATACAACAGTAAAGTGAATTACATTCACTATCTCACGCATACAATGCAAAGGACATAAAATGTCCAATTACACATTATTATATATATAACAACAATTAAAGTAGCCTTAGCTACAATAGCTATTTTGTCCTCATATGCGGTTTTAAGATAAATACCAGATTTGTTAAATAAAAACATAAAAGTTAGACTTGGAGGAGTGGTTTGTATCTCTACCTTTGGGGTAGGAGGTCACGGGTTCAAACCCCTCCTTCCCCCTTCCTCTTTTTTTTTTTTTGGGCTAATTGATTGGAAAGTACCTCAACTTGTCACTTTTTACTTTTCTGGGGCTCGTACTAAAAACACTTCTATCCTGGGGTTCCAAACCGGCAAAAACGTTTATTTGGGATCTATTATCAGGTAACCAGTCATTTTCTATTTTTAATTTTATTTTGATTTATTTTAAGTCATATTAATGATTTGGATTTTCCATCTCATTTTTCTATTTTATGCTTAAAAAAATCTCATCATCAACATCATTTAATCTAAAACCCAGAACATGAAAATCATCTCCAGTCAAATCCATTTCAACGCATTTGTGTTGTTGCAAGGCTAATCCATTTTGTATCTTCCAAATTCAAATCCAAATCCAATTTCATTTCTCATCTTCTATTCAATTAACAAACATTGGTATCCCAAAATCCACATACGTATAAAATCATATGCAATCATTAATACTCCAAACTTATATATATATAATATTATAGATGTACCCTTTTATAGATTGCCGATTTGAACGACGTTTTGAATCATATCCAAAACACCAAGAAAGACGATGTATTTTTTCACCTTTAAATTTCACGGTGATGAATTCCGATTTGAATTTGATAGATTGCCGGAACGAGGTCGTTTTTGATGACCGGAGCTATATTCCTTTTTTATTCCTCTCCCCGTCCGATCTTGGTGGTGGAAGTTTACTTCAAAAGAGATGGGTTGCGATGGTGTAGATGGTAGCAGATGACCAGCGATGAATTCCGGTGAGATTGGCCGGAGATGGCCGTTAGATCTGCCAATTAATGATGTATATATTTATATCAATATATATATATGAATTTGCCAAATGATTTTTTATGGACAAAGAATAAATGATGTATATATGTATCAACATATATATGAATCTCTGCCAATTAATTTTTTTATGGACAAAGAATTGGAAGAATTGTAAAGGAGAGGAATTAAAGACATGAATTTGGGTTTGAGGGAGGAAGGAAGAAAAGGGGATGGGGTGGTTGCAGATCTTGTTTTTTATAAATTCAAAACGTCAAAAATAGTGGTGAATAGATGCCAGCTAGATAAAGTAAGCAATGACCTGTTACACATCATGACCCAGCCGGTAAAGGCCCCAAATAAACGTTTTTGCCGGTTTGGAACCCCAGGATAGAAGTGTTTTTAGTACGAGCCCCAAAAAAAAAAGTAAAAAGTGATGAGTTGAGGTACTTTTCAATCAATTAGCCTTTTTTTTTGTTTTTTTACTTTTGCACTTTGCCCCCTCTTTTTTTCCCTTCTTCCTTTCTGCCCCCTCCATTTTTTTTCTTTTTTTTCTTGCCCCTCCTGTTTGCTTTTTATTATTTCTAGCCCATAACTTTATATAATTTGTGGGTTTTTCTTATCTTTTTTAACATTTGTTACTTATACCTTTTTCTACACTTTACACTTTTTTCTTTTATAAGTTTTTACAATGTTATATATTTTATTCAAATGCTATATATTTTGTTTTTTATCTTATTTTTTTACTTTTTTTTCATTATATATTTGTTTTTAATTTTTAAACATTTGGTTTTTATAACTTTTTCACATGTAACATTTGCTTTTTTTTATAACTTTTTCATTTCTTCCCTTTTGTATAACTAAATGATCAGTTTTTATATAGTTTCTTATTTCCGTTTTTATCCTTCGTTTATCGTTATGTATATATCACCGACATTACACGAGATCTACAATTTACGTATAGTTATGTGTCCCGGGGCAACGCCCGGGGTTAAAATTCTCGTTCTGATATAAAATCAGACATACAACATAATAATACAGGACAAGTGATCATTCTTAATTACTTGCTCCATATCCTTCTTGAGCATATGTAAAACACATCTTTCTTGCTCTAAGACAATCATCGCCACCTTAGGCTCGTTAAGAGCTTGTTAGGTTCGCACTGTATATATATTCAGGAGATGCGATGGTTGTCACGGTCAAATCCGTATCGTCACTGAGCCGGTCAATCTAGGTTCAAACACCAAACAACGCTTTTTACTTGGTAGGAGCTTTTTTTCAAAAACCTTGAAACATACCCTTAGTACAAGTATTTTGTTGTATAATAGAGTATTTTCGATCACTCGAGTATCAACCATTTAAAACAAAGTTATCTATATAGTGGTTAAAAAAAATCCAACTACTACTAAACTACGTCAAATGCAACTAAATTACCTCATGTCATGAATTGAACTTTGGTCTTTACCCAAAGAGATAAAAGACTTCTATCAAATGAGTTAACCCTATATTGACTAGTGGTTCTTGATTTTTACCAAAGTTATTAATATAGTGGTTCTTGATTATTATTTAGGTAACTTAAATACTTTTTTTTTTCCACTTATAATATTTTATAACAACTTTAAAATTTAATATTACTAATAATGATATATTTGACATTTAAAATCAACCATATAAACAGTACCAAACATTTACTAAACTGCTCATAATGGATGCTTGACATGAATTTATTGCTGGAGAAATTACAGAATTGAACAACTACTCAGACACTCTGCAAGACATGATAACACTTTCAGATCAAATCCATTTGGAGGTTCACCTAAACTATCTGATCGGATACAATTAAGAGAATCAATAGAACGGAAGTGTGTGTGTGTGTTTTGAGAAGATTTTGAACCAGAGTAGAAGATCAAATGAGATCTGTGATATGTCAACAGTTCGGAAACTGTCTTTAGGCAGTTTTTGAGTTTTAAAAGCATCAAAATTCCCCCCTAGTAAGATTCCGAAGTATAATTTCCAAAGTAAATTTTAATGAAGCAATTTAATGGACCCTTGGACCCCGCTACCCAGGGCGTTGTCCCCAGACTCCGGTTACTTATGGGCGAAACTCATATAAGTGGGCACTCCGCACCTCCAGACTTATATGATGTTTTATTATGATTTAACAATGATCAATTAAGTTAATCTAAATACACTAAAATATGCAACATCTATTGACTTAAAAAATGGCCCGTCTCTTTCTTGTCTCTTAGATTAATATCGTATTAGTGGTGTAGAGTACTTAGAAGTGACTGTGGGGGACCCCTTAAGAGGCAAATTTTGAGTGCTTTTCCACTTTTAGTCTAGTATTATATTTCTATAGTTGACTAATTCAATAGTTAGTCTTGTATTATATTTCCACCGTTGACTACTTGGTATGTTGCTGAAAAGTTTGGCAGCTTCTTTGAAACTTCCATCTAATATTGTTTTTATATGTTACTCCAATACTTTGATATCATCTGATATACAGTCTCTACACATTCATAGGATGAAACATTCAAGAGAATCAGAAACACGAAAAAGATCATTTAGTTTAAAGGGTCCTAGTCAACTTCAACATATGCACGGCAATTTGTCTCCATCTTAATCTATTTAGATCTTTTCTTGCATTGCAGACTGTAATCTGCAACTCCAAAAAACATGTACTTTTCCACAGTTCTAATAGTTTTCCTTATCGTATTAGACGTTTTTGTTTATTTTTTACGGAAACATCACCAGGTAGATGATGATGGTGACCAGAAGAATGCATCCCCGTCATTTGCATCAGGTCAACAATATGTACACGAAGAAGATAAGCGCGAGAGGAAATACTCATCTGATGCACAATGTCGCCGTTTTTCACTTGCAGAAATCAAATTGGCGACTAATGATTTTGATGAGGGGTATGTCATAGGAAAGGGCGGTTTTGGAAAGGTATACAGAGGTAAAAATGTCTTGGGTGAAGGAATTGATGTTGCCATCAAGAGGTCACATCTTGATTCCAGTCAAGGGGCAACCGAGTTCTGGGCAGAAATTGAGATGCTTTCCAAGTTTCGTCATAGTCATATTATCTCTCTACTAGGATATTGTGAAGAACCAGGTGAAGGAGAGATGATTCTTGTTTATGAATACCTGCCTAATGGAAGTCTCGCGGATCATTTGCACCAAAGAAGAGCAGACAGAAGTAATTTTACTCCACTGACCTGGGTTCAGAGGCTCCATATTTGCATAGGTGCTGCTCGTGGTTTAGACTACCTCCATACCGGTACTGGTGTTCAATCTAGAGTCATACACCGGGATGTCAAGAGCTCAAACATCTTGCTGGACAAGAATTTGTCAGCTAAGATTTCTGATTTTGGTGTGTCCAGAACTAGTCCAGCATACCTGTCAGGCACTACTACTAATGTTTTTACCGATCAGATCATAGGCACGTTTGGATACATGGATGCCGAGTATTTCTCAACTCGCAGACTGACAAGAAAATCTGACGTGTATGCATTTGGCGTGGTCTTATTGGAAGTTTTATGTGGAAGGCCTGCTCTGGATTTTACATTGGATGAGCAGCAACACAGCTTGTCTGTATGGGCCAAGCAATGCATTAGAGAAAGTAAAATAAGTCGAATTATTGATCCCTGTTTGAGGGGTCAAGTACTGGGTAAGTGTTTGAAGGAATTTGGTCAAATTGCATATGAGTGCCTTCGCCCTTGTGCAAAGGATCGATCCACAATGTCTATGGTTCTGGCAAGGCTTGAGTTTGTGCTAGCATGGACGTTGCGGAACAGGCAGGGTGCTAATAATCGGAAACACATTAGAAGAGCCATATTAATTGAGAAGGCATGGTCATTGTTTTCAATTAAAGCTTCAAGTAAGTCTAAACTTTTATATACTGTTATAATCTACGTATAAGGTAATTCCTAAAGAGCATATGAATATATATCTGGAGAATATAATACTATGATGATTTTGGCATATTATGGTCTATCTGAATTCCTGTAATCTGTCATATATATTTTCCACTTTCTTTCGTACTGCATTATTTTCTTAACTTTTGAATAATAATAAATTATAATTATTTGAGCAGCCCGTATGAGCTCCGTTACAAAGAAATTTGGGGTAAGTGATGACAACAAAGTAAAAGGTGTCACAGTGGAACAAGTAGCTACCTCAATGGTGGGAAGTGGCCGTGATAGTGGTGGTGTTGACAATACTTACCAGCAGGTGTTTCCACCAAGTGGGGAGACAATCCTTAAAGAGTTCACACTTTCTGAGCTACAAAGAGCCACACAGAATTTTGGGCAAGAAATGTGCATTGGAGAGGGTGGTTTTGGGAGGGTTTACAAAGGGTGGCTGGACAATGCAACATCGGAGGCACCGGAGATTGGTGATATTATGACGGTGGCCATCAAAAAATCCACAGCTTACAGTGTTCAAGGTCTCAAAGAGTGGCAGGTTTGTTTCTTTGTTTTCTGTAGTTGTCTATAGTTGCGGCCAGGTTTTGTTTTTTCATCTTCTTGCACTGAAATATGTAATTTTTGAATCTTGAGCTATTTTACTTGGCATGTCTGCGCTACAGGCTATCAGTTCATCAGTGATTTTTTCTATTAGTGATGACATTTTTTAAATGATATGCATTACTTAGGCTGTATAATCAGGACTCTTAAATCTTAAGTCTGCTTTATTATATAAATGGGTGAGACTAATTTCCACATGCCACGGGTATTTATTTTCCACCTATGGCGGGTCTGAGTGAGTTTTCCCTTCCAGTTCTCTGGGTGTAGGGGTTTATCATCAAGAGGTTCAAATAGGGGATCTATTCTTCGAGGGGGATATCTAGCACGGACCCGGTTACCCCCTGACATTCGCGAGTAATTCACACCTTGCAAAAAAATATAATGAACATTAAAAGAGTTGACCTAAGTCTGTGTAAAGTTTCTTGTTTGTTTCTTTGGAAACTGCAGTTCATACAATGAGTTCTTATATGTTTAATATATATGGTTAACAACTCATTGCTCAGTAGGCGGTTGCCGGTTGGTGGTGCATACAGGATAAGAAGCAAATACTATATCATTAGTTATTAATAGTTCATCTATAACCATCTTTAGGTGGTTGATAGTTTATCATCAAGTATCACTTTTTTTAATTAATAATCAAGCATGTACCATTTTAATTAGCTGTCTATGTTAATGATCATTACGTTAAACCATAACTTAATATTAATAATCAAGTTGTTAATTTAATGTGTTTTGTGACAGGCGGAACTGATATTCTTGGGATATGTTAGCCACCCAAATCTTGTAAAACTCTTGGGATATTGCAGGGAAAATACAGATTATTTGCTCGTTTATGAATTTGTGCCAAAAGGAAGCTTAGAAAACCATCTATTCAGAGGTAAGTAGTTAAATCTACACCAACAGATACAAAGCAAATAGTATGTGTTAAAATTTTAAGATTATAATTATCTGGCAAAATCTTTGTTTTTACAGAAGGTGCAGAACCACTTCCATGGTATACGAGGATTAAAATAGCTATTGGAGCAGCTCAAGGCCTGGCTTTCATGCACACCAGAGAAAATAATGTCATTTGTAGGGACGTGAAATCATCAAATATTTTGTTAGATGGGGCAAGTAATTGTATATAACTGATTATATTTACTTTAACAAACTGTGTTTTTGAATATAAGTTGTACCTTTAAGAATTCTGATGTGTTGGATTCGAAACATCTGATTAAATCCTGTTCAATTTTTGATGATTTATGTTTTTTCAGGATTTTAATGCGAAGCTCTCGGATTTTGGACTGGCTAGATTAGGTCCTGTCAATGGAGAGTCTCATGTCTCAACGCGTGTAGTGGGAACCCATGGCTATGCAGCTCCTGAGTACATTGCTACAGGTTAGATCTCTCATCTCTTATTGAAAGTAAGCTACCAGTATGCACTATGCAGTTCTTTTTTTCTGGGTGGATTTCTGAAGAAAGTAGATTTGAGAGAGAAAAATGATTTATCATTATTGAGGAAAATTACAAGATCTGAAAATGAAAACTAACTTCTAATATCTAACAAATCTAACTATATACTCAAATTACGTTTTAACCGCCTAACAACCATATTTACAATATAAACCCTATACTTCTAATATTTACAGAATAAACCTTATACTTCATATATTCTACAATTTCTGATAAACCAAAGAGAAGGAAAATAATGATCTTCCTCTCTTCTATTTTCTAAGATTCATGTGACAAATATATACTAATAGTGTATTTGTTTAGAGTAAAAAAGGTATCTCATTCTCGAGGTCAATGAAATAGTATATATAACAACGGTGTCGTGTTGCAATTACAGGGCATTTATATATAAAGAGCGATGTTTATTCTTTTGGAGTGGTGATGCTTGAAATTATAACAGGATTACGAGTTTTAGACCATCGACGACATGCCCTGAAGCATAACTTGGTGGATTGGGCAAAACCTAATTTGTGTGATGAAAAGGGATTACAAAAAGTCATCGACCCACGATTGAAACAAGCTTACCCAGCAGAAGGCGCTCGTAAAACTGCTGAGCTTATCCTAGGCTGTCTTGAGTCAGAACCCAAGAACCGGCCTTCTATGGAGGAAGTTGTGTCAGTTTTACAGGTTATAAGTGCAATCCAAATGAAACCGGGTCAGTCAAAGGAAAACACCAGCCAATCGAGTAACAGGCATCATCAAAACTGCTACCACTCTCCCCTTGGTACAAAGCAAGGTAGAGGAGCATGGTCTACCAGCAGTTGGTTATCAGGTTTAAAAGTACTCATTGGTTCAAAGCAGGACCGAGCCCAGACAGAAACTAACCAAACAAAAACCAAAAGATGGAGAAATTAAACTGAGAACCACAGAGATACATCATAATTGGTCCATTAATAAATTTTAGCAATCAATTTTCTTGCCTGAATTATGTAATAAATTATGATGGCCCTTATGTTTGTACAATACACAATTTATGAATCTTAGTACTCATGAACCGATGATACCATACCGAAACCATCCCTAGTCATTGTTTTAAGCTATTTTTACATTTTTACAAATACTAATACCGAAACCATGCAACATAAGTAGAGGTTAGAGGCTCAAATCCCACCCATGTCCCTTTAACAATAGTGATACATAATTCACTTTACTTATGTTAGTCATGGATCGGTTGGTGAGTGACTGATAATGGATCGGTTATCCATACAAATACAACAAGTCTATATATATAATTTTCCGGGTCGGACCAGTAAACAGGCCGGTTAGTGTATTTTTCATGTTGTTTTTATTTTATTTTTATAAGAGGTTAGTCTGATGTCCTCCTATTAGCCGATCTTTATGATTTCCATTTGATCTAAGCCTTCGTTTTAGGTTGCACTAAAGAGATGTTAACTCCATGCTTATTGGGTGCTACCCAAACGAGACTATCAATATATGGAACAAATTTGGTTTTGTTTTTGCTATTGTGTATTAAACTTCAAAAACTTCTATTGTGTGTATATAATCTGTATTTTTGCACGATTGATGTAACATATCTCCTAGGTTGAAAAAGGATACATACAATGACGGAAAACGACTAAAGTTAAATGCACACAATAACAAAAATAGACAAATTGGATACATACAATAACAAAAACAGACAAATTGGATACATACAATAACAATATGGTCAAAGTTAAATACAATAACAAAACAAACTATAGAAATACACACAATAGAGGATACACCCATAGCAAACTTAGCAAAGTTTATTACACTCTCATGCCCCTTTTAGAAATAGAGTAATTGGGATTGAATATAATACAATGATCATTGGGTGCATTAACCCTTAATTTTATGCAGGATCAAATGAGCCCCATACTCAGGTTGAAGTGTGAGGATGCATCGCGGAGAATGAGAATAAGACGGTGAGAGATCAAAGTAAAAGTGTTGTAGAATCATAGCAAGTGCAATTTTTGCTTCCATCAGAGCAAAATTTTGTCCAATACATATACGTGGCCCTCCACCAAACGGCATATATGCTGCTTTTCCGTTAGTTGCCTTTGACACACCTTCGGAAAATCTTTGAGGGTTGAAATCCCTTACATCGTCACCCCATGAAACACGATCATAGTGTAACAACATTATATTCAAATGGATTGAAGATCCAGCCGGTAGGGTTATGTCCCCTAATTTAGTATCTTGATGTATCATTCGTCTTAGTTGTTGAACTGGTGGATAAAGTCTAAGAACCTCATTCAAAATCATGCTAACCTGCAAGATAGATACCATGTACTATTATAATTATATATGGGTTAAGTATCTGGAGTGTAAGTAACTTTGCAACTTTTTCTATTGTGTGTATGCATCAAAAATTTTAAACATTGTATGTAAGTATCTCGCTAAATTGAACATTTAAAGTAAATTTTTTACGTTGACCAATCAAAAACTTCTACGTGGCAGCTCATATGGTTGCCACGTATACATTTTTACATTAAGTGTTCAATTTAGAGAGATACTTACATTAAGTGTTCAAAATTTTTGATGCATACACACAATAGAAAAAGTTGTAAAGTTACTTACACTCCGAGATACTTAACCCATTATATATATATATATAGTGAGGTGAACAACATTGACAGATCAAAAATGGGAGACGCCCGTGGATATGATGCTTTTTTCTTCTTTGTCAAAACAAACATGCTCTGCATTGTGTTATCAATTAAACTAATAATGGTATAATAATGTTATGGCGCGACATGAGAAAAGTAGCATAAAACTCAAAAAAGAAAAAATGAACACTATATATATATAGAAAAAAAAGGATAGTTTTGCGTACTTGAGTAATTCGATACTTACAGTTTTTAAATGATTTAGCCCACTCACATCCGGTTTTTTCTCTCCAAAGACCTGTGAAACTTCTTCTCGGGCAAGAGCTTGCCAATCTTTGTGGTGAGCCAACAAGATCATGGTCCAAACAAGCAAGGTTCCTGTGGTTTCTTGTCCTGCTAAATAGAAAAGCTTACACTCTTCGATGACTTCTTCAATGGTTAATCCAAACTTTTTGTTCCCTTGTTTCATCTCTCTGTTATTGGATTCCAAGAGTATTCCCAACAGGTCATCATTGCTACTTCCTCCCTCTTTCATTTGGATCATTCGTTTCTCGACGATGCCACGAATCAAAGTCGTCACTTCTCGGTCAATTTCCTTCATCCTCTTATTTCTTTTTGTTGGTAAAAATCTAGAAAAGTCTTTTGGTTAAGTTGTCATCACATTTATTTTAAGCTTGAATAACAAACCTTGAAAGGTTATGTTAGGTCTACAATTTATAAAAGTTTTATAAAATGTGTGTTGTATTTTTTATGCATTAAGTTTGCAACACGAAAGAAATAAGCACAAGGATTAGCACAATAATATATAGTTATGTTTTGAAAACATATATACTGACCCTGATCCGGGAAGGTTGACCGAGTTTAGGAGCTCCTGAACCAACTTGGCTAGTTCTCGTTGTAGCTCAAATACTTTGTTACCTTCTTGAAAGCTGATACTAAATGCTGTACGTGAAATTACATCGCCAGATAATGTTTGTAGACTGGGCCACACGTCAACTTCACAAGAGCTTTCATTCTTTAACATTTCTTCCCATTTGTTGATCATCTCGGAACAGCATGTAGAATAGGCAGGCACCATATACTATATATTACAAATTAAGTTTATACTAATTTGTTTATTACAATTTACAAGCTATGCAACAAATTGTATGTTTCTTCAAATTAATTCTAATGTTGTAGTACTATAGAATAAAAGGTACTACAAGACTCGCAGACAGAACAAACCTTAAGTTTTTCAACATGAAAAGCAGGATTAGTTATTTTTCTATGTTTGTCCCATCGATCTGTCTCAGCGCCTGCTAGACCCGTTACTAGGAGATTTACTAATCGGTTTCCTCCCCTTGGCTTTTGAAACAGATAGTTTTGTGCCAAGACCTGTTTTACTAGAGCTGGTTCGACTATATACACCGTAAGTCTTGGCCCCAACCATGTGAAGAAATTAGTTCCTAATTAATAATCAATTAATCAACCAAAGTTAGTTCTTTTAGGTATAAGTTATGAAATATTCAACATTATTATATATATTTCTTGCATATATCCAAAGGGAGAAAAGAAGGCAACGTACGTACCATGAGCAATGAAATATTTATGATAAAATGGTATAACTCGAGGAACTATATGATCAGTTACTTTTATGGGTCTAGATCTGGCCTCATTTTGCATCCTTCCCATCTCTTTAATGTCTCCAAACAAGAACTTATAAGAAGTTCCTTTAAGGCCTTGTTTTCTTACAAATTTCTCCATCTTCTTTGGTTGAAACTGTTAGAATATGGGATCAGAATTAAGTTCATCACTTCCCGAGATCGTTATCAATAAAGCCCGTAACAAGAATAGGCCCAGTAAGGGCCCAAGTCCAACAGGATAAGAGTCGGTTGTTAATTAGGGTTTACCTTCTCTAATTATGTATAAATAGAGCTTAATGCTTATGTAAAAGATCATCAAGAAATATATCAATAAATCAGTTTTCGTTTATAATTCTTATCATGGTATCAGAGCAGGACGATCCTGCCGTCATCATCTACCTTTAAATTCTTTAGCCTCTAAACACCTAAAACCGAAGCCAAGCCACCATGGCTGAAGAAGCCAGCGGCAGTGGTTCCGATTTAGCATTACAACTGATCAATTTGTTGCAAAACAACACAAATCCACAATCACAAAACCCAAAATTATCAGACAATCTTCAGATTAATCTGAAGCTGACAAGCCAAAATTACGCTTTATGGACTCGGATGATCCGAGTTGCTATAGGCGGCAAATCAAAAAATTTATTAAATCATCTTACCGAAAACCCACCAGAAAAGTTATCAACAGAAAAATATGAACAATGGGAGCAGGAAGACCTGATTGTGTTTTCATGGCTCATCCAGAATATTGAACCAAGTTTGGCTGGAAACCTCACCGAATTTTCCACATCAAAGGAACTGTGGGATGCCTTGGCAACCACATATAGCAGTGGCAAAGACAAGTTGCAGGCCTTCAATCTCCATGTCAAAGCAAACGAACTCAAGCAACAAGAGAAACCGCTTGAAGATTTCTGGATTTCTCTCCAAGGTGTGTGGGGAGAGATCGACCGAAGTGATCCAAATCCCATGAAGTGTCCAGAAGACATAAAAATATATGCCAAACTTAGATCTGAGCAGAAATTGTTCCAATTCCTAAATGGATTGGATCAGAAATTTGATCATATTAAAAGGGAAATTCTCCGGGTCGACCCGTTACCGACGGTGGAAACTGCATATGCTACCGTTCGCAAAGAAGCCGCTCACCAAACAATCTTGGGAGCAACTAGCAGTGAGAGTAACGGCGTAGCTGCCGGATTAATGGCCGGAGAAACAAGCGGCGTTGGGTTGGCAACCAAAGGGTTTCGAAGATTCAATGACAAAAAGAAACCATTTACCAAAGAAGATAAATCTCATTTAACGTGTGAGGAGTGTGGCATGACCCGACATACTAAAGATCAATGCTTTGAATTGATTGGTTACCCCGATTGGTGGACCGAATTTCATAAATCGGCCAACAAAAAGGGTACCAATAAGACCCCTACCGCCAAAGCCACTAAACCCACCAATAATAATAATAACCGGCAACAAAATGGTGGCTTCGGAGGAGTAGCGGCGGCGGCCGGAGTTACAGAAGAGGAGAACTTCTCGGTGGTAGCAGGTAACAAGGAAAAAAGGGAAAACCCTAAATTCCTTGATGAATTTAGGAAAGTAAATAAAGGAAAAGGAAAGTGTGTTGATAAGCACACAACAACTGTCCCACATAAGAAGTTTGAGGCCGAAATTAAAAACGGCCCACATATTGGGCTTAATGACTTTGAGAGCCCTAATACTAATGGAAAAGTCTACATGGCCCAAAACAGTTGTGATAAATCTGATGGGTCGTGGATCTTCGACTGTGGAGCAACGGATACAATGACTTACGAGTTATCGGATTTTATAAAAATATCAAAACCTGGAAAAACTCATATCAAAGCCGCAAATAAAGGGAAAATGGATGTAAAAAATGGTGGAACAATTAAATTCTCCACAGACCTCCAATTGTCTAATTGTCTTTATGTTCCTGACTTATCACACAAACTTTTGTCTATAAGTCATGTAACGAAAGAACTAAATTGCTCAGTTCTCATTCATCCAACCTTCTGTTTGTTACAGGATATCAGGACGGGACGGATTATTGGGCGTGGCACTGAGAGAGGAGGACTGTATTATGTTGATGAAGTTACGAGAAGTGGAAATGTCATGCTTGCTCATGGAACTAATGAAAGAGAAGCATGGCTATGGCATAGAAGATTGGGGCATCCATCAAGTGGTTATTTACATATTTTGTTTCCAAAACTTTTTCCGTTGAATAAAAAGATTGATTGTGAAACTTGCATCTTGGCAAAAAGTCATAGGCAATCTTTTAAACCTCGCAATACTAGAGTTGAATTTCCGTTTTCATTAGTTCATTCTGATGTGTGGGGTCCTGCACCGGTTAGTGGAGGTCATAATTTCAAGTACTTTGTAATTTTTGTTGATGATTGCACCCGAATGACCTGGATTTATTTTTTAAAAAATAAGGATGAAGTTTATGATAGATTCACTATTTTCCATAACATGGTCCAAACTCAATTTCAAAAATCTATAAAGGTCATGAGAACAGATAATGGTGGGGAGTATGTGAATTCTCAAATGAAACAGTTTTTTCAATCCAAAGGAATAATCCATCAAACCACCTGTCCCCATACTCCCGAGCAAAATGGTGTGGCTGAACGGAAAAACAGGATCCTTTTAGAAATGACTAGGGCACTTAATGTTGAGTCCTTAGTTCCTAAAAGTTTTTGGCCCGAAGCTTTAGCTACTGCTACCTACCTGATCAACCGTCTCCCTACAAAGATTCTCGATATGAAAACCCCTTTGAAAGTCCTCTCTGAATTTCATAAACTCCCATCCGTTCTCACTTTACCCACTAGAGTTTTTGGATGTACGGTTTTTGTTCATATTCCGAAATCATATCGTAATAAACTCGAACCGTGTGCTGAAAAATGTGTATTTGTGGGATATGGGGTTAATCAAAAGGGGTATAGATGTTATAATCCTAAAACTCATCGCATGTTTACTACGATGAATTGTGATTTCTTGGAAACCAAGTATTTTTACTCTCAAGAACTCAGTGGTCAGGGGGAGGAACAAAGTGACACACTGAGTTGGCTTCAATATTCATCTGAAGTTCAAACTCCCGATAAAGATTTACAGTCCTCATCTCAAAGTGACAACCCAAATCCAGACCTGATATCCAAGGTAAATAGTCTTGAGCCACATACTTTGGATAATATGGGTATTCCAGCTAATAATGTGCAGGAAAATATGAATGAAGAGTCAGAAAATGTAGAAGAAGTGACTCAAGAAGAAAATATAGAAGAAGTAACTCAAGAAAGTGCTCCAGGAAGATATGTTCTTCCACCAAGGACTACCAGAGGAATACCTGCAAAACGATATTCTCCAGAAAGAAGTTCTCGGTCTACCAAATATCCAGTAGACAATTTTGCTAATATTGCAGAGGGTCTCTTCTCCAAAGAAGCAAAAGCATTTGCAGCAAGACTATATTCAGAAGAGCTCCCGTCAGATGAGGAGCATGCTTTAAAATTAAAAAATTGGAAGGATGCTATGGATAGTGAAATGGAGGCTCTTATAAAAAATGATACGTGGGAGAAGTGTATTCTTCCAAAAGGAAAGAATCCAGTAGGGTGCAGATGGATATATACCATCAAGTATAAACCAAATGGGGATATAGAGAGATACAAAGCAAGACTTGTTGCCAAAGGGTACACTCAGACCTATGGCATTGACTATTCAGAAACTTTTTCTCCAGTTGCAAAGCTAGATACAGTAAGGGTTCTTTTCTCAATAGCAGCAAATCAGGGGTGGCCTCTTCATCAGTTCGATGTGAAAAATGCTTTTTTGCATGGAGAATTAAATGAAGAAGTATATATGGATCCTCCTCCAGGTTTTTCTCATAACTTCGAACATGGAGAAGTTTGTAGGTTAAAGAAGTCCTTGTATGGACTTAAACAGTCACCTAGAGCTTGGTTTGGGAGATTTACTCTTGCTATGAAGAAGCATGGATATCAACAGAGCAATTCTGATCACACATTGTTCCTTCGTCATAGAGGAAATCTAGTAACATGTCTAATAATTTATGTTGATGACATGATTATTACAGGAAATGATGAAAAGGAGATTGATCAACTAAAAACTGCTTTGTTTGGAGAATTTGAAATGAAAGATTTGGGAGATCTGAAATATTTTCTTGGAATAGAAGTTTCAAGGTCTAAACATGGAATTTTTATTTGTCAGAAGAAGTATATATTGGATCTTTTAGCCGAAACAGGAATGATTGATTGCAAACCAGCAGACACACCTATGGTCATCAATCAGAAATTGTTTATAAAGACAGATGCCAGAGCCACTGATAAAAATAGATATCAAAGGTTGGTAGGGAAACTTATTTATTTGGCTCATACTCGTCCAGACATTGTAACATCCCGAACTTTTATTTAATGTTTGACTAATGCCGTTAAGTCAATTTGGGGTGTCGTTAAGTCTTTACTTAATATTTGAATGTAGTTATGTGTGGTTAACGTAGATAAAGTAGTTAGGTTTAAAAGCCTAAATTTTAATGACGAATAAAAGTGTGATTAATGTCGCTTAAAGGCTATGTAGTGCCTTTTAATGAAGGACTAATGTTGTATATGGTCAATAATGCAGTTTGTGACCAATAATGAAGAGTTTAGAAGTCCAGGGACTGATTTTGACATAGGTTGAAATCTAAAAACGGGATTAAGGGTTTAGGAGCTGCCATTAGATGAGATTAAGCAGCCATTAGCAAATAATAAAGCAATTAATCCTTTCTTGAATCCTAAAGCAATTAATCAAGTATTGGATCAAACGATTTGGTGTTGTAAATTGATCGATCATCGAGTCAAGCAGGTAATCATTGATGTATTGATTGTATTTTCAGATTTAGAGGTTGTTTAATTATGAATCAAATCTGATTAAAAAGGGATTATGCAAGTAGTTAGGGTTTATGTGGTGTTTTGGGGTAATTAACATTGAAAGTGATGTTAAACGAGTCCGTAGTCGACCGTGATGATCAAAATATGTTTAATTATGTCGAAAACATGTTTTGGGTGAAGCGAATCGTTTATTGGGAAATCGAAGATCTGGGTCTGTTTAAGAAAAACTGTCGAACAGGGATGAAACGAAGATAATCCTCGTTTCTATCTTCGTTTTCACTAAATTCGTAAGGAGTTTTGGGAGCTAACTTCGTTGGCTAGTTCGTAAAAAGCAAAACGAAAATGAAGTTTAAATTCGTTTAACGGCCTATCTTCGTAAAGTATGACTTAAGTTCGTAAGAATGATTTTTGAGTTATCTTCGTAAGACCAAATTAAATTCGTAAGAATCCATTTTCGTAAAGTAGAACGAACGAAGTTTAAGTTCGTACGAAGATTAACTTCGTTAGCTAAGTTCGTACGAAGGCTATCTTCGTTAGGTGTAATTCTGGAATTTTGCGACGTAGTCAGTCTTAAGTTCGTACGAGGGTCCATTTAAGGTCCTAAATGACTTATACTTTATGTTAATGAACGATAGGTGTCGGAGGTTACTGATAAGCACTATTAGCTATTTGTTTGCGCGCGTACACTACTACCAGGTAAGATACACTACTTTGACACGCTGAGGGATCAACTAAAAAGCTGGTTTCAAATCGTAAACACTTCCATTCGGTACCTTATTATTGCATGTGGGCATATGGGTTACTTGGGAGGTATTATGGGTTATGCAGTTGACCATGAGGACCTGAGATGCAGTCCCTATTGTAGTGTAATGTAGTATTGCTTAATGTAGTATCTTGATATGCATGATATATAGAAATGAAGTTGATGTGTGATATGCATGCTTGACTTGTACGCCTAGTTCACTAGACTTGCTAGGTTGCTATGTCACTTGCCCGTTTAAGGATCCAAACGTAATGAAGTTAAAGTGTGTGAATGTCTAGGAATGTGTGTTACCTAGACAATATGTGTGTGAATGTTTGGGAATGCAGGGACCCAATCTATATGTGTGAAATTGAGCTCATAAAACAGATGCAGTGAAAAGTGTTAAGCTTAACCCGTACTAGCCTTAGCCGGGCGAGTGCGTAGATGCAGTTGTTGCTTGGGTGGCTCCTCGAAACGTGGTCTCTATAACGCAGGGCGAGTAATACGAGGGGTTTGACCAACCTCCACATTCGGATTACTCAAGGATTGGCTTGCCATTCCTTAACGACGTAAGATAAGTAGTCTTTTGACTAATCATCCAGTCGGGTGTGATGCAGGGCACACTTATATGCAGTTAACGAAGATACGTGTGACAATGTGTGAACTAATAATGCGGATAACGAAGATATGTGTGATAATGTGGGAACTAATGCAGGATAGGCACCTTTAGGATGATTATCCTAATTGAGATGAAGTTGAAATGCAGTATATGTGTGAACGTGTGATGTGTGTTGTGCCTAATAAAACTTGTCTAATAATGAAGATTGTTTTAATTGGACAATGCTTTTAAATTAAGTGTTATCTTACTTAGCTATTCTTATAGCTAACACTTGTTTCTTAATGTGGTTGTTCCCTCAGGTTAGCTTGATGGAATCTAGATGCAGGACGTGTGAGCTTGGGTAGATGCAATGCAGGAGCCTTAGCTACCCTTAGACGATGCTTACTTTAGACATTCGTTACATTTCGTATTTAATGTCGAATTTATGTAGTGATGTGTGAACGGTTGTTTTATGTTGGGCAACCGTTGGGTTTTCATTTGAACTATCGTTTGATATGGCATGTAACACCAAATAAATGCAGAAACCGAAATGTTTTTATCGGTTTTGACTTTTACAGTCTTTACTTCCGCAATTTAACACCGTTAGGTGAAAAGTTTTTGAAAACCCATATTTTTAAACGACGGGTGTTACAGACATTGCATATGCTGTTGGAGTGGTTAGTCAGTTTATGCACCAACCTCAGGAAGATCATATGGATGCAGTTCTACGAATTATCAGGTATCTTAAAGGGACTTCAGGTCATGGGGTGTTATTTAAAGCTAATGGTCACCTTAAGATTCAGATATATACAGATGCAGATTGGGCAGGAGATAAAGGTAATCGAAGGTCCACTTCAGGGTATTTCTCATTGATAGGTGGTAATTTGGTTACATGGAAAAGTAAAAAACAGAAAGTTGTCTCCTTGTCTAGTGCTGAAGCCGAGTTTAGAGGTATAGCTAGAGGACTAGCAGAAGCCTTGTGGTTGAAGAAGCTGGTGTCTGAAATAGGTTTTACTCCTAAAGAAAGCATTAAAATCATGAGTGATAATGAAGCTGCTATTCAAATCTCAGAGAATCCAGTTCAACATGACAGAACCAAACATGTGGAAGTTGATCGTCATTTCATAAAAGAAAAATTGGAGAGTGGAATCATCAAGTTACCTTTTGTTAAGTCTGAAGAACAACTTGCTGATATTTTAACCAAAGCTGTGGGAACATCTGTGTTTCATAAGTGTTTAAACAAGTTGAATTTCGGTAGTCCCAATATTCAACTTGAGGGGGAGTGTTAGAATATGGGATCAGAATTAAGTTCATCACTTCCCGAGATCGTTATCAATAAAGCCCGTAACAAGAATAGGCCCAGTAAGGGCCCAAGTCCAACAGGATAAGAGTCGGTTGTTAATTAGGGTTTACCTTCTCTAATTATGTATAAATAGAGCTTAATGCTTATGTAAAAGATCATCAAGAAATATATCAATAAATCAGTTTTCGTTTATAATTCTTATCAGAAACCACGCCCAATTCAGAAATTTCAATGCAAACCATACCAAGATTGCTATTACTACAACACTAAAATACCATGTTATACTTCCTTCCATCTTGGAGATAATCAATCAGTACTTAAAATTATTTTGTTTCTAAAATAACATCAAAGAAAATATTTTAGTCAAAAAGGTCGGAATACTTGCTTGGAACTAAGAGGGGAAAACAAACATTTATAGAAAGAAAATGATACACATGTCTAAACCACATCCCTAAAATATACCAAAAGTAAGCTGAAGACACGTGTTAGATTGGAAGTGGAAATAAAGATAAAGAACATTACACTATATTTAGACTATTCGGAGCTAGCAAGGAAGGCCCCTCCTAGGGCATCTCACGACACATGGCAGTCCAGTCATCAAGGGGCATTCCTTTTTATTTGTTGGAGTGAGGCGTTAAAGGGAAAGCCCCAACATGGACCCACAAAGATTCCTTCTCTCTCTTGCGTGTGTGTGTTTTCTTCCCTTCCATTCCGGCGTCCATTTCTTCACGCCTGCTGCCTTTTTTTTTGACAAAGAACGCCCCTCGGGGCACTGTTCCGGGCGTTCCGGAGCAAAAAAAGTGAAAAAAAAACGTCTTGTTCCGGATAGTCTTACTACTCGTACTAAAGTGATTATAATGGTGACTTCACTACATCAAAGACAGTGTGCCAACACTTCCCAACAACCATACTATTCCTGTAACATCCTAATACCAAATAAAATAAATCACATGCACAAAGAATGATTGTGGGCCGGGTTTAGGTAATCCCGCGTTTAGATAATCCCGGACCCGGACCGATTAAAAATCCCCGTCCCAAACCCGGACCCGAACCCGACGGGTCTCCGTTTACTTACTAACTGTCGGGTAACGGGTTTCGCTACGGGTAATCCGAGATCCATTATAAAACAACTACATCTAAATTCCCCCCAGCTAGTTCATGGCTTACGCATCTGATACACTCACTAGATCGACTTTATATATCATTTTGATTTATTAAGGATACCAAACAATCTAGTAACTCATCTCTAGTCTACAAGCTGAATTCTTAATGCAACAAATTAAGTTGAAAAAGCAGTGCGTACTATGATTATCAATATGAAAACTATTGTTATCATTGCTATTAGCCGATTAGAAATAGAATTATTATTTTTATGTAATTTAAAATCCGGGTCGGGTATATGGGCTTGGGCCGGGTTTTGGATAAACGGGTCGGGTATGCGGGTTTTCATATAAACCATACCCGGACCCGGACCCGCATAAAAAATTAAAATCATCCCCATACCCGAACTTAGACCCGAACCCGAACCCGGACCAAAGATAGCGGGTTTCGGGTTTCCGCATCGGATACGGGTTTTCTTGTCATCCCTCTATACCACAAGTATTCTAGTCTATGGTAATAATTATACAATCATGATAAATTAATCAAAAAGCATGGTTGGTTTATCATTAGCATATGATTATGGGAAAATTGCATAAAAAGGTATCTAACTTTGTTGATTTGTAAATTAAAGGTATCTAACTTTTTCTTGATCAATAAAAGGTATCCAACTTTCTAAAAATTAAAAATAAAACCTTTTTTGATACTTTTTAGTCGCGATTTTCGTGAAGTTTTTGTACATGGAGAAACCACTATCCGAAAATTCAAATATTTGACTTTATTGTATTTTAGGTTTTAGGTATCTTACTTTATTGTTCTGTGACGATTTATATATTCATGTTGTGTCGGTAGTTAAAAATAAGAGCGGTGGTTCCCGCGAATTTTCAAAGTTGGATATCCAAAATTTCGGATAGTGAATTTCAATATCCGAATCCAAAAAGTTGGGTATTTGAAGTTCGGATATCCAAGACTTCGGATATCTGAGTTTTCAAATAAAATCGGATCAGATTACGGGTCAGATATGGATAGTTTTGAACACCCAGTGGTTTCTTCATGTACGAAAACGGCAACTAAAAGAGGTCAAAAAAAGGATATTTTTATGTTTTGGAAAGTATGATACCTTTTATTGATAAAAATAAATTGGATACCTTAAATTTGAAAATCATCAAAGTTGGATAATTTTTGTGCAATTTACCCAAGTAAGAACAATATTTGAACTGTTTCTATTTGAATATATGTATATGTTAATTTGTGAGACACAATATCAACAATGTTCAAACCCATGGAGAATATAACAATGAATCATATTGCTGAAAGCCATGGAGTATTTAACAATGACCACGCTCACATCAAACATATCATGACAACACATGGAGAATATAATAATGAACACATATTTAAAAGGAGTGGAGCTAATTGAATCGATTTTTACTAAAGATGGGCATGGGACCGAT
>CM067170.1:14902058-14984558 GCA_034093135.1 Erigeron breviscapus
ATTGCATATCACTGGTATTGAGAGAAACATGATGAAAATTTTAAATGAAGGACCTTATGTGCCCACATCACCTCTCAATGCTCTTCTTGATCCTACTGGTTCTAGAAGAGGTCGGGAAAAGAGGGAGGAACATTGGTCAGAAGAGGAGAGGAGATTGGAAACTGGCACTGGACTAATCCTCCAGTGACCAGATTCAGTCTTGTCTTAATTTTTTTTTATAACGTTAGAGATACTTGGTCAATATTTGTGACACGTGATGGCACTCGAGTGCTTTAAACCACTTGATATCGTCATCCGACGTGTTTAAAGTCATTTTGGTATTTGACAACTGTTTTTATTGGGAAAATTAAAATTAGTGGGCGCGTGGGTAAGTTAAGCCGTCGTAGCATTTAATGCTGACACGGTAAATTATGTTTTTATTTCAAAATTCAAACTTATTTTGTTAAAATATCTACAAAATTGATTTTGTTAATAAAATATAATTTTTGGTATTTCATTGGGATCTTGAATTCCTTATAAATACCCTTATTTACTCCGATCATATTTACTTCCCTTTACATTCTTTTCATTTACTTCCCAATCATCTAAAAATTGCTTCATTTCTCTCTCTGCTTCATAAATCAAGAACCCTAATTCCAAAATTTCAGTTTCATTTTCCAATGGCACCTAAATCTTCCCGTTCAAGAGATGTAAATCTCTTATCTGTCCCATATGCTCCTTCACCAGATGTCAAACAGGCACTTGGTGCTCCTGGTAACACTTCGCTCATCAAATTAAATCCAAATAATCCGATGGCGAGTTTACAAGGAACCCAAGGGTCCAATACCCTTATTGGAAGAATCCAAAGATTTTTTAAGGATTCTCCAATTGGACCCTCATTCTCTCTAAACCCACGCAAGATGTTTCACGACTACTTGTGTGAGTTTTGGTACACTGCTACTCTTTCTTCTGATTGTTCTTCCATCACTTTCACATTAAAAGGTGGAACAGTCCAGTGTACCCTATCAGCAGATGTGTTGAGGGATGCTTTACACCTCAACTACTGGAGAGAAGGTGAATCTCCAGTTGTCATCCCCCCAAACATTAATTTTCGCCAGGTCCTCCTTGAAATGGGACATAAGGAGTGCCTGGAGAAAGGGATGTTGAAAACTAAAGGTGCGATGACCATGAAGGGTCTTACACCCTCATGGAGGTATTTTTTCATCCACCTTGTGGAAAGTATGGGTGGGAGTTCTGGTGGACTTGACCAGATTAACTCCGCACAAGCAGAAATGGCATACTGCTTGTGGAATGGATTGAGAGTGGATTTTGCTGATATCCTTTACAGAAGCCTGGTTCAAAAACTGAAGGGCACCAGGGGACTATGTATCCCCTTCTCCAGGTTTCTCTCTCTTTGTTTTCTACAAATTCTAGGCAGTGAAGCTTATTCAAGCACAGATTCACCTTACACTGTCCCAGATTTGTTGAGGAATCTAGACTCTCTAGTATCTGAAGCTGGAGAGGTCGAGATTCCAGATCGAATGCGGCTGGCATTCGCAAAAACCGATGCACCAATCCAAGGTGAGTCGGAAGGACAACTGGGCGGGCCTCAAAATAATGAGGGACCCACCAGTTCGTCTACTGGAATTGTTATGGTTGTGGATAGAGCAACTATAACTGAGGCAACCCCACTGACCTCTATCCCTGGTGAAGATACCTCGGTATCTGATCCTCCAACAGATGCACCCAACCAGGAAACTGGGAAGGTCATCTGGAGACTGACCCATCTGGTCAGCCCTCAGTTACATTCATGGATCTGGACATGAATGTTAATGACAAGGAAATCCTTATAGAGTCTTCGGATTCTGAAGGTACTGAATCAGACTTAGAGATTTTTGATTCTGCTGTACAAGATCAAAACCCTTCATCTCAAGTCTCGCCTCCAGATACTTCAATTTCACTTTCACAAACTCAAGAAAATGAGCCTACAAATATTCCTTTTCCCACTTATAACTATATGTCTAGAAACAGACGTATGGCACCATCACCATCTGGGCAATTCTCACTCCTTCGAGAAATGCCCCCACCACCGCCGCCGTTGGACACACCTGAGCATTCTCAGCATGTCCAACAATTTGAACTTCCAGTCCTTTCTTCTTCCACCATTCCTATTATTACTTCAACAACTGCTGTGATGTCAACTGGGGAGACTTCTCTAAATTTGCCTCCTCCAGTTGCTCCAGTAGAAACTGTTGCTGGTCCAGTGACACCTTCTCCTCCGTCACTGGACAGTCAAGTTGTCTCTGTTCAAGCCGATATCCAAAACCTTCTCACCAGGGTGGAGGATATTCAAAAGACACTTGACAAAAACACCAAGTCTTTCTCCAGATACCACAAGGATCACTTGACCAATATTAAAGTGGTTGATCTGGGGATTAACAAGTTTTCATCAAATGAAGACTTGGTGTTGAAGAAGCTGAATGAGCTGGTCACTGGCTGCAACAATCTGGCAACTTCTTTAAAAGAAGCCTTTGACCTCACTCAGTCCAAGGTCACAACCTCAATCTCCAACTTGCTGGGCAACACTGTTAGAACATCTGAAGTGGATTTAAGAGAGATTGAAAAACAGGTAAAAGAATTGGTTGACAAACCTGGGTTGAATGTGACTGAACTTGGGCAGCAGTTAATGACTTCAGTTGGTCAGAAAATAGATGATACGCTGGGTGCTAGAGAACAACAATTGATAGAAAAGGTGATATCTGAGATCACCAAGCTGGCCACTCCTCAGGTTGAGGGCCAGCATTGATAACTTGAACACCCAGGTATCACTTCATGCTCAGTCTCTGGATAAACTGACAACTGGAGTAGAAAGTTGAAGAAAAAGGATGAAGAAGTCAAGGATAAGGTGGTTTCTGGTCTGGATGAAGATTCCAAGATTTTGAATGAACTAAAAACTGGTCAGGAACAAGTTGCAGCAAATGTTCTGACCCAGTCAAAAGAAACCAACCACCTATGGAGATCTTTCAGGATGATGTGCACCATATTCAAAGAATGCAAGAACATGCAATCGTGACAGCCTCTTGACCGGTTGCCAGCTCACCATTCTGAATGGGAAGTTATTAGGGCAGGTCTAGATGCTGCCAAGGGGAAAGAAGTGCAGTTCTTGCACAAATTCAAACTGAAAGTAATCCATCTGGAACTCAAACAGGTAGTGAAATGATTATGGCTGCCAGTACTGAAGCTGGTGAGCAAAGAATTGATGAAACTGGTGATGTAAGTGATAGGGGGAATGTTGTTGTTGTTGACAAAGGCAAAGGTTTAGCATCTGATGTATCTGCCCAGCCGGCCACTGATGTACCTATGTTGGAAACTGACAATCTGGATAGGCTTCCTCCAGTTTCAGAAAGTGATAGCAAAAGATTGGCTAGACTTGGCAATGAAATTAAAGAAAGAAAGAAGATGAAACAAAGAAACCAAGCTGAAGCCAGAGCACATCTTGCACAGATTAAATTGCTTGATATTAGTGATGCTCATCTTTTGGGAATCACTAAGGAGGAGTATGCCAGAGTAAAAAATGATGACAGGATAGTGGGCATGTTGAAAGAAATGCTTGACATTGAACTGGACAGGCACTATCCTGATGAAGAAGCTGAATTTGATGCCAGAAGTTTGAATATATCAGTGGATAAGGCAAAAGAGAATCGGGCCAGTTGGATCATGAAAAGAATTGAAAATGTTAAGAAGGTTGTAAAAAGGGTATTGAATCCACCAAGAAGGAACCCTCAACCAAGAAAACCACTGACCAGAGATGCTGACCTTAGTACATTCATAGAACCAACTGGCGAGGTATCGAATGATGACATCAAGTCTGCTGTACTGGCTGCTGGAGCTGGGAGTATTAAAATATCAAATGAATCTGAAGCAAGAAGCTATTACTCCCAGATCATGGCAACCAAAAGACATAGTGGGACTATCAATGGTGTTAATGTAACAATTAAGCCAGGCACCAAGTACTTTCACGTTGAGGTCAGTTATACCAGAAGGCCACTGGTTAAAACTGACAATCCTGGTGCAATGCAATATGGGTTCTCGGAATGGGTTGGATGGTAAACTTTTTGGAGGCCAAGGCACAAAGGAATAGGTTTGAGAAAGCATGGGTCAACTTCTTGAAGGGCAAGATTCAACACAAAGAGAATTTGGAGCTGAAGTTGAACATTGATCCTGAAGACTCACAACCTATCTCTTCAGTGACCAAGAAAAGGAAAACTGGTGAAGGGCCATCAAGCTAAATTTTTCTTTCAGTTTATCTACTTGTAACTTTATTTACATTCTGTAACTTGTGTAAATTTCATTTCCTTATATAAATGAAGTTACCAGTTTGTAACCACAAGGTAGATAATAGATTAGATCTAACAAACTTAAAAAGAAAAAACCCAAGGCATTTATTGATCTATAAAAATGCCTTGGAAAACTTAGATAGATTTAATCGAACAAGTCTCTCTAGTTCACACTTGTACAGATACAAGAACTGAAAAAGACTTGCTAATATTTCAGGACAAATAGGGGAATTTGTTAGGACCAGTTTCAGTGAAACTGGCCAGTCTCCAGTTGCACCTGGAGACCAAGAAGATTTGTCCAGAAATATATTGAAGTCCAGTTGCATCATACAGTTAACGCAACTGAAGACTTCCTCCAGTTGAGAACTGACCAGTTGAAGAATCCTTCCAGTTGGAGTCGAAGACAACAAGTGGAAGATAGAGAATAACAATGGCAGCGAAGCCCAGTTGACATTCTAGTCAGTTACAAACTGGAGACCGTCAGTGGAAAGCTCTTACAAAGCTTTACACTGATTACGAGGAATTTACTTTTATGCTTTATGTGCTTTTACCCGGATAATAAGATTTATCTTATTATTTAAGTACAAAAAGGTACATAAAGCTGGTTGAGTAAAGTTGCTTTATACTGCAACTTTACACTGCATTTTAAGGAATTAAATGTTATTCCTTAAATGTTCTCAACCATATTTGTACGGCCAAAGTTAACATCCCAATGTTAACTTTGCCTATAAATACAAGTCATTGCACAACAAGAATAACAAGTAAGTGAGAACACTTCACACTTTGCATACCTGCAATATTCTTGGTAAACTTGTGCAATCTTCTCTCAATCGTAAAAAGGAACATTTCACAACTTTAAGTGTTTCGATTGTTCAGAGAAATTCCAAGTGTAGATCAATTGTAGTTCATAGGTGTTAGGATATTTACATACTTGTATTATCTTGGTTCCGCAACAACCTTGTAATTTATTTAAAGTTAATAAATAATTTACACTTGAAAATTACATATTGTCTCACCAATTTACTTTACAAGTATTTTGTATTATTGCATTGTTCTTTTCTTATTGTCACTTAAATAAGTAATCTATCTAGAACTTGGTATATACTCTCTGTAACTGGTCGTCTCCAGTTCAGCGTTTATATTGCAAAGTAACTCCACCATCGACATAGAGGTGTCTTCAGGTAGTACCATCTATTGATTTGGGACTTACAACATATAATCATTAAAGCATTTAAGGACTTAACGGACACAAATTGTTGACTTAACGACTCAAGTCAACCGTTAAATAAAAGTTCGGGATGTTACAATTACCTCCCCCTTAAAAGGATTCCGTCCTCGGAATCACTTCAGCATCAAATAGGTGAGGTTAGTTCCCCCGCATTACGGACTCGGTTTCCCATAATCAAACTTTCTCTAAGAGTATGCCTCCATTTCGCAAACACAAGGTCAATTTGCTTCATACGAAGCTTATTTACTTAAGCCAAGAATCTTAAACGGCTCATCTACAATCACTTTCTTAGCACCAATGCTCCCATCTTAACGGAACTCCATGCTTACATCACCTATATACAAGTGGCAAGCTTCACCACGCACACATACTCATGAGTAACAAGAAGAAGGAACATTTTTATCAACTAGTCTTCAACGACTCATATCACATCATTGCCCTTAGGGGTTATGTTAGGTCCAGATTTACTGGACACACTCCAGACTTGAAGACTGGAGCGGCACTGAAGATTTGTCCAGAAATAATAGAAGACCAGTGAGCTGTTTACTTGTACAGGAATATGGATTCCACCAGATTAGCTCACTGGACTTCACTCCAGTCAAGATCGTTTCTACTGAAGACATTCTCACTGAAGTCAAAGACTGAAGTTTGAAGAAAGAAGACTGACAAGCAGTGGAGCCCACTGACAGTCTTACCAGATCTCCTGACTGGAGCTTTATCAGTGTTCTAGACCTTACAAGTCTGAACACTGATTACGAGGAATTGACTTTATGCCTTTACACGCTTTTACCCGGACAACCCATTTGTCTATTGATAAAAGTACAATACGTGTGTAAAGGTGGTTGGTTAAAAGGATAACAAGTCACATCAATATGACTTTATCCTTGTACTTTAACCAATGCATTTAAGGAATTAAAGTAGTTGCCTTAAATGCATGCAACCATATTTGTACGGCATAATAAATTCACTGTTGAATTTATTTGCCTATAAATACAAAGTCACATACCTCGTACAAATTACTTTTTTTGCAATTTGGTGAACTTGCTAAAATACTCTCGATCAAAATAGTTATACTTCACAACTTTAAGTATATCGATCCAAGGAGATTATTTAGCAAGTATAGATCACTTGTAATTCAAAAGATTGTTTAGATAGTTACATACTTGTAATATCTAGGTTCCGCAACAATCTTGTATTTTGTTTAACATCAATAAATAAAATACACTTGAAAATTACATTTGTGTTCCACCATTTATTTACTTGTTTAAATATTGCTTTAAGTCTTTATTACTTTACTTATACTCTTGCATTTGTATTTAAAGTAATACTAGTCCAATCTAGTTCATACTTGACTTGTTATTTACACTCGTGGGTTAAACCATCGTGTGAGGGACTTTACAATTGGTATCAGAGCAGAAGGCTAATATACTTGCCTAGATCTGTTTCACGATGGCCAACCCAGAAAATACACAAGGTAATCCTGAACCTAATTTTAATGAACCACCACCCGTTGTCAATAATAATCCTCCACCTCCTCCTCCTACTTCTCCACATGTACATGTGCACTACTCGAATAATCCTGTTCCTAAATTCAATGGGAGCAGTGATGAATTTGGTACGTGGAAAGCTAGGATGATATTACATGTTACTGGTATTGAAAGGAATATGATGAAAATTTTAAATGAAGGACCCTATGTGCCTAGACTTCCTATCAATGCACTCCTTGACCCAACTGGATCAAGAAGTGGAAGGGAAAAGAGGGAGGAACACTGGTCCGAAGAGGAGAGGAGATTGGTAAATCTTGATACCATCCTTAAAAACATGATCCTCGGGGTTGTTCCAGAAACCCTAATTCCCACACTAGTTCTCTATCCCAATGCTAAAACCATGTGGGATGAACTGGTGAACCAGCATGAGGGAGGTGATGACACTGTTGTTACTAGAAAGGTCTCCCTAAACAAAAAGTATGAGTCATTTTTTGCTCTCCCCAATGAGTCTCTAACTGGTACTTACACCAGATTTATGAGCATTATAAACCAGTTAAGAGGACTGGGGGTTGAGAAAGACAAGGATATACTTTTGGAGAAATTTTATGATATTCTTCCCACTAAATGGTCTCACATGATTCTGGTCTTGAGACAAGGTAAAACCTTGCACTCCCATACTTTGTCAACATTGTATGGAGCCTTCAGATTCACTGAAGAGAATCAAGCCCGAGAATTGAGGCTGAAAAAGATGCTTTAAATCATGCTTCCAGTAGTTCCACATTGGTCAGTAATACTGAACCACCTTGTGCTGCATTAATATCTTCCGAGAATGTATTTTCTATGAAGAAGATGATGTCTGAACTAATGGATTCTGGAGTCACTAATGATATCTCTCCAGACTGTGATGAAACTGACAGTGATGACCTGGTTGCAATAATTGCTAAAACATTTAATCGTTTTAAAGCAAGAGCAAATAGGCCCACTGGACAACATGTGCCCAGTTCCTCTACTGACAAGACCAATCTGACATGCTTTAAGTGTGGCAGAAAAGGTCATTTCATGAAGGAGTGCAAGTCCAGTCAGTTTGTCTCTCAGTTGGTCCATCTACTTCTTATAACAAGCCTGATGATAGCTATAAGTCCAAGTACAAAAAGCTTAAGGCTCAAATTGCTCTCATGTCTCAACAAATAGAAAATAATAAATGCATGATAGCAACCACTGAAGAAGCATGGGTTCCCTCAGATGATGAGGAAGAGGAAAGAGATTGTTGCTTTATGGCTCTGGCAGATCAAGAGCATCTGGTGAAGGATGATGTCATATCTGGTCGATGGGTGGACATTGTTATAAAAAAGGTTAGTGAGTATGATAATGAAACCGATCCTGAATTAAAATTTGACATTGCTGAAGCTCTAAATTCTGATTTAATTTTTGTGGAAACTGTTAGATTTGACAGCCTTAATGGCTTAGAAATAGATTCCTCTGAAATCGCTGCTTTAAAATCAAAATTAAAAGAACTTCAAGATATTGAACTGGCATTTCAAGCACAAGTTTTGGTAACTGAACAACTGGTTCAAGAAAAACATGACCTGGAAATGATTTTGCAAAAAGAAAAATAGGTCATTAAATCATGGCTAGAAACAAGAAATCCATATGATGCTGGAATAAACCAATTTCCATCCCAAAAACGTGCTTATCTGGATGGAAATACTCATATTGCAGCATTAATACCAGTTATTGACCGGTTACCAGAGGAGGTTAGACCAAGTACTATTTATGATGAACCTTCTACCCCAAAAACTTGTATTATCCCAGCTCAACTTCCAGAGGTTAAGACTGGAGCATTCCAGATGACTGCTCCAGTTAAAAAGGTCAATCAGAATAAACCTTTGCCTCAGACTGCTTCTAAAGAACCCCAGGTTCAAAAGAAAAAGATCAGTTCCCTCCCTAAGCCTAAGGTCCAGTCATCTGGAAAGGCTCATGTGTCATCTGAAGAATCTATTTTGTTAAGGTTGGAGAGCCAGTTTCAACTACTGGCTCTTCAAGTTCAAAGCTGTAATGCAAGACTGAACAACTTTGAGGGTACTTCATCTGGCCCTAAACAAAATCCCAAACCTTTTTCTATGAAAGATAAAAATATTCCTTCAATTGAGAAAAAGAAAAAGGTTTCTAAACTATCAACTCCAGTAGTGTTTTCTACAAAAACTACTGTTGAAGAAAGTGAACTTAACCAGATACCCCCAGGGATCCATAAGGGAGGATCCAGTGAAACCCATCAGTCGATGGGTTCCCAAATCTAACTGATATATCTGGTGGATGTGCAGGGCGATCGAAAGAAGTTTATCTGGTATCTTGACAGTGCAGCTGGCAGGACAATGACCGGATGTAAGACCCTGCTGGAGGAGTTCATAATTTATGATGGACCCTCCATTACTTTTGGAAATGATGGTTGTGGAAAAACTGAAGGGTATGGTGTTCTGAACAATGGACAAGTCAAATTCAGACGAGTTGCATATGTGAATGGTTTGAAATATAACCTGATCAGTGTCAGTCAACTGTGTGATGATGGCTATCAAGTTCTGTTCAATATTGTTCATGGCATCGTATTCAACAAGGACTGGAAGGTAGTATTGATTGCTCCCAGAAGAGGGAATGTGTATGTGATGGATATGGAAAGCTCTCCTTCAGAGCAGTGTTTCTATACTCAAGCTGATGAAGACACAAACTGGTTATGGCATAAAAGGTTATCCCATTTAAATTTCAAAAATATTAATAAGTTGTCTAGAAAACAACTGGCAGATGGGATACCTTCAGTTTCCTTCAAAAGGAAAGGCCATGTCCAGGATGTGAGATGGGAAAGCAGAAACGTGCCAGTTTCAAGACCAAGCAGAATTTCAGCATATCTGAACCACTTCATATGCTTCATATGGATCTCTTTGGTCCAGTGAATGTTCAGACTCGTGCTGGTAAAAGATTTACCCTGGTGATTGTTGACGAATACTCCAGATTTTGTTGGGTAATCTTTCTCAGATCTAAAAATGAAGCTGCTGCTGAAATCATCACTCTCATCAAGCAGATTGAACTCAAGTACAAGCGAAAAGTATGTCAGTTAAGAAGTGACAATGGAACAGAATTCCAGAATGCAACTCTGGAGAAATTCTGTACTGACACTGGCATCTCTCAGAACTTCTCTTCAGCACGCACTCCAGAGCAGAATGGAGTGTTAGAAAGGAAAAATCGAACGCTGATAGAAGCTGCCAGAAGTATGCTTGCTGAATCTGGTCTTCCTACCAGTTTCTGGGCTGAAGCAATTGCAACTGCTTGCCACACCCAAAATCGATCAGTGTATGTGAAACGACACAAGAAGACATCCTATGAAATATTAAGAAATAGAAAACCAAATATTGGTTATTTTCACGTTTTTGGATGTCCAGTTTACATCCTAAATGACTCCAGTCAGTTAGGCAAATTTGATTCCAAAGCTGATGAAGGATATTTCTTAGGATATTCAGCCATTCGCAAAGCCTTTAGAGTCTACAACAAGAGACTGGAGAAGGTACAAGAGTCAATACATGTCACATTTGATGAATCAAATAATGCAATCAATAAAAAGCCAGCCCTTGATTCTCCCCCAGAAAATCCAATTATCTTCTGTGAATCTGATCCCATCAACTGCAAAGATTTACCTGAAGAAGTTTCCAGTCATTCTGACTTGGAACCAGCTCAAAAGAAGAAAACCCCTAGTAGTACACCTTTCTATCCTTCAATAAGTTTCAAACTACCCTCTGAACTTGTTATTGGATCAGATGTTCGTACTACTCCTCTAGTATCAGTATCAGTTGAAATTATACCAGAAATATCTTCAAATGAAGAATTCCAAACTGAACCAGTACTTCAAGAAATGCCTTCAAATGAAGAATTTCATGATGCAAATCGTGATCTTACTGATTCAGATGAAGATGTTGAAATAGTCTGGCAGGATCCTCATCCTGAAACTCAATTGAACTCTTGCACTGATATTGTTGTCAGTAACAATCCTGGTCAATACTCCAGATGGACAAAAGCTCATCCTATCGATCAGATCATAGGTGACTCCAGTAGAGGGGTTCAGACCAGAAGAGCCTCCAGTGATCAATGCTTATATGTCAGTTTCTTATCACTGATTGAACTAAAGAAGATTGACGAGGCTATGGAAGATCCAAGCTGGGTGACTGTTATGCAAGAAGAGCTTCACCAGTTTGAAAGGAACAAGGTTTGGTACCTGGTCCCTTTTCCAGTTGGCAAGAAAGAACCAATTGGAACAAGATGGGTCTTCAGGAATAAGGTAGATGAAGATGGCCACGTAATCAGAAATAAGGCCAGACTGGTAGCACAAGGGTACTACCAGTCAGATGTTGATTTTGATGAATCATTTGCTCCAGTGGCTAGACTTGAAGTGATCAGAATATTCTTAGCATTCGCTGCTCATCATCAATTCAAGGTCTACCGGAAGAAGAAGTGTATGTCAGACAACCACCAGGTTTCGTTGATGAAAAGCATCCTCACTGGGTATATCGTCTGGACAAAGCACTTTATGGTCTCAGACAAGCCCCACGTGCCTGGTATGATACTCTGACTAGACACTTATTGAAAAATTGTTTTAAAAGAGGTGCAATTGACAATACCTTATTTATTCTTCGTGAAAAAGGTAATATTCTGCTGGTACAAATTTATGTTGATGATATTATTTTTGGGTCTACTGATGAAAACATGTGCAGGAAATTTTCTAAAATCATGTCCTCTGAATATGAAATGAGCTTAATGGGTGAATTAACATATTTTCTAGGACTCCAGATTAAACAAACCAAAGATGGTATTTTTATTAATCAGGAAAAGTATGTTAGAGATCTTTTAAAGAAATATGATATGAACTCTTCACCATCAAAACCCACTCCAATTTCTGCACCACTAACACTGGACTCAGATCCTGATGGAAAACCAGTGAACATCACTGTCTATAGAGGCATGATTGGTTCACTGATGTATTTAACTGCCAGTAGACCAGACATAATGTTTTCAACATGTTTATGTGCCAGATATCAGTCTAATCCAAAAGAATCTCATATGCTTGCTGTAAAGCGCATACTGTCCCCAGTTTGGGTCTTTGGTATCCCAAAGGCTCGGGCATGGATCTAATGGGTTATTCAGATTCAGATCATGCAGGTTGTAAGATAGATAGGAAATCCACTACTGGTGGATGTCATTTCCTTGGTGGCAAACTGGTCAGCTGGACCAGTAAGAAGCAAACTTCAGTTTCATTGTCCACTGCTGAAGCTGAATACGTGTCTGCAACCAATTGTTGTGCTCAGATACTCTGGATGAAGAACCAGTTGCTTGATTATGGTATTAAATATTCAAAAACTTCTATATTTTGTGATAATACCAGTGCCATTGCTATCTCAAACAATCCAGTCATGCACTCAAAGACAAAGCACATCGATCTCAGGTATCACTTCATTCGTGACAATATTATGAAAGGTAACATTGAACTCCATTTTATTCCCACTGACAAACAACTCGCTGACATTTTTACTAAACCACTGGATGTAAAAACATTTGAATATCTTGTTGGTGAGTTGGGAATGTTAAACCCTTAAATCTGGAACCTTGGTATTGAACGCCTTTGTGTACTATCAGGGATCCTTGATTTAAAGATTTATACATCTATGACTGCTTGGTATTGAACGCCTTTGTGTACTATCTTTGCATTAATAGATTTCTGGATCAACATTCCAGGGGGAAGACTCAGGCCATATATTTTCTTGTCCTTAAAATGTTTTAATTTCAGGGGAATTTATTAATTTATTTTCTCACTGGACAAAATTTTCTGGAAAATATCCCTGGTACCTTGTAAATGTGTCCCTCTCACTGGTACTTAGATAGGTTGAAGTGCATGTTTGAGGTAACTTCTGTCTCCTTGTAAATGTATCCCTCTCACTTGTCTGTATTAGTTGATGTGCATGTTTGAGGTTGCCAGTCTTTCAAATGGTTTTCGTTGGTACTTTACTGGAGTGTCCCTCCAGTGTACCATCAGTGCATGCATCACTGGCCTAATCCACCATTGATACTGGAGTGTCCAGTCAACCTCCAGATGCACTGAAATGAGTCATGGTATGTCAGTCATAATTTTTTAATACTTGGTCTTTGTGTGTTAAAACTATTATAATTCGTGTTCTAGTGCGGAAGTAAGGTAATCAACAATGGTGGAAAGTGTGTGTGTTAGTGTGTGTTCTTGAGAGAGAAAGATGTGTGTGTGGGAAGCAGGAATGATTGATTATCATAAGTGTGTAAAAAGCTTTTAAAATTTGAAGGCTTGAGGGGTATTTATACTCTAAGTATATTTCAAAAACTCCCCCTCAACCTTACATTATATACATAAAATACAATGTTTAGAAATACAACTAAGCACTATTTTATATTTCTAACATTCTCCCCCTTAGTGCTTGGTTGTCCATCATCACTTTCTATGTTGTCTCCTCCTCTTGTTTGCACGTCTTTGCTTGTTCTTTCTTTTCTTATATCGTCGTGCAGCATTTGAGGTTGATGGCTTGTCAATCTTTGAACTCCAGAAGGCTCTCTTCTTATAACTGTTCCATGAATCATTCCAAAACTTCTTAGGGATGAAGTGCCAGTTATCACCTACAGGACGTTCATCTGGCAATTTGATATTATCTTGAAAGTTTACAGGAGGAATGTTATGAGGACCACGTTCATGACTAGGATTCCAAAGAACCCATGAACCTGTCTTGGTGTGAATGATTCCTTCTTGAGGCTTGGGAGTTCTTGTGACAATGAGATCTCTAATCCTTTGACGCATATCAAGAGTATCTTTGATACATCTTATATGATCTTCTCTTTGAGACTTGATTTGTTCATCTTCTTCATTGTCAGAATCTTCATCTATTGCATTCAGAATTGATTGACAATATTTCAAGGTACCATCTGAATATTTGGGAAAATCAGAGGCACGAATGAAGATCTTTTTCTTCAGTCGATTAATGAAGACAAATCCATCCAAATTTTCAATTGGATCTCCAATCATATATGAATCTAGCTCATAACCTCTGGCTCTTTGGTTTAGTTTTGTAAGGTTAATCCTGCTAGTTCTTCTTTCTAATCCAATCTGAAAGTCATTGAACTCATAAAATCTGATCAATGCTTGAATATGACTTTTCAATGCTTCGTAGGCTAGAAGTTGATCTGGAGTCTTGATGATCAGATAAGCATATTGATTGTAGAGAAATAAGATGTCTGAGATTGTCATATGTTGAAAAGATTCTTCTTGAACAACATAGATATTGCCATCTGCTCGACGAACTCTGAATCGAACAAGTCTAAGATTGTGGTTTTTTAGAGGAGTAAACAACTGAAGGACTTTAGTGATTGGAATTTGAAATTGCTGATACCACCATTCAGCTCTTACAGAACTTTCAGCATTCATTAGCTCCATATATGCATCTCTTTGACCTTGATGTCTGAACAGAAAGAATGCTCTTAATCGGTTCAAGTTCATGTTGAGTCTTTCACTTGGTGAGCAATAGATTTGAAAGGCTCTTTCTTCAAGATATCTTGCTCTGCACACAATTTCTTCAGGTCTTGTGCTCAAATCCAAGATTTGTTCATAATTCTCAGCAAAATAGCCCTCATTGATCTGCCATATCTTATTTCTTGAGATCCTTGGATGTCTAATTCCTTGTCCAAGTTCATTGGGAGTCTCAAGATTTTCTGTGTTTCTGAGATGATAAACTATCTCTTCAAAGATATCTTCTCCATATTCTTCTTGAACTACACTTGCTGGAGCATCATCAGGTTTATCAGAATCAGACTCATCATCATTACCATTTCCTGGTTGAAATGGATCAGGATCACTTGACTCATCAGAACTTGATGTGGAAGAATAATAATGGGAAATATTTCTGATGAGTGGAGGTAAATCATCCGAATCTTCTTGAATTTGAGTTCCTCCTTGAGTTTTAGTAACAACTTCTTGAACAGTTTCTTGACCATCTTGAGCTTGTGTCTCATGACCCTCTCTAATACTCTCATATTCTCCCCATCGGGTTGATCATCAAGTTCTTGATCATCCCGACGCCTTGAGATATTAGCCAGTCGACATTGTTGATCAAGCTCAATGACTCGCTTTTGAAGAGCTTCAATTTGAGTCTGTTGTTCCTGTTGTGTACTTTGAAAAGACAAATATGCAAGAAGTGATTGAAAAATAGATCTTTTATGCGAAGAAAGATGGGGTTCTTCTGATCTCAACCGATTCATGAAAGCAACAATTAGAGTATCGGTAGAAAACCCACTGGTGGCAATTCTGTTGGTGAGCAATCGCTTAAGTATTCGGATGAATCAGATGATTCAGAAGAAGAGCTGGAAGAATGATGTGGTGAATTTGGATCAGGAAATGATTATGATAGTGGTGTTGGTGTTGTTGTTGTTGTTGTTGTTGTTGTTGTTGTTGTTGTTGTTGTTGTTGTTGTTGTGTTGTTGTTGTTGTTGTTGTTGTTGTTGTGTGTTGGTGTTGGAGTCTCTTCTGGAGAACGAATGTGTAAAGCACCTCCAGTAAGCAATCTGGGTGATTGAGATGTTGTTTGAGATGCAGGAAGTTTACCAGTGATAGTGTTTCTCGAGATAAGTAGCTCACTTCTTTGTCCTTCTTCAATACCTTCAACAAAATGAGTAATTAATCTTTGAGCCTCGGGTGGTAATGGAATATCAGAAATTGGCACATCAGTAGTCTCAAGTGATTCTACTAAGTGACCCGAAGACATCATGACTGTCTCAGGATTTCCTGTTGGTTCAAAAGTATGAGCAACAGTTGATGATTCGGCTTTGCAACCAGAATCTTTTTGAAAATGGATATAAATAACACCGGAGTCACTTAGACGAACCGTTAAGCCCATAGCACGAAGAGCTGATGCAACAGTTCGAGCTCGTAAGAATTCAGACTGTCGCACAACTAGGGCACCTTCGTTCAAAGCTGGCATGATGTTAGCAATGGAAGGATTTCCAAACAATCTTCGAGAGGGCACAAGAGCCGATCTCTCTATGTTTGTTCCGGCAACATCACTTAGATGTGCAGATGGTACCACAAGTGGTGTCCTAAGTGTACTAGACACACGTGCAGAAACTAAAGTCAAGAGAGGGGCAGGTGTCTCTTTTGCTTCAACATTCACAGACTCTGAAGGAGAATGGAATGGAGTACGTGGTTTTTGCCCGTGCAAAAATGAGACGTCAGTCTATAGAGAGACTTCCGAATGGCTTATGGAGGTTTGTTCATGCGAGAGTTGGGAGCTCTCGTCTTCTACCCTACGGCGAACCCGGCGTAGATATTGGTTTGAGACTAATTGGAGGCCAACGTTTTCTTTTTGCCTTTCACTTATCCCGGACCTCTCAACCTCTCTGGTATTTTCAACCCCTCCCTCATTCCTTCCTTGTTCCTCCGGGATGTCTATGACATCATCAGCAAACTGATTTGCATCATCATCAGATGCATCATTATCAGAAGTAATCGTATCTTCTGTTTCGGGTTCTTGAAATCGGTCATACTCAAAGCGAGATCTTTTAAAAGTTTTCCTAATGTTTACTGGAATTGATTTCTTTCTGCTCTGAGTATAAGTTGGTGGAGGAGATCGAACAAAGGATGATGAAGGTATGGTTGAGATAGATTGAGGTATGATTGGTTGTTCAGGTGTTGTAATTTCCGGAAGTGGTGAAGATTGATTAATTGGTGTTTGAGGTAATTTGGGTGAAGATGGAGATGATGGTTTTTGAGGTGATGGTGTTCTGGGTGATCGGATTAAATTGATTGTTTTAGGGAGTGGTGATCGGATTGGTCTTTGAGACCCAGAAACAGATATTGTTTCCTCAGAAGATCTTGGAGAAGAAGTTTCAGCTGTAGCTTTACTTTTGAGTTTCTTTGATGAACTCTTCTTCTTCTTCTTTTGATGCACTTGTTTACTCAATCGTAACACAAACATTTCTCCTTTTTGTTTCTTTCTTTTTGGCTTACTGGAACTGGATTCACCCTCACGCTCTTTTCTTTTACTACTTGACCCCTCACCAGGTGTCCTATGTACAGCTTGGGTAGGAACCGGGAGGCTTTCCGGTCCCAGTGTTGTTCTAATCCAGTCCAGATAAGCAATCTTATCATCATCAGAATCTGAAACCATATCTAATAGAAATGATGGAATCAGGAAAGTATAGTTAGCAGTTCCTGAATCTCTAACATACTTATAAAAGTGTATGGTCACTTGGCTGCTGGCTGGAAGCCTTGGAATGCTTCTTTCCTGTCTGACTGCACTGTAGACAATTGCTGTGAGAAATCTTATGAATGGAATATACTTCTTGGGAGCAGAGACTTTGCCATTTACTAATACTATCAATTGATCCCACAGAAGTTGAGCAATGTCATAGTGTTTGTTGAAGACAACACCATAGAAAATGTGCAGCATTGGCTGTGTCAGATTGTCCATCCCTCTTGTGTATGGAGTTAAGCAGTTGCTTATGATGGAATACACATAATACCAAATCTTTGGTAGATTCTTTAATTTGAAATCTCTTGTTTTGGTTAAAGGACCTTCATATCCAATAGAAATCAAGGCAGCAAACATCTCCTCATTGGACTCAAACATATCATAATCAACATGTCCATTGAAGTTTGCTTCAGAAAGTCTTAAAATTCTTCGGAAATCATCAAGATTGAATTCAAACTCATATCTTCTATCTCCAGAATTCAATTGATATTGGAAATAACCTTGGCGACGAAGATCAGGTGATTTGGATTTAGCTTTGGCTCTTGGATTTGTTGGATCTTGAGGTTGAACAAAGATAATGGATCTCCACATATCAAAAAGATAGACTTCAGCTAAGTCTTGTTCAACGGTAAGTACATATGTGAGAGGGTGATTATGAAGAATTCTTGGAACAATTTGAAAGCCGGGAGCCATGAAAGGATCAAACAATGCTCTGTTATTTCTCATGTTCCTTGTGTTTCCGGCAATAAGAATTTCTTCAATCGATTCATTTAGAGCAACCTCTTCATCATGTTCAATAACTTCTTGATGATCCATTTTTATTTTTCTGATTTAAGACATAAAAGAGTTTAACGCACACATAAAACAAAGTTTGAACAGCAAATAATAAGATTCAAACAGGTGATTTATATAAGATACAAAGAGGTTCACAAAGGCGATCAACTCAGTGTATTTTATATAAATAACTTGTTATGAGAAAATGAACATAGAACAGTCAAATACATATTTCCATATATAAACTTACAAAGAAGTTCACAAAGGCGATCAATTCTCTGTACTTTTATATATTTTCATGTGTACATGACTTGAAAAATAGGTAAAATCATATAAGTACAAGATATTTGAAAATAGTAAGGAAGTACACAAAGGCGTTCAATTCCCCGTATTTCAAATATATTGTGATTATATGATAATACAAAGCACTTTGTCACACCACACAAATTTTTAAAAAAATTGGAAAGAATAAAAAAATTTTAAGAAATTTTTTTTTTCTAAGTATAGACAGCTAGGACGATCTTGATGAGATCGTCCTGAGGTTGAACTCAGTTTGGAAAACAAAACGATCATAAGAAAGATCATCTCAACATTTGTTTTGTTGAAAAAGTTTAAGGACAATTTGAACCGTGGGACGATCTTGGATAAGATCGTCTCAAAGTTTTATTACTTGAAAGAAAGATATTGAAGTAAAGGAAAAATGGGACGATCTTGTATAAGATCGTCTTAAAGTTTTATTACTTGAAAGAAAAATATTGAAGTGAAGGAAAATGGGACGATCTTGTATAAGATCGTTTTAAAAACAATTCTAACACTTTGAAATATAAAGTGAAATCATCTCAATGATTTCCCCTTAAATTTAAAAGTATTAGTTTTGAGCAAACCGATCTCTTACGAGTTCAGTTACCCATTCATTTGTTTTTCAAATCAATTCATCAACCACACAGCGTACAGACCCTATAACGATCCTGACAAGATCGTCCTGGTCTTGGTCTCAAGGGTTACATGGCAAACAAATAGATGGAACTAAGACGGTCTTTGGCAAGATCGTCTTATTTCCAAGTCGTTCTAGAACCAAGACGGTCTTGGGCAAGATCGTCTTATAAACAAAACAAACTTGAAACTAAGAAGATTTGGCCAGAATCGTCTTATCTCCAGCCAGTTAAACTCTAAGCACAATATGATTTATTTTCAAAACTAAGCATGGCAAAATCATTTATTTGAATCATAGAAAGCAAGATTGAACTACTCTCATTACTTAAATCAAACAAAATAACCTAGATTAATTCGAAGATCGTCTTAGGTCATCTTTTTCACAAAACAAAATGAGTTGCAGGTTTTTGAATTTTTGAAAACACAATACTAAGCATTTAAACATGTAATAAACATACACATATAACCTAAACATGCATCTAAATCATTCCAACATCACAGATTCATCAACAGAAGCAGAAAATTTCAAGTAAAAATGAAAGAAGAAAAAAAAACTTACATTCTAAGTCGAAATCTTACTTGAAGATGTGATTAGATGACAATGATGTTATGGAATGAAATGATCAGTATGTAATTACCAACAAAACCCTTATCTTGTTTCAATGATCAGCCAAAAGTTGTTTTCGAAGTGATATGAGAGTTTATGGGAAACAGTGAGATGAAAAAAAATGGGAAAAAGAAAGGAAATAATTTGTTTCCCTCCTCCTTAAGGAATAGGAAACCGATTTGGTTGGGTCGGGTGGGTCATGGGCTTATTGAAATTGGGCCTCTTTTTTTTTTATTATTTTTTTTTAAATTTTTATATTTGGTTTTTCTAATATAAACAATGAGTTTCTCTTCAAATAGTGCAAATACACAAACTCCCCTTAGATTCATGAATTATCCTTTTTCTCCCCCTCAAACATTGCATGATATTTAAGCACATTGCACATAGGGATAGCATCAATGTTTGACAGATAATGAATGAGAGAGAAAGAGATGAAGGATTTGTACGAAACATGCAGAGGCAAGTAAGTGCATTGGTAATGAGCACTTATTTGAGATTGTTTCTTGAAAAGAAACTCATTCCAGGATCATGTGTTGAACATTATCCGAGATTGGAATACTAAACACAGACCTTTATTACCTGCAAAACACAATTAAGGTTTTCTAGGTACCCACCTTTGAATGGGTCCTTTTGGGTTAGTGGAATCATTCAAAGTGTACAGATGAGGTTTTCGAACAAGAGGTTTATTCTTAAGATTCATCACAATCCCATTGTAATCAACAATCAAAGGTTTAGAAATCACAGCAGAAGATTTAGAATTTCTTACAGACCATAGTTTAGCTGAATTACCCAAATTTGAATCAAATTTCCTATCAGGAACTTTCTTCTTGTAATCATTAGCTATCCAACTTCTTCTAACTGGTGATTTATCAGACACTTGTGTTTTAGCATAGCTAGTAGATTTTATCAATGATGATTTAAAAATCCACTTATGGTTACTAGCTAAGCTCTTCTCTCCTTTATCAGATAACTTCTTAGATTCAGTTCGAGGAGTTAAAAACACATTCTGATTTTTGCTTTGCTTGGTGGAGGTTTTGATATTTTGTTTCTTTTGAGTTGCAACAGTGAACCAACCATACTGATCTCTATAACTAGTTATACCATTAGATGTATCTTTTATCAACAAATCTTGGCTAGTTTTAGACATCTTAGTAAGACAACTAGATTGAGAGATAGCTTTAGAAGCAGAGGTTCTAGAAACAGATGAAATATCAACTTTAAGCTTTGAGTTAGTAGAAATTGCTTTCTTACCTTTGACGGCTGGGGCATGCTGACCTTTGAGTGTATAAAATGAAGTTGGAGCAAACTTAGATTTAGATTCCTTGTTTGATTTAGGCTTTCTGGGTGAGAGTTTTTCAAGCTCTTTTTCAACTTCTGGTGCAAAAACATGATCAGTTTCCATAAACTTATCAAATTCTTCAACAGAAAGATCTGGAAAAGTAAATTGTAATTCTTTTGATTGAACTTCTGGTTTAAAAACAGTTTTGTTAGTCAATTTTTCAATCAATGCTTTTGCTTTAGCCTTAAGATCAGTAGGGATCTCAATCTTTTGCTCTAAGTTCATTTTATTTTGGTCAACAGGGGTGATTACAGGAGTATTAAAAGAAAGTATTTTCTTGACAGAAGCAAGATGTTTAGCTTTTAAAGCTTGAACTTTCTCTTCAACATGGAAGAATGATGATAGCATTGAGGTTGACATATCATGAATCTCTTGAGGAGAGATGCTATGACCCTGCATATCTTTGTTAAAATTCTCACTCTCATTGGATGGAGTGGAGCAATCAACAGAAGTTTGATTATGTTCCATTTGAGTCGGGGTGGTCTCACTTACCTTTGAAGACTGATTTTGAGTTTTCAGATGTTCAATGACTTGGTGTTGAGACTCAATCTGTTGTTTTATACCTTCAATTTCTTTTTCCAATATGGTAGTTGGAATGTAAAATCTTTCTGAGATTGGTTTTGAACAATCTTGTTGAGACTCATTTTCAGGAATTGAAATGCTGTCTATTTCTTCTAACTCATATATGGATCTTTTATGAGTTTTCTTGTATGTGTCATTAATAGCAACATAATCAATCTGAAAACTGTTTGGTTTTTGTCTTTCAACATCATCTGACTCAAAGTCATCCTCAGATGGTCTGATGAACTCTTGAATCATGCCAAATCTAAGACATTTTCCATCATAAAGTGGACCAAGGTCTTCTTTTTGGACTTTTTCTAAATGTGCTGGATTCTCATAACCCAAACCAAGAAGAAGTTCTGATCTATCAATTTTCGATTTATTGTAATAAGCAGTGAAATTCAGAAGAGGATTTTGTTCAATTTTATAGATTTTTTCTTGATAAAATAAAATGTTTGTTTTCAAATCCTCAACTTGTTTTTGAAGAGTCTCAATTTCAACTCCTTTGAGAAAACAAGTACTGTTTAGATCAGAAATCTGTCTTTCATGTTTTTCACAGTTGGGTCTAAAATCTTTCATTTTATTTGTGAGAAACTTAACATCAGCTTGTCTTGCATTTGCTCTTATCCATTCATTGGTTTTCTCAAGCTTTAAGGTCTCAATGGTTTGCTTGAGTGAATGGACAGTCTTTTCAAGGTCTTGACATTTGTTGGTCAAATGAGCATTGGGTGAAACAACTTGAGAACTGTTACTTGACAAATGCATTTCTTTTAAAGAATCATAGTTCACTTTGAGAGCTTCATGAGCTATTGAGAGTTCTGAAAAATCTTCATTAAGTTTATCAAACTCTTGTTTAGCCATTTTCAAATTGTTTTTCAAAGTAAGATTTTGCTTTGTCAAGGAATCAGCAGTTGTTTGGACAGACAAGTAATCATCTTTGGAGATGAATTCTACCTCACTTGTTGTTGTTTGTGAAGTATTTTGTGAAAGATTGGTTGTTGAAGTGACAGATGTTATTAAGCATGTGAGATCTTCAGAATCAGCATCAATATCCCCGAATAGCCATGGTTTCATCTTTTGTTGTTTGGCTAAGAAGTTCTTTCTGATCTCAAGCTCTGAATTCTTCATTGTTGTCATTGAAATGAATGAATAAAAATTTGTAATTGTTTTTGTTGTTTTTGATTAAAAAAATGATACGATCTCGAGGAGATCGTCTTGAAAATTTGGAACTTAGAACGATCTTGAAGGAGATCGTCTTAGAAACTTGGAACTTAGAACGATCTTGAAGGAGATCGTCTTGAAAATTTGGTAGGACGATCTTGAGAGAAGATCGTCTTAAGAAAATTTAATGATGAAAAGTAAGACGGTCTTGGTTGAAGATCGTCTTAACAACTGGTTAAGAAAAGGTAAGACGGTCTTGATTGAAGATCGTCTTAAGAATTTGTTAAGGAAAGAAATAAGACGGTCTTGTTTGAAGATCGTCTTAAGAATTTGGATGAGTGAAAAATTTTCTAAGTATAGAAAATGTTGGAAATTTATTGTTTGAGCAAAACCAATCTCAAAGAGATTAGTTACCCAATGAAGTGTGTGATTCCCAATCACAACAACTTCAAGTGCTTAACCCACAACACACAGTTCACACAGAACCAAAAATGTTAGAACGATCTTGAGAAGATCGTCTTAACACCAAAACAAGGTAAGCACTAGGACGATCTTGAAGGAGATCGTCTTAGCAAGATCGTTTTAGAATCAATCAGCAAGAACAGCAGAAAAGACAAAATAGTCGAGAATTTCACTATTTTGCTTGTAATTTACTCAATTTTGAGAATTAGAACTCAATTCAAACCCAGAAATGCTCAGAATATGATCGCGCACAACCCTAGAAACAATTCCATTGCTTAAATCAACTCAAACTGATAATTCAAAATCTCATCAACTTTCCAAAAATTTGGATTTTGATCAATACTGTGAATTGGATTCTGAAACTTGACAGGATGTTTTTAGAGGTGATTTAGAATGTATCTGTGAACAAAAACAGGAAAAATTGAGTGAAAATTGATGGTGAATTGGTGAAGATTAGTGATGGTTAAAACGGTTATGGTGATGAACACGAATTCTCAATTTTGAACAAAATTTGCACCAATCTGCTTGAAATTTGTTCTGGATCGTCAACAGATTGTTGTTTTGCTCTGATACCACTTGTTAAAACTATTATAATTCGTGTTCTAGTGCGGAAGTAAGGTAATCAACAATGGTGGAAAGTGTGTGTGTTAGTGTGTGTTCTTGAGAGAGAAAGATGTGTGTGTGGGAAGCAGGAATGATTGATTATCATAAGTGTGTAAAAAGCTTTTAAAATTTGAAGGCTTGAGGGGTATTTATACTCTAAGTATATTTCAAAAACTCCCCCTCAACCTTACATTATATACATAAAATACAATGTTTAGAAATACAACTAAGCACTATTTTATATTTCTAACATTCTCCCCCTTAGTGCTTGGTTGTCCATCATCACTTTCTATGTTGTCTCCTCCTCTTGTTTGCACGTCTTTGCTTGTTCTTTCTTTTCTTATATCGTCGTGCAGCATTTGAGGTTGATGGCTTGTCAATCTTTGAACTCCAGAAGGCTCTCTTCTTATAACTGTTCCATGAATCATTCCAAAACTTCTTAGGGATGAAGTGCCAGTTATCACCTACAGGACGTTCATCTGGCAATTTGATATTATCTTGAAAGTTTACAGGAGGAATGTTATGAGGACCACGTTCATGACTAGGATTCCAAAGAACCCATGAACCTGTCTTGGTGTGAATGATTCCTTCTTGAGGCTTGGGAGTTCTTGTGACAATGAGATCTCTAATCCTTTGACGTATATCAAGAGTATCTTTGATACATCTTATATGATCTTCTCTTTGAGACTTGATTTGTTCATCTTCTTCATTGTCAGAATCTTCATCTATTGCATTCAGAATTGATTGACAATATTTCAAGGTACCATCTGAATATTTGGGAAAATCAGAGGCACGAATGAAGATCTTTTTCTTCAGTCGATTAATGAAGACAAATCCATCCAAATTTTCAATTAGATCTCCAATCATATATGAATCTAGCTCATAACCTCTGGCTCTTTGGTTTGGTTTTTTAGAGGAGTAAACAACTGAAGGACTTTAGTGATTGGAATTTGAAATTGCTGATACCACCATTCAGCTCTTACAGAACTTTCAGCATTCATTAGCTCCATATATGCATCTCTTTGACCTTGATGTCTGAACAGAAAGAATGCTCTTAATCGGTTCAAGGTCATGTTGAGTCTTTCACTTGGTGAGCAATAGATTTGAAAGGCTCTTTCTTCAAGATATGATCCTCCGACCGACGTTAAAAAAGCCCCACACATCACTTTAGAGGCGGAGCAATCAGAATTAATATGAACAACTGGATGGCAAAACTTTCTAGCACCACTCATGAACCCACTTCTCTTATTGGACGAATAACTGCTTTCTTTCTAAGCTGTCCATTATATGGTGCTCTTACTCTAAATCCAGGAAAGATATACCATGAATACCTGTGTGAATTCTGGTACACAGCAACATATAATGACAGAGATGACTCCATCCATTATACACTCAATCAAGGCACCAGGGCCTTCACTCTTTCTGTGGACTCTCTCAGAGATGCTCTTTCTGTGAACACTGGACTCTCTCAGTTCAGTGCATATATTGCAAAGTAACTCCACCATCGACATAGAGGTGTCTTCAGGTAGTGCCATCTATTGAGTTGGGACTTACAGTTCTAGACCTTACAAGTCTGAACACTGATTACGAGGAATTGACTTTATGCCTTTACACGCTTTTACCCGGACAACCCATTTGTCTATTGATAAAAGTATAATACGTGTGTAAAGGTGGTTGGTTAAAAGGATAACAAGTCACATCAATATGACTTTATCCTTGTACTTTAACCAATGCATTTAAGGAATTAAAGTAGTTGCCTTAAATGCATGCAACCATATTTGTACGGCATAATAAATTCACTGTTGAATTTATTTGCCTATAAATACAAAGTCACATACCTCGTACAAATTACTTTTTTTGCAATTTGGTGAACTTGCTAAAATACTCTCGATCAAAATAGTTATACTTCACAACTTTAAGTATATCGATCCAAGGAGATTATTTAGCAAGTATAGATCACTTGTAATTCAAAGATTGTTTAGATAGTTACATACTTGTAATATCTAGGTTTCGTAACAATCTTGTATTTTGTTTAACATCAATAAATAAAATACACTTGAAAATTACATTTGTGTTCCACCATTTATTTACTTGTTTAAATATTGCTTTAAGTCTTTATTACTTTACTTATACTCTTGCATTTGTATTTAAAGTAATACTAGTCCAATCTAGTTCATACTTGACTTGTTATTTTACACTCGTGGGTTAAACCATCGTGTGAGGGACTTTACAGGTTATAAACAATTTCGTCACATAATCCATAGTCATCATAAGTACATTTCTGCTTCGGAATAACCGATTGTTGCATCTTTCCATATTGCGTTCGGTGCTCAGGTTTGACTTGAGTACAAGTCACACATTTTTGTACACACACTATCACATCACTCTTGATATTTGGCCGTCATAAAATGGGTTTCAAATCAGCATACACCCTTGTACTACCTGGATGGATATAATATCAGGACCTATGGGTCTCTTCAGCTTTGCATAGCCAAACTCATTGAACTTCTTACATAGTCTTTTCTACTTTCACTTTACCTTTCATCCGTTTCGTCATTTCTTTGATTCAATCTTTAAATCAAACAAGTAATCACCTCATTTCTTCAACCTTCATAAGTAGTACACACATTACATTCAACGAAGACTATTCATTTGGCGGATAGGACCTTCTGACACATATCCTTATTAACTTGCTACTATGACTCACATAATTCATTGAACAAAGGGTCGACTTGCCATAACTTTTAATGCATAACATATCTTACTAATAGCTCACCTTTTCGACTCAAAGCATCCGCCACGACATTAGCTTTACCCGTATGGTGCTTGATTTCACATTCATAATCTCTAAGTAATTCCATCCATCTTCTTTTATCTCACATTCATATATGTCTAAGAAAACACATATTGTAAGCTCTTATGATTAGTGAATAGAGTGCACTTAGTGCCATATAAGTAGTGTCCCCACAACTTCAAGGCAAAGACAACTTCAGTAAACTCTATATCATGAGTGGGGTAATTCTTCTCATGAGGCTTCATCTGACGTAAAGCGTAAGCAACGACTTTGTCTCAATGCATATGATCACAACCCAAAAACATCTATGCCCCGGGTAAGAATAAAACAGGAGCTTCACATAACTTCTTTTTCATACATCTTTTCCTTCAAGTCCAATATAACGGTGCGGTTGTTCACCAAGAATAAGCATTCATGGACAACCTGCTTACTAATGGCTCATATCATATCAATACCTTTAGCTTCCCACGCAACCTTGTCTCTTAGTTCATGATAACGTGACTCCTCACTCCCGTTAAAGGATCATTAAATTATTATTTTGTAACAAAACTTTTGGTGTTTAGTCTTGGCTTTTAACCCTACCACACGTCGACATATAAGATTTACTACACCTCGTATCATAATAGGTTGTATCACATTTCAGGCGGCATCCAAATAAGCATGTCACCACGGTTCATAAGCCTCCTCAAGTACAACTTTTGGTCATTTCGTTCTCGGATACCGAAATCTTACTTTTATACGTATTGCTTCATGATGATTTATCTCGTCTCTTCTGTCTATGCTCCAGTTCTACTACATTCTTTGTCTCAAAGAACATTACCTTGAGCTGATTTGTCGTAGTCAATCACTCACCATAACCTCGCAACCACGGACTTAGCTAATAAATAGAACTTTGTTCCTTTCAACATTAAGCGTCAGCTGCTCCCTTAACTTTTACTTACTTTTGACGAATTTAAAACTAAGCCTCTTCGAGTTGAAAATCGTAATAATGCTCTTTACGCAAATATGATGTTCTTCGTCATACTTAGAATAGGCAAGATTTTCATTGTTAAACATGATGACTAAACGATCTAGAGAAAACTTTAGACTTGATTCCTTAAATTCATACACAACAAGGACTTTTGTTATCATGAAGGTATTTCGAGAAACTCAATAGGATCATTATGAGGATAGAAATAACTGTAGCAGGACTTTCATCATCAACAAATGGTAGCAAACTCGTAAATCTATCTTATAAAAGGAAATACATCCCACAATCGAAAACATTAACTTCTTCCTATAATGGAGAACAAAACGGAAGAATAAAGGCTAAAAGACACATTCACATATCAATAAACAATCATCACATAGCCTTAATCCTACACTCTCACTCATTCCAAACCCGTCCTAAGGCATTTCATCTCAAAGGCTAAGCATACCTACTTATGCCTAACTTGTCCTCTATCGGTTTAAGTCCAATTCCTATGGCATACCTATAGTCATTGGTTCACTTAAACCATTTCTCTTATACCAACTTGTAACACCCGTCATTTAAAAATCTGGATTTCAAAAACTTTTGGTGTTTAGTCTTGGCTTTTAACCCTACCACACGTCGACATATAAGATTTACTACACCTCGTATCATAATAGGTTGTATCACATTTCAGGCGGCATCCAATAAGCATGTCACCACGGTTCATAAGCCTCCTCAAGTACAACTTTTGGTCATTTCGTTCTCGGATACCGAAATCTTACTTTTATACGTATTGCTTCATGATGGTTTATCTCGTCTCTTCTGTCTATGCTCCAGTTCTACTACATTCTTTGTCTCAAAGGACATTACCTTGAGCTGATTTGTCGTAGTCAATCACTCACCATAACCTCGCAACCACGGACTTAGCTAATAAATAGAACTTTGTTCCTTTCAACATTAAGCGTCAGCTGCTCCCTTAACTTTTACTTACTTTTGACGAATTTAAAACTAAGCCTCTTCGAGTTGAAAATCGTAATAATGCTCTTTACGCAAATATGATGTTCTTCGTCATACTTAGAATAGGCAAGATTTTCATTGTTAAACATGATGACTAAACGATCTAGAGAAAACTTTAGACTTGATTCCTTAAATTCATACACAACAAGGACTTTTGTTATCATGAAGGTATTTCGAGAAACTCAATAGGATCATTATGAGGATAGAAATAACTGTAGCAGGACTTTCATCATCAACAAATGGTAGCAAACTCGTAAATCTATCTTATAAAAGGAAATACATCCCACAATCGAAAACATTAACTTCTTCCTATAATGGAGAACAAAACGGAAGAATAAAGGCTAAAAGACACATTCACATATCAATAAACAATCATCACATAGCCTTAATCCTATACTCTCACTCATTCCAAACCCGTCCTAAGGCATTTCATCTCAAAGGCTAAGCATACCTACTTATGCCTAACTTGTCCTCTATCGGTTTAAGTCCAATTCCTATGGCATACCTATAGTCATTGGTTCACTTAAACCATTTCTCTTATACCAACTTGTAACACCCGTCGTTTAAAAATATGGATTTCCAAAAACTTTCGCCTAACGGCGTTAAAAGAAAGCGGAATTAAACTTTAAAAGTCCAAACTAACAAATCTGTTTGGTTCATTTATTAATTGGTGTTACTAGCCATATCATCAAAACAAGTTTAAATGGAAATCCGTCGGTTGCCCAACATTAAACAACCGACAACATATTAAATGCAAATCATAAATAACTAATCATAAATCAATGTCTAATGCGAGCAGCCACTATGGGTAAACTACAGCCAGCTTCAAGATCATCTACCCATGCCTCACATCTATCTGCTCACTAATGTTGGACCTGAGGGCACAACACATTTTAAAAGAGCAAGTGTTAGCTAACGAATTAGCTAAGTAAGATAACACATCATTAATAAAACATTTGTCCATTTAAATCTTTATAGAAAAGTCATTTGAATCGTTAAGGCACAAATCACATCATACATTACACCTCACATAACATATCATCACATCAAACATCATCATAATAGGATGGGTCATCCTAAATGTGCCTAGTCATCTTTTGCATCTTCACATATAACATCTAACATCTTTGTAGTTGTGACATAAGTCACGCATCTCATATAACATATACATCTTTGTAAGGGTGACATAAGTCACACTCGACTAGATGGACAAACCTTACGGTTGTACATCAATGTCGTTAAGGAATGGCAAGCCAATCCCGGAGTAATCCGTATGTTCAAGACAAATGGGGGTCACGACATGACCTCTAACCAAAAACCCAATTCTTTCCACCTCTGTAATTGGATGCGACATGACCATCTGGTCACGACATGACCTCTAACCAAAAACCCAATTCTTTCCACCTCTGTAATTTGGATGCGACATGACCATCTTGGTCACGACATGACCTCTAACCAAAAACCCAATTCTTTCCACCTCTGTAATTTGGATGCGACATGACCACCATGGTCACGACATGACCTCTAACCAAAAACCCAATTCTTTCCACCTCTGTAATTTGGATGCGACATGACCATCTTGGTCACGACATGACCTCTAACCAAAAACCCAATTCTTTCCACCTCTGTAATTTGGATGCGACATGACCATCTTGGTCACGACATGACCTCTAACCAAAAACCCAATTCTTTCCACCTCTGTAATTTGGATGCGACATGACCATCTTGGTCACGACATGACCTCTAACCAAAAACCCAATTCTTTCCACCTCTGTAATTTGGATGCGACATGACCATCTGGTCACGACATGACCTCTAACCAAAAACCCAATTCTTTCCACCTCTGTAATTTGGATGCGACATGACCATCTTGGTCACGACATGACCTCTAACCAAAAACCCAATTCTTTCCACCTCTGTAATTTGGATGCGACATGACCACCATGGTCACGACATGACCTCTAACCAAAAACCCAATTCTTTCCACCTCTGTAATTGGATGCGACATGACCATCTGGTCACGACATGACCTCTAACCAAAAACCCAATTCTTTCCACCTCTGTAATTTGGATGCGACATGACCATCTTGGTCACGACATGACCTCTAACCAAAAACCCAATTCTTTCCACCTCTGTAATTTGGATGCGACATGACCATCTTGGTCACGACATGACCTAACCAAAAACCCACTTACTTATGGTCATGAATCATGTCAAAATACCTATATATATGACTCACAACAATGCTTGATGCATCGGGGGTTCGTTTAATACTTTAGAGCTTACATAACTCGACGGAACTCGACATTCACTCACTAAATTAACCTTTCTGGAAACTTGACATCATAATCATATTTTAAAAGCATTACCATTAGAAAGTAGACTCTCTCACGATTCCGTGGATAGCTTATTTGTCAAAAACGGAGTTACGGTTTGAAAGTTATGACTATTTTATAAAAACTGAGTAGTTTGCATTCTGGACTTGTGATGCGACATGACCACCATGGTCACGACATGACCTCTAACCAAAAACCCAATTCTTTCCACCTCTGTAATTTGGATGCGACATGACCATCTTGGTCACGACATGACCACCTGCGGGTTTACTCAATTTCGCATGTTTTTCACTCCGAAACGAATCCAAACACACCCAAGGTTAACTCTCTCTCTCTCTCTCTCTCTCTCTCTCTCTCTCTCTCTCTCTCTCTCTCTCTCTCTCTCTCTCTCTCTCTCTCTCTCTCTCTCTCTCTCTCTCTCTCTCTCTCTCTCTCTCTCTCTCTCTCTCTCTCTCTCTCTCTCTCTCTCTCTCTCTCTCTCTCTCTCTCTCTCTCTCTCTCTCTCTCTCTCTCTCTCTCTCTCTCTCTCTCTCTCTCTCTCTCTCTCTCTCTCTCTCTCTCTCTCTCTCTCTCTCTCTCTCTCTCTCTCTCTCTCTCTCTCTCTCTCTCTCTCTCTCTCTCTCTCTCTCTCTCTCTCTCTCTCTCTCTCTCTCTCTCTCTCTCTCTCTCTCTCTCTCTCTCTCTCTCTCTCTCTCTCTCTCTCTCTCTCTCTCTCTCTCTCTCTCTCTCTCTCTCTCTCTCTCTCTCTCTCTCTCTCTCTCTCTCTCTCTCTCTCTCTCTCTCTCTCTCTCTCTCTCTCTCTCTCTCTCTCTCTCTCTCTCTCTCTCTCTCTCTCTCTCTCTCTCTCTCTCTCTCTCTCTCTCTCTCTCTCTCTCTCTCTCTCTCTCTCTCTCTCTCTCTCTCTCTCTCTCTCTCTCTCTCTCTCTCTCTCTCTCTCTCTCTCTCTCTCTCTCTCTCTCTCTCTCTCTCTCTCTCTCTCTCTCTCTCTCTCTCTCTCTCTCTCTCTCTCTCTCTCTCTCTCTCTCTCTCTCTCTCTCTCTCTCTCTCTCTCTCTCTCTCTCTCTCTCTCTCTCTCTCTCTCTCTCTCTCTCTCTCTCTCTCTCTCTCTCTCTCTCTCTCTCTCTCTCTCTCTCTCTCTCTCTCTCTCTCTCTCTCTCTCTCTCTCTCTCTCTCTCTCTCTCTCTCTCTCTCTCTCTCTCTCTCTCTCTCTCTCTCTCTCTCTCTCTCTCTCTCTCTCTCTCTCTCTCTCTCTCTCTCTCTCTCTCTCTCTCTCTCTCTCTCTCTCTCTCTCTCTCTCTCTCTCTCTCTCTCTCTCTCTCTCTCTCTCTCTCTCTCTCTCTCTCTCTCTCTCTCTCTCTCTCTCTCTCTCTCTCTCTCTCTCTCTCTCTCTCTCTCTCTCTCTCTCTCTCTCTCTCTCTCTCTCTCTCTCTCTCTCTCTCTCTCTCTCTCTCTCTCTCTCTCTCTCTCTCTCTCTCTCTCTCTCTCTCTCTCTCTCTCTCTCTCTCTCTCTCTCTCTCTCTCTCTCTCTCTCTCTCTCTCTCTCTCTCTCTCTCTCTCTCTCTCTCTCTCTCTCTCTCTCTCTCTCTCTCTCTCTCTCTCTCTCTCTCTCTCTCTCTCTCTCTCTCTCTCTCTCTCTCTCTCTCTCTCTCTCTCTCTCTCTCTCTCTCTCTCTCTCTCTCTCTCTCTCTCTCTCTCTCTCTCTCTCTCTCTCTCTCTCTCTCTCTCTCTCTCTCTCTCTCTCTCTCTCTCTCTCTCTCTCTCTCTCTCTCTCTCTCTCTCTCTCTCTCTCTCTCTCTCTCTCTCTCTCTCTCTCTCTCTCTCTCTCTCTCTCTCTCTCTCTCTCTCTCTCTCTCTCTCTCTCTCTCTCTCTCTCTCTCTCTCTCTCTCTCTCTCTCTCTCTCTCTCTCTCTCTCTCTCTCTCTCTCTCTCTCTCTCTCTCTCTCTCTCTCTCTCTCTCTCTCTCTCTCTCTCTCTCTCTCTCTCTCTCTCTCTCTCTCTCTCTCTCTCTCTCTCTCTCTCTCTCTCTCTCTCTCTCTCTCTCTCTCTCTCTCTCTCTCTCTCTCTCTCTCTCTCTCTCTCTCTCTCTCTCTCTCTCTCTCTCTCTCTCTCTCTCTCTCTCTCTCTCTCTCTCTCTCTCTCTCTCTCTCTCTCTCTCTCTCTCTCTCTCTCTCTCTCTCTCTCTCTCTCTCTCTCTCTCTCTCTCTCTCTCTCTCTCTCTCTCTCTCTCTCTCTCTCTCTCTCGCACACACACACACACACACACACACACTCCCTCTCTCTCTCTCTCTCTCTCTCTCTCTCTCTCTCTCTCTATCTCTCTATCTCTCTCTCTTTTCTTTTTGTTTCTCTCTCTCTTCTCTCTTCTCTCTCTCACTCTCTCTCTCTCTCTCTCTCTCTCTCTCTCTCTCTAAATTAAATGCATCAATTATGTTTCAAGGTCAATTGACTTGATGCCACCAATTGATCCGGAAATCAACTACATCAAATCTATGATCGCTTAATTACCGAAAAATGTTATTGATCGGTTAAAACATCATGATTATTCAATCCCAACCCTTATGGCCAGAATGAATGGATGAAACTCATCCAAAGAACTTACCATATGATCAAAGATTAAAAGGTCGAAATCTATTGAAAAAAACACCACCGAATCGTCCCGAAACCGCAAGAATTGAGAGAAGAGTGCTTAGGGTTTTGAGGGAGAGTTCTTTGAGAGCCAAATCTGATTAGGATGGGATTTAGTCACGTATTGGAGGCCCTAATCAGCTGTACACACTTTCCAAGACTTAACACTTAGGCCCTTACACTTCCTAATCCAACATAATCTCACTTAATACCCATTTAGCACCTATGGGAACCCTTACCAACACTTTAAACACATTTTAAACATCTTTGGCATCTTAAATACACAAACATATAATCATTAAAGCATTTAAGGACTTAACGGACACAAATTGTTGACTTAATGACTCAAGTCAACCATTAAATAAAAGTTCAGGATGTTACATTTATAATATATGATCGAGTTTATTTGTGAATTTATCGTGTTCAAGGTGCATATATAATGTAATGATCGTTTTAAATAAAAATGTGTTCGTGTATTAGTCGAGATTAATTGATCGATTTAATGGAATGCTCGATGTTAATTGTGGTTTAAATGAGCTAGAGATATAGGAATTTGGTTAGCCCATGGGTCAACCCATACCCATGACCCATGCCCATCAACCCAACCCTATCCTCCACCCTAACTCTTACACTTTTCATCCATTCATTCATTATCTCTTTTCTCTCTCTCACTAAATGCAAGAACTCTTGCAACTCTCTCTCTCTCTCTCTAAATTAAATGCATCAAACTTAATGTTTCAAGCAAGAATTTGTTAGGGGTTTTCATCATCATTATCATTTTAACATCATATCAAAAGTTGGAGTCTTGAAGTGCAAGAAATTACTCAAATCGGGTCAAATTCGGGTTTATCACTTTGGTGGAAGAATCCGTAAGTTCAATTCATCATTTTATATTTATAAACTTGTTTCTTAGCCAAATCTTGTGTGTCTTGGTCAATTTTCAGGTCAAAAGTCAAAATGGGTCATCTAGGGTTTCTTTAGGGTTTCAAATGGGTCAACATGGATTTTTACAAGAAATTGAAGTTATGGACCGAAATCTCGACATGGGTTATGTTTGTTTAGGTTAATCATACCTGCTCAAGTTCAAAAACAAGTTTAAAAATTCATAAAGTCAGTTTTAGGTTGAAATTAGGGTTCTTGGTGTTCTTGGGCTTGAATTGGTCGAATTTGGATATATATTGTTGTTATGATTCGAGTTTGTTGAATAAATTATGACCTTTTATGTCTAAACGTGCTTGCCAACTGATGGAAATGGGCTTTTGGAACATTTAAAGTCAAATTACAAGTCTAAAATGGGTAAGAAAGGAGTTTGGGTCGTGTTTGGCATACAAAACTGCTGCTGGTCGATTTTGTGCAGACCCACCGTCTTGGACGGTCCTGCTCAGCGTCTGGGACGCTTGTGTCTCTCCTTTAGCGTCTCATACGGTGTGATGACCGTGTGAGACGGTGGCCCCCATATGTTATTTAGCCTTTACGCCACCCAGACGCTACAATCCTCTGGTCTACGGTGACCCAGGCGCCAAAATAAGCCAAACCCAGCCACCATCTTAGACGGTGGTGCTAAACGTCTTGGACGGTAAGCCAGACCTAGGCCAGCGTGTGAGACGCCAGGCTCTGGCGTGTCAGACAGTGCACTGGAACTTCGCTTTTCCAGTTTTCTTCCGAGCTTCACTTCCAGCTTTCTAGGATCGACTCAAGCTTCTGTTTGAGCCTCCCTTTGTTATCATTGGAGTTTTATAGGAGTCGTTAGGACCTCTCAAAGTCAAGAGTTGCTTCTAAGGTTCGATGTGAACTTATCTTAATGTATGTAATGTATATGGATAGGTTGTGGATGTGTGGAGCTCATCGAACGCTTATAAACTTATCTTAGCTCAGTACTAACGTGTAGTTGCTGCCCAAGGTGAGTTCGTAGCCCCTCTTCTTTACATGATTTTGGGGTGAAAAGTGTACAACGTGTTAATTTGGTTTGTTTGATCGTTATGTGCTCGTTTATTTAAGTAATCAAAGTTATATGATCGTTTGGCTATTTAATCAAGGTTTTACGTTCGTTTATGTAAGTAATCAAGGTTATATGATCGTTTGGCTATTTTATCAAGGTTATATGTTCGTTTAATTGTTGTATCAAGGTTGTATGATCGTTATATGCTCGTATCAAGGTTATGTGATCGTTTATCGATCCAAATCAAGGTTTCAAGGTTACGTGATCGTTTATCGATCCAAATCAAGGTTTCAAGGTTATGTGATCATTTAATGATCTAATCAAGGTTTTATGTTCGTATCAAGGTTTTGTGATCGTTATGATTTTAATCAAGGTTAAACGGTTGATATCCCGACACTTGTTTCCTATTGTCAAAACCTACGAACTCACCAACTTTATGTTGTCGCATTTTAGTACACTTTTCAGGTAACCAAGTTGATCAAAGACGTGATGGATGATTGCATGCTTGCTTTAGGATTGGATTTGGACTTATTATGGATCCGTGATTCATTGCTCCTGTCTATGGGTTATGCCTAGGATCGTTAGCCATCATTTGATCTATCTTTTGTAAACTATTGATGGTGTTATGCTCCTTGTGCATTTATTTGATCCGATACTTGTATTTTGAATTGATTTGTGAATGAAAATGTCCAATCCTTATTGCATTTAGTGATGTCTCTACATAATTTCCATGTCGTGCTGAGCTTTCTTCTAATGCCCCGTATTTCCGCCTTGTTGGGGTGTTACATATTCAGAAAGATAAAGTCTTTGTTTAAGAAATACATTAGCTAAACAAGTTATTTGTAAATATTTTGAGCTTTTACCTCACCCCATCATGTTGGTTAGAAAAATTCAAACCAAAAAGATATTGAGATATAATAGGATAGTTTAAGTCCATGTACAATAATGCATATATGTTTAAATATTTATGAGACATTGAGGTTTTAAGTTTACATCTGAGCATGAATAAACTATTTTTTGGTTTAAAGACATAAGTTTTATGAAAATAATAAAGTTTCATTTGAAATTAATGATATATGAAGAAACAATGTTGTTTAACTTAAATCTCTTACATAACTAAAAAAAGACTCATAAGATTTTTTTAAAAATGATTTATGTGTCAATTATATACATTCTTATTGTCACCTATTTAATATTTCTTAAAATTGATTCATAAGATTTTTTTAAAAAACTTATAATTCAAATTTCATAAGATTTTTTAAAAAAAGAATCGTAATAAGTTTTCTAACTTAATATGTGTAATTTACTCATTTAAAATTTCAATATATGTATTTATGTTTGAAACGTGTTTGAAATGTATTCTCATTAATATATAACTATATTGAAAACCCACTAGATCTTTAATATGGTAAAATAAAATCAACCAATATATATATAACAAGGTCTTAAATCCATTCCTAAACAAATAAGAACTCTTGAATGAATTCCATCTTTGATTTAGAACCGTTAGATCATATTTAATTATTTCATCTTTAATCAATGACAATATTAATACTTATACTTTATAAGATTAGTCAAAATATATCCCTCTTGTATTTTAATTTTAGTAAATTCACATAATTAAGATTGAATGCATGCGTATAATAAGGTTTTATTGCTATAAACTTAAATATGGAGATTTTTTTTTTTTAAAAATGATTTATGTGTCAATTATATACATTCTTATTGTCACCTATTTAATATTTCTTAAAATTGATTCATAAGATTTTTTTAAAAATGATTTATGTGTCAATTATATACATTCTTATTGTCACCTATTTAATATTTCTTAAAATTGATTCATAAGATTTTTTTAAAAATGATTTATGTGTCAATTATATACATTCTTATTGTCACCTATTTAATATTTCTTAAAATTGATTCATAAGATTTTTTTAAAAATGATTTATGTGTCAATTATATACATTCTTATTGTCACCTATTTAATATTTCTTAAAATTGATTCATAAGATTTTTTTAAAAATGATTTATGTGTCAATTATATACATTCTTATTGTCACCTATTTAATATTTCTTAAAATTGATTCATAAGATTTTTTTAAAAATGATTTATGTGTCAATTCCACATACATTCTTATTGTCACCTATTTAATATTTCTTAAAATTGACATATTTTTTTAAAAAAACTAAGTTTCTAACTTAATATGTGTAATTTACTCATTTAAAATTTCAATATATGTATTTATGTTTGAAACGTGTTTGAAATGTATTCTCATTAATATATAACTATATTGAAAACCCACTAGATCTTTAATATGGTAAAATAAAATCAACCAATATATATATAACAAGGTCTTAAATCCATTCCTAAACAAATAAGAACTCTTGAATGAATTCCATCTTTGATTTAGAACCGTTAGATCATATTTAATTATTTCATCTTTAATCAATGACAATATTAATACTTATACTTTATAAGATTAGTCAAAATATATCCCTCTTGTATTTTGAATTGATTTGTGAATGAAAATGTCCAATCCTTATTGCATTTAGTGATGTCTCTACATAATTTCCATGTCGTGCTGAGCTTTCTTCTAATGCCCCGTATTTCTGCCTTGTTGGGGTGTTACATATTCAGAAAGATAAAGTCTTTGTTTAAGAAATACATTAGCTAAACAAGTTATTTGTAAATATTTTGAGCTTTTACCTCACCCCATCATGTTGGTTAGAAAAATTCAAACCAAAAAGATATTGAGATATAATAGGATAGTTTAAGTCCATGTACAATAATGCATATATGTTTAAATATTTATGAGACATTGAGGTTTTAAGTTTACATCTGAGCATGAATAAACTATTTTTTGGTTTAAAGACATAAGTTTTATGAAAATAATAAAGTTTCATTTGAAATTAATGATATATGAAGAAACAATGTTGTTTAACTTAAATCTCTTACATAACTAAAAAAAGACTCATAAGATTTTTTTAAAAATGATTTATGTGTCAATTATATACATTCTTATTGTCACCTATTTAATATTTCTTAAAATTGATTCAATTAAGATTTTTTTTTTCTCATAAAATTCATTAAATCCCAAACAAACATAACCTAAATCAATACACCAAACACTATAATGATAAATCAATCAATATTATGATACGTGAAAAGAAAGGGGGAAAAACGGTGAATACACACTCACTTAACACAATTAACAACCCCCCAAAAAAATAACTGCAGACCCTCTTTATTTCTCTGCAATTGATTCCCTTTTAAGACCCACAAATTAGGGTTTTTCAACCTCCACACAAATTTTGAAATTCCAAACCCTAATTCACTACCAAAAGTTTTAAGGTATATCCTTTTTTTCTTCTTTTCTTCTCTTGTATATATGCGCATATATAACTATAGAATGTACGTATATATGTATGCATGTATGTTAAATTAAGCTCATTTCTTGTTAATTGTTAATTTTGAAATTTTTTATAGTTTTTTAGTAGTTATAGTATAAATTAATGACCTGTTTTAAGAAATTTCTGTTTAATTTTTTCATAAAGTTGTTAACTTTTTAAGATTTCATGCCTGATCATGCAAGCCCTAATTTTTATTTCTTGGAGGGATTTAAGTTTATTATTTATGTAATTTACAATTTTTTTATAATGAAAATGCAGGTTTAACTTTGGGGTCCGTGGAGTAGGGAGTCTAAAATAGGAGATTAGTGATTATCTGTAGTGTAGTATTGAATGGAACCGATAGATATCAGTTCGACGGATAGTGAATCGAGTGATTGGGATCTCGAAGAGTATAAAGCATATAATGAGAATGATTCATCTATTAAGGATTCAGCTACTTCGGTGCCAAATACTAGGGTTCTTCCGTCTTCATTTGCATCTTCTTCCGGGACGAGTAATGCAGGTAAAGAAAATTTTGATTAGTGAGATTTTTTATGGTTGGAAACCGTTTTGTTGCTGTTTAAGTTAATCGGTATTTGTTTGAATCATAGGTTCAAGTCAGCAGGCTATTTCGGCTAAAAGGAAAGCTCCTATGAATGGACATTCGTCTCATTTTAATCAAGATTACAATGACCAGCTTCAGATTGTATCAAGTCCTAGTAACAACTTTGGAAGTTCGAATAGTAAGAAACCAAACTTATTTCAAAGAATGGTAAAAAAATTGGATTCCTGAAATGATGCTATTTGTGGGACAAACTTTGATTGATCAATTGTTCCTAACAGATTTCAGAAGAACGCTTCCTTCATCCCTTCAGCAATTTTCATCTAGTTCTAGGCCAAGTCATTCGGTGAAAGATGTAGGCAGCAGTCGCAGCCGTGAAACTTACGGGCAGACATGGCAAAATCCTAAGGCTTATAAGGAAGACAATTTCGGCCGGTCCGGTAATGATGTGATGAATGGTAACCACCACGGAAGTAGGGTTCTACCACCATCAATGAATCCCCCCATGTCTGTGCCAACTCCACAATATGCTGGTGCCATTGAGCTTTATCGCCCTGCGGGGGTTATTGATGAACAAGCAGTCGGTGATGAGAGGCTTATATATCAAACAGCATTACAGGTAATTGTTTCTTGGTCTAGGTGATATTGGTGTATGTTTTTTGGTAGCTTTAGGCTTTTAGCATCTTGAACGTTTCGAGTTTCTACTTTATACATTTTAAATAAATGAAGTTGAATGTTTGTCTGTAGAGTAATATTTTATGAGTGTAATATATTTCAGAAAAGGGCTGATCTTTGACAGATCTAACATGTGATGTTAAAATTGTGAGCCTAGACGAAGGTAGGTTTCTGATGGAGGTGCTAGATTGGACGGGTTGGGTAATGGATCAGAACAAATTTCCATTGACCAATAGCACTGAATTTTTATTATTTTTTTAGTTCTTCTTAAAGTACTTACTACTTAGTGTGTCAAAGATGATATGACAGGCTATTCTCTTTCTAAATTTTATAGTTGTATGGAGAAAATGGTTTAGAAGATTTTATGCATATTATATTAAGTACACTTGAGCGACTATCAACTTATATCCTTTTAAGCCTTTTCTTTAAGTTTGATCTCTTAAGAATGACACCTGGCCCGAATTGGCCCGTTCATAATTATCTGGGTTTAACCTAACACGCCTAGTTTTCAATAGCTTGCTCCTCAGGTTATAAAATATGTTTAATAGTGAGATGGTAATTTTTGTTTTATTACAGGATCTTCATCAACCTAAAACTGAAGCAGATTTACCCGAAGGCATCCTTTCGGTCTCTCTTCTAAGGCACCAGGTTTTCCACCCACCTGATTATACAGTTTTTTCTTTACCTTTAGTGTGTGTTTGAGTAAATTTATCTATAGTTCCCTCTGTTTTGGCATTGTGTTTCTAGAAAATTGCATTGCGGTGGATGGTTCAAAAAGAAGAGAGTAGTGTGGCTTGTTCTGGTGGAATCTTAGCTGATGATCAGGTTAATAGCTTGTGAATTGCAAAACATTGGTCAACATATTATATGTTGTAATACCAGGAAAATAAAATAATTCTTTGCGGGGAGGAGGGTGGTAGCTGGTCAAAATGTGTACAGGGTGAATAGGTTCAGAAAAGTCCCGATTGGTTTGGGTTGACAGGAAAACATTTTTTTCTCAAATCAGAAAATAAATTATGATTATAAAACTTGTTTGAGATAACACGACCCCAATCAACCGCATTAATTATTGAATGGGTCGAAACTGGTAGCTGCAATTTAGGATCTATATGGTAAAACTTTGGAATCCAACAGTCTTACTTTTTCTCATTTCCCTCCACAGGGACTTGGCAAGACCATTTCAATGATTGCACTGATACAGTATCAGAAACTTTCATCAAAACCAAATCACCATTCAAAAGCTGAAGCTATGAATTTAGATGATGATGATGGAAAAGAGACGGTAGTTGTAGATGAAGACAAGGGTGAATCTAAGTTAATAACCCAGCCCAGTAGCTCAACACAAAAAGTTAGCAACCGTAAACCCACAGCAGGATCCCTGGTTGTGTGCCCAGCAAGCGTGCTAAGACAATGGGCCCGTGAGCTCGATGAAAAAGTTACAGATGAGGCTAAGCTTGAAGTTCTAGTCTATCATGGTGGCAATAGAACCAAAGATCCTGCTGAGCTGGCACGTTATGATGTAGTTCTTACAACATATGCCATTGTGGCAAAAGAAGTCCCGACTAAGGTTTTTGATGAGCAGGATGAAGATGATCAAAAGAACTTGGACAGATATGGACTGTCTCCCGCATTTGCTAATAAGAAAAAGAAGGGGCTCACATCTTGCAAAAAAAAGAAGGGTAAAAAAGAAATTGACGGCTCTATTGACTGTAGTGGTACTCTTGCAAAGGTGAATTGGTTTCGTGTGATATTAGATGAAGCTCAAACAATCAAAAATAGCAGAACACAGGTTTCAAAATCGTGTTGTGGTCTTCGGGCAAAGAAAAGGTGGTGTTTGTCAGGAACGCCTATACAGAATTCGATTGATGAAATGTTCAGCTATTTCAGATTTTTGAGATGTGATCCATATGCCAATTATAAATCTTTTTGCAGTCAGATCAAGATCCCGATATCGAGAAACTCGATGCATGGTTATAGAAAACTTCAAGCTGTGCTGACGGCAATAATGCTTCGTCGAACAAAAGGTACAAATATTGTATACATGTATATCGGCATACATTAATACACACATATATGTTTTAGATGCAAATTTAATGGGTTGTACACTTGTACATTTCCTATATTTGGATGTAGATGGATCAAAGCAAATAGTTCAGGAACAGAACTATATAATTTGGTGATAAACCAGTGGATCATCTAGTAAATCTAATCTCAGCCTTCCAATTTACACCCATGCAACAAAACACCCCTTAGTTTTTTCACCCTAAGAAAGTAAGAAGCTATCAACACTCCCCCCCCCCCCCCCTCCCTCTCCCTCCCTCTCCCTCTCCCTTCAACGACCTCCTTCTTCTGCTACTACCACCCACCTTCCTAGTACAACTTAATTAAGATATCATTTTGTTCTTAAAACATGTAATTGGATGTGTGCTCAAGTAAAATTGCTTAAAACACAAACCTTTGATTGTACAATGGGATATTTCCTAGAGCTTCTCTCATGCAATATCATACCACGCCAGTATATTTTTATAACACGGCAAATTGTTTCTTTGGAATAGCAAGATATTCAATTATTTACCTTTTTGAAATCAGCTATTTTTCTCTCTTTCTGGCAGGTACTGTAATTGATGGTAAGCCTATTATCAACCTACCTAAGAAAACTATCAATCTGGACACGGTTGATTTCTCACCTGAAGAACGAGCTTTCTATGTCAAGCTTGAAGCTGAATCACGTTCACGATTCAAGGTATCAATGTCCTACTTTCTCGATGTGGGATTATAGTAAAGCTTTTAAACATGATGAATAGCATATTATTGCTTTCATAAGCAAGTAACGGTTTTAGGATATATGTTTATATGTTAAGTCTGAACAATTTTTACTTAAATGGTCGTTATATTTTTAAATCATTGTCCACATTAGTTCTATGTCAGATACTTTAAGAGCAGTGCAGAACCGAATGGTAATGCAAACTTTTCTGGATAAGCCTAAATTAATTGAACAAAGCAACTAAGACCTTGTTATTCATTTTTATGGTACATCTATTACGCGATTTAGCTCAAAGAATCAAATCTTTTTTTTTTTTGAACATTGCGTCAGTTCATTTTTATTAAAAAATGAACAAGCTGGTTATATCTTAAAAAAAGTTATACAGGAATAAAAGTGAAGAAATGACTTTATAAAAGAAATGAAGTCTGGTTTCATTTTTATTTATGCGAGCTTTTGAGACCATTCTGAGTCTTAGATACTCTTTTATAGGCATACGCAGCTGCAGGTACTGTAAGTCAAAATTACGCAAATATCCTTTTGATGCTGTTGCGTCTTCGCCAAGCTTGTGACCACCCGTTGCTTGTTAAGGGATTTAGTTCAGAATCTGTCAGCAGAGTTTCTACAAGAATGGCAAAGACTCTCCCTAAAGATATGCTAGTCAATTTGTTAAATCTCTTGGACACCCTCAACATATGTAGCTTGTGTAGTGTGAGTTTCCTTGGCCTTGAACTTCAGCTTTTTCAAGAATTGAGAGCCTATCCTAATGCCCCCCCTGCCCCCCCCCCCCCACCCCCCAACAAAATCTGCACCCATGGCCCCGTCCAAAAATAAGATGGCGTTGTAGGGGGTGTTTTGAGACAAAACATGTGATGTTAACTATTAACATAACATAGTCAGCTTTAATATCTATTTTTGTAAATATAATATTATATCTTGATCAAATAAAATTTTAGTTTCATTAATTACTCATGATTGTGCAAATAAATCATATATATTCCAAGTTGGGATTTTCAACAATCATCTTTTTTTCATAATAGAGTTATTAACAAGAAACGTTCTGATGCAAATTTGCTATAACAAGGTGAAAAAGAAAGGTAAATAAGCTAATTATTTGACCCATAGATAATCACGTAAATGCTTGATCAGAATTACAATGAGTTTTATCTGGAATTAAAAACTGATTACCGCGATTACAAAAATAGATAAGCAGATTAAACATTCAAACACTCGCATCCTATGCTTCATGTAGACTCAGATCTTAATTGACAACTGAATTCTTTTACAGGATCCCCCAGAAGATGCTGTAGTTACCCTTTGTGGACATGTATTTTGTTATCAATGTGTATCAGATTACTTAACAGGGGATGACAACATTTGTCCATCACCAAAATGCAAAAGTCCTATTGGTTCTGATGTTGTATTTAGCCAAGCGACATTAAGAAGTTCCATCTCTGGTGATAATGGCGCAAGTTCATCAAGAATTAATGAGAAATCCATAGTTCTTCAGCAAGATTATAGTTCTGCCAAGATCAAAGCTGTAATTGAGATTATTCGGTCGAATTGCAGATCAAGAAGTTCATATTCAGAATGCAATGGTGGTTCTGGGAATGCATCTTCTAGTTCAGGCATTCAAGGACCAATAAAAGCAATTGTGTTTTCCCAGTGGACAAGAATGTTGGACCTTGTTGAGATGTCACTTAATCAGTATTGTTTAGAATACAGGAGGCTTGATGGTTCAATGTCTTTGGCTTCAAGGGACCGGGCTGTCAAAGAATTCAACACTGATCCTGAGGTCGACTTCTTACTTGATAGTTATTAAATTCAAACCAGTTTATTTGACTCTAGAGATGCGAAAGTGGTCGGGCTGGGTAACAAGTCGGAGCGGGTAGTTTTTTTTAAGGGTTGGAGTTTACCGGAACACATTTTTTGTTCAGACCTTGTCATATAGCTAAATAAAATAGGTAACCAATTGGTATGCCTTACATTTTTGGGTAATCAATCTGTGTATCCATCAAAGCTTTAAGCTTTATTTTATTTACAAATTACCGAAGACAAACAATACTTGATCTTTAGGTGCTGCATCTGCACCAAAAGTCAAAATGGTCACATGTTACCAACACGGTAGCCCCCACATCATGATATTTGACCAGTTACTCTTTAAATGAGTTGTTAACCTTACATTAATATTTCCTTCTCTAACTTTGATAGTTTCCTCTGGTCTTGAAACTTGTTCAAATTATTTTTAAGCAAATATACTCACAAATATTTTTTTCATTAATTGTTTAGTATTTGGGTAGAATCAATTGCATAAATGGTCCTTGTGATATACTATTATTCTTTATGGATCCAGTCCATGTGGTAGTTTTTGCTTGTGTAGTCCTAAAACAATGTGTTGCTGCATAATAGTTGTCGAGGGACTGGATTTTTTTAGTCATTTTAGGTGGACGAGGGACCCTTTTGTGCAGCATACTCAAGGGCTTTGCATTCAAGTTGGGTCGGTGGGTTGAAGTTGAAGTTACCCGACCAGGTATTATCATCGGGTTGGAAACTCAACCTAACCGTTACCTGGTAACAAATGAAGTTACCCAGAAACAGCAGGAGTATTTTAGGTCAGATGAGATTGATGGGTTGGTTTCAGGTTAAACAAGTTAAATGGGTTTATGGGTTTGGCGCCCTTGGCGGGATCTATTCAGTCGAAATAAGGTGGACGGCGCTGCCTGGTTGATAGCTTTGATATATTTGGAAGATTATTAATCCAAATGCCAAACCCGAAAGCGTTCTACAAATGATCAAGTTGGCGGCCCTGGTTTCTGGTCATGTCTAGTATTGTCAGCCATCGGTTTGAGGGACTAAACCCACAAAAAGTGACCAGGGACTGGATCCATAACATTGGCCATTTATGTAATAAATCTTTTGAATAAAATGAGTTTTATTCACTAAAAATGCACCTCAAACAGCTATCAACTCATATGACCCATTTTCTTTTTAGCAATAGTTTAATCGTTTGGCCCATGATTGATAAAAGATAAACCGAATGAATATGCCATCTGTAATCGTCACTGCCCTTTTTTGGAGATTCATATGCTATGTCAGCATAAATTGAATTTTAGGTTCCTACGTTTGCAATCAAGAAAGTGAAATTTGGTTGCAGGTGATTGTTATGTTGATGTCATTGAAAGCCGGGAATCTTGGTCTGAACATGGTTGCAGCATCCCATGTTATTCTTTTAGATCTTTGGTGGAATCCAACCACTGAAGATCAAGCTATTGACAGAGCTCATAGAATTGGTCAGACTCGTCCTGTAACAGTGACGAGACTCACTATTAAGGACACAGTTGAGGACAGAATTCTTGCTCTCCAGGTTTGTACTGTAGGGTTTACTGTAATTAACTGTTAAGTAATTTCAATCAGTTCCCTTTAATTGACAAAATTTGCCGAATGCAGGAAGAAAAGAGGAAAATGGTGGCTTCTGCTTTCGGAGAAGATCAAAGTGGAACTGCAACCAAGGGTTTAACAGCAGAAGATCTCAGATTTTTATTCATGGGAGGACATTGAAACTTTCATTTGTTAGGTGGTGGTGTAAGCGTTGGGGCGTTTTTGGTTAGATCAAGTGCTAAGCCCTGTAAATAGTGTCAACTAGTATTTTTCTGTAGAGAAGGTTGGTCTCGAATGTTCTTTTCGTTCGAGCGTTTTTATACCCAAACTATAATAGGATACTATGGTCGTAGGTGCATCTATGTAGGCATTGTTTAACTCTTTTGTTTTGTCCTTGCCATGTTATGTTTATATATGTATCGGACCAATTGGAAAAATAGCATGGTCAAGATCATGCATTTTTATGACCCAAGTTTGAAAGTAGGATGTAAAATGGTCGTTAAATGCATCTAGTTATGCAAACTTTTGTATTTAGTCGCATAAGACTAGTGTTAAAGTCTGTAGCTGTTGGTACTTAATTAAGAACTAGCAAGGAGCTAGAAACTATAATCATGCGAAACAATAATCCAGGTCACCCTGCCCGCTAAAATGACTAGAATTTTCATATTCTCGAAATCCAACAATAAATAGAAGGGTTGCCTACCAAGTACCAACCAAAACCATCAAACTTACCAACATATAACCACGTAAATCAAGGCGATCATCTGATGAAACTATGGAAACTGGTTCAAAAGCGACAGTGATCCACTTTTAAAGAAAGTTATTGGATACTTATATCAAACATCTTCGACTACACAATTGAAACAACATCAGACCTTGCTGGCATCTGGATCTTCATCGAAACACCCCTACGAAAGACACTAACCCAAAACGACAGAAGCACCAACGAAATGATCGTTGCGTAACTGTATCACGTTAGTTTTGATGTCTTAAACAAATTAGAATGTTGTTATCATCTTTATTTTTTCCTAACTCCAAACAGCTGATTGTTAGCTGGATGGTCGTTTTCCTTTGTCATTTTGCTTTCAAGTTACTAAACAAAAAAGGAAAGAAAGTAACCAAAAAACTTAAAACTGTCGCAAGGATTAACACCACCAAACAACTCGTTACGTATGATATTTTATTACGTAATAATTCATGTCATTTAGATATTCCACCGCTTTTGGTAGTTGGTACAATCAATAAAACATTACACAGAAAAAATAGAAATAAAATATATATAAACACATCACATCACACACACTTTCTAACGCCGTCTAACACACCGTTACGCGTATTCATCACACACCTAAACAAACCGTTAACTCCGTTAGTCAACTCATCTACACCGTCAGAGAACTTTCCGACCACCTTCTTCAACTCTTCTCCACCGCTCAACAACCGCTCCTCACTTCCGTCTCCGATGACGTCACTCACATCTTTAACCTCCTTCAGTAATCCTTTCTTTGATTTTATCTGGTCAAACATCTCGTTGACCGAGTCAGCCCAACCGAACTCAGCCGGAACTCGGATCTCATCTATTGTATCTATATCTATATCTAACCTTCCGTATAATACAGAAACTAAAACATTACTTACAAATACAGTCAATACACCTAATCCGTACAACGTCCGTCCAATCAGATCTTTCCTGATCAACGGCTCAGATTTGCCGATCAAATTTTTAGCTTGTTGAGTCTTTTCTACCTTCTCCGGCACCGGAATCTCACCGGAGGAAATCAATTTAATCAATTCTCCGATCAAATCCTTAGCTCGTTTAGCTTTTTCAACCTCCGGTACCAGATCTACACCAACAGATCTCATCAAAACGTCTTTAGCTTTCTTCACCTTTCCGAGTCAGCCCAACCGAACTCAGCCGGAACTCGGATCTCATCTATTGTATCTATATCTATATCTAACCTTCCGTATAATACAGAAACTAAAACATTACTTACAAATACAGTCAATACACCTAATCCGTACAACGTCCGTCCAATCAGATCTTTCCTGATCAACGGCTCAGATTTGCCGATCAAATTTTTAGCTTGTTGAGTCTTTTCTACCTTCTCCGGCACCGGAATCTCACCGGAGGAAATCAATTTAATCAATTCTCCGATCAAATCCTTAGCTCGTTTAGCTTTTTCAACCTCCGGTACCAGATCTACACCAACAGATCTCATCAAAACGTCTTTAGCTTTCTTCACCTTTTCCGGCGACGGAACCTCGCCGGAGGAACTCGAATCTATCAACCGGAGACTCAGCTTCATCAACATCCGACGCTCGGTAAGTTTCTGAACAGCTGACGTAATCAAATTACATAGATCCAATACTTTCAAACTGTAATCCATATATAAAACATGATAATAATCAGATTGAACAGATTTTAAGCTGGAGATGTGAGTTAAGGAGTCGGTGTGGACCTTAGTTAGGAAGTTAACGGCGTTAGAGATCCATTGTAAGGTGAAACTAGAAGTAGGTAACGGCGTTAGAGATCCATTGTAAGGTGAAACTAGAAGTAGGTAACGGCGTTAGGGTTTTGAGATGTGAAATGATATTTTCATCATGAAAGGATCTAACGGAAGTAGGTTGATAGGGTTTGGTGGTGTGTGAAGGCGGTTTTTTGGTGAATTTAGATTTGAAATGTGAAGTTAATTGAGATTTCTCGACGAGAAACATGGCCGCCGGAGATATAGTGATGATATAGGTTTTATTCTTGGCCGGTGGTTGTGGATGTGTATTCAAATTTTATTTTTATTGGATTGAATTTATTTGTGCATTTCCTTTTTTTAAGTATAAAAGACGTGTGAATGAATAAAGAGTTATATAAGATAGGGGAAAGTGGGAACGAAAAGAAACCAGTGAAATCTCTGGAATGCCCTCGCTTGACCGTTTGGCTTAGGTATATATGGTGGATGTTTGGGATTGCGATTATAAAATAGATTATGTGTTTAAAAACTATGTTTTAAAAAAGCATTTTCAACCTGCTTATTCTAAAGTGCATTTTCTTATAAGCAACTCAAAAAACATCTAATCTGTTGGTATCATGGTTTTTTATTAAGTTACCATATTATACGGATATTACAGCAAATTATACCGTAGATGATACTTAAATATGATACCTTAATAAAAACTCATGGTACAAATATGGCCATATTTTATAGGATAAACTTATATGCTTATATTTTTCTTTCACATCGGTTTCAATATTCTTTTTAAAGATCGTGAGAAAGAAATCATCTAACTACATGATGCTAGAAAACATATTAGTTATCCTCATATTTTGTAATATTTAAACTTGTTTTTCATAAGAATATGAGATACGAAAGAGATGAGATATAAATCGTCTTATTTTCGATCATACAGTTAAATTTTTTTCTATAAAAATAAAAAGTTTTTTACCTGATCCAATCTTATTTTTAAATATAAATAAATCTAAAAAAGTTGTCTATACTTGAATTGTGTGACTAATCTTTATTTTTTAAGTATGTTTGGATAATTATTTTTTGACGACATGTAATATACGTGTCTATCCCAAATATGTTGTATGTTTAAATAGGAGATTCACATATATTACATTTTATTCCATGTTATCATATAAAGTAGGTAATATGTGGTTGTCTCTCGAGATAGAGGTCAAAGATTCAATCTTCATGCCAAGCAAGGCTAGAGGTCCTTTTCTATCTTTGGTATAACTTGGAAGCAACCTCTCTATCTTTGGTAGGGGTAAGGTTGTCTACATCTCAACCCACTACTAGAAAACTGGTCTTTACCGACGGAATTAACGACGGTAAAAATTCCGTCGCTATTACCGACGGATAGACCGTCGCAACCTTGTATAGCAAATACTAGTCAAATAACGACAGATTTACCGACGGATTGGCGACAGAAAAACGACGCGGAAAATCCGTAGGTAATCTGTCGGATAAATACAAATATTACCGACCGATTAACGACGGCTTATTTAAATACTATTTAATAATTTTCATTTTTAATAAGATTATTTGGTTACCGACGGATTACCGACGGAAATAATAAACAAATTTAATTTTAATTAGCAATACTAAAATAATGAAATAATAAATAACTAATGTAGACTTAGCCGTCGGTAATCCGTCGCTAATAATTCAAAATTAAATAATTCGAATAATTTGATCATAAAATCCGTCGGTAATCCGTCGGTTATAATTCAAAATTAAATAATTCGAATAATTTGATCATAAAATCCGTCGGTAATCCGTCGCTAATAATTCAAAATTAAATAATTCGAATAATTTGATCATAAAATCCGTCGGTAATCCGTCGCTAATAATTCAAAATTAAATAATTCGAATAATTTGATCATAAAATCCGTCGGTAATCCGTCGCTAATAATTCAAAATTAAATAATTCGAATAATTTGATCATAAAATCCGTCGGTAATCCGTCGCTAATAATTCAAAATTAAATAATTCGAATAATTTGATCATAAAATCCGTCGGTAATCCGTCGCTAATAATTCAAAATTAAATAATTCGAATAATTTGATCATAAAATCCGTCGGTAATCCGTCGCTAATAATTCAAAATTAAATAATTCGAATAATTTGATCATAAAATCCGTCGGTAATCCGTCGCTAATAATTCAAAATTAAATAATTCGAATAATTTGATCATAAAATCCGTCGGTAATCCGTCGCTAATAATTCAAAATTAAATAATTCGAATAATTTGATCATAAAATCCGTCGGTAATCCGTCGCTAATAATTCAAAATTAAATAATTCGAATAATTTGATCATAAAATCCGTCGGTAATCCGTCGCTAATAATTCAAAATTAAATAATTCGAATAATTTGATCATAAAATCCGTCGGTAATCCGTCGCTAATAATTCAAAATTAAATAATTCGAATAATTTGATCATAAAATCCGTCGGTAATCCGTCGCTAATAATTCAAAATTAAATAATTCGAATAATTTGATCATAAAAGCCGTCGGTAATCCGTCGCTAATAATTCAAAATTAAATAATTCGAATAATTTGATCATAAAATCCGTCGGTAATCCGTCGGTTTTATTTAATATTACCGACGGATTACCGACAGAATTGCTTATTTAATTAATTTTTTTATTATTACCGTCGGTAATCCGTCGGTATTAAATAATACCGACGGATTACCGACAGAATTTGCTTATTTAATTAATTTTTTTATTATTACCGTCGGTAATCCGTCGCTAATAATTCAAAATTAAATAATTCGAATAATTTGATCATAAAATCCGTCGGTAATCCGTCGCTAATAATTCAAAATTAAATAATTCGAATAATTTGATCATAAAATCCGTCGGTAATCCGTCGCTAATAATTCAAAATTAAATAATTCGAATAATTTGATCATAAAATCCGTCGGTAATCCGTCGCTAATAATTCAAAATTAAATAATTCGAATAATTTGATCATAAAATCCGTCGGTAATCCGTCGCTAATAATTCAAAATTAAATAATTCGAATAATTTGATCATAAAATCCGTCGGTAATCCGTCGCTAATAATTCAAAATTAAATAATTCGAATAATTTGATCATAAAATCCGTCGGTAATCCGTCGCTAATAATTCAAAATTAAATAATTCGAATAATTTGATCATAAAATCCGTCGGTAATCCGTCGCTAATAATTCAAAATTAAATAATTCGAATAATTTGATCATAAAATCCGTCGGTAATCCGTCGCTAATAATTCAAAATTAAATAATTCGAATAATTTGATCATAAAAGCCGTCGGTAATCCGTCGCTAATAATTCAAAATTAAATAATTCGAATAATTTGATCATAAAATCCGTCGGTAATCCGTCGGTTTTATTTAATATTACCGACGGATTACCGACGGCCAATGATATATTTTTGGTTGTTTAACCTTGAAACCTAAGTATGGATCTCAATTAACTTAGTACATATGTAAACTAACTAAAACGGTACCCGTACGATGCAGCGGTGTAATGCCGGTGGTGAAGATGGTGGCGTTATAATGGTGGCGGTGGTGGTGGCAGTGACGGGTGGTGGTGGCGCGCAGCGGTAGCAGCGGAGATTGGTGATGGTAGTGGTAGTGGCGGTGGTGGCGAGTGTAATTTGGTTTGAATGAAATGTTGAAACTTAATTTTTTGTAAAGAAGACTATTTGTTTTATAATATAGTATAGAAGTTGCGGTTATATTAAAAATGTTAGTTTTTATATTTAACAAAATAAAGAAATAAAATACATTTTTTAAGCTATTAAGTAGAAATATTTACTAGTTTGATTTGATTTGAAATAATAATAAGCTATTATGTAGATATAAAATACATTTTTTATAGAGTGGTTGACAACTCACTTATCTCATAGATAGTTAGATACCACAAGTAAAAAAACCCCAAAATAAAAGTAACCCTAATTTATTTGCCTTCCTTCCCCTTTCCCTCATCAGACACACCTAACAAAACAAATACAATGTAAAAACACTGTCAAATTTATCCTTTTTCTAAAGAGCCGCCATTTCTTTTATATATATTATTCTTTTATATATATTTTCATCGCGTCTTTGATCTGTTGTTGTCGGTGGTTGAGCTGCGGTTTAGCTGCCAAAATCTTAACAGCCTTCATCATCGTTGTTTCTGAATTCACTGTAAGTTTTATTAGTATTGTCTAAAATGTATGATGCTCCATTTTTTTACCAAAAAGAAAAACATTAATGATGCTGTTGTTTATGATAGCTTAAAGAATAAAAAAAAAGTTCAAGATCGATGGAATTGAAAAGTAGAAACTAGATTCATATCTACACTAATTTGAACTTTCTTTTTTTCGGTTTCTAAAAATTCTTTCTTTAATTCATTTTTGGTTTCTTGACTATGTGGTTTCACTTTGAATCTGATTATACATCTTTTGGTATGCTCGTACTTTTTATATATATATATAATTGATGTTTTGTGGTGTTATGTTTAGATAAGGTAGCATGTTTAAGTATGATTTTTTTTATAATCTAACTGTTTTAGTCTTTTGTGCTACATAGTTGTTGGTATGATTGATTAGTAAATACGTTTCTGTACATAATAAGTGCTTTTTGAAATCTTGACTGTGATTTAACCATTGGTTATAGATATTAACCATGTCGTCAAATAGTGATAAAAGTTGGATGTATAAGATGAACGACAACGAGGGATATATCTGTCCTATTTATTGCAACAAAGTAGATGAATTTTTAGATTTTGCTTATTCGAATGAAGAATTTGTTGAAAGAAAGTTGACTCAAGGTGGTGGGGTAGTATTTCAAATTAAGTGTCCTTGTTCTAAATGCAAGAACACTCCTTACAGAAGTAGAGACGATGTTAAGTTGCACTTATTATCTAAAGGCTTCATGCCTAACTATACAACTTGGGATCAGCATGGTGAAATGAATAATGCTTTTCATCACATGGAACAATGTTCATATCCAATGGATGAGGGCGATGATGATGGTGTCGATGGTTATAGGCTTATGGTTTTAGAAAACATGTACCACAATAATATTGATCAAACTTTTGAGTTCAATGAAGACGGTGATGCTTTTGAAACTCAAGAACCGAATGCATCTGCTAAGAAATTCTACGACTTTTGATATCTTTCTTTTATCCATATTTGTATGTTTACTTTACTTGTTTTTGAACAGATTTAGTTTTTAAATTGTATATTTATACATATCTAACCATATATATTCTTTTTCAGAAATCATGTCACATAAATCAGCTAGAGGTTCATTCAAGCGTACCAGCTCCTCAGTTGGAGGTAGAAGCATCCCTTTGAGTGTAGGCAGAGGCAGTGTATGCAAAGGCCTCCCCTCGAGTCTGAGTAAAGGCCTCCCCTCGAGTCTGAGTAGAGGACAACCCTCGAGTGTAGGTAAAGGTAGCCACTGTCGTGGTGGTAAAGGTAACACTTTCAGTGTAGGTGAAGGTCGAGGTATAGGTAGTCCTTCGAGTGTAAGTGGAGGTGCAGGTAAAGGTACAGGTAGTCCTTCAGTGTAAGTGGAGGTGCAGGTAAAGGTACAGGTAGTCCTTCAGCTACAGGAGGAGGTAGAGGTAGTCCTTCAAGTGTAAGTGGAGGTGGAGGAGGTAGAGGTAGCCCTTCGGCTAGAGGTGGAGGTAGAGGTAGTGCCTCGAGTGTAAGTGCAGGTAGAGGTAGACATAGGATTAACGGTTCTAATACAAGTATGGACGATAATTTGCATGAAGATATGGATGCTGATTTGAATGAAGATATGGATGCTGATTTGCATGAAGATATGGATGCTGATTTGCATGAAGATATGGATGCTGATTTGCATGAAGATAGCAGGAGCCTTGAAGCATCACATGATGGTCATTTCCAAGATGATGAGATTGTTTCATATGATCCTCGGGGGTCAAATACCATGGATCAAGTGCCAACAAACCCTTCAAACAGGACTGTTGTTCATCTCCTAGGCATTTAGTATGTAGATATATGTATACACACACACACACACACACACACACACACACACACACACGCACACACACGCACACGCCACATGCAGCACACACACACACACACACATATATATATATAAATATATATATATATATATGTATATATATACACAGTACATATTAACTTTTTGTCTATCTTGTAGCTTTGCTGAACCTAGTGTTACCCGTCAGATCGTTTCCATTTTCAAGAACATGTTTCGTGGCCCTTGGATCAAGTGGACAGAGGTGCCCAAGAGTCACCGCGATAAGATGTGGGATCATTTCATGGTGGGTAGACAATTGTTGTTTTAGTATGGTTTGCGTATGTTCTTTATATGTTCTTATTTATCAAGTGTTTTTATATTTATTAATTCTAATTTCATATTTTCTTTATGTGAAGCAACTATACAAATGGGATGATGAGATCCATAATCAAGTTTACGCAGCCTGGAAGAATGTACACTCAAGCAGGTATCGTGATATAATGATATATGTTCGAGCTGCAGCCAAAAAGGAAGCGGAGAAGGCAAATGTTGAAGTTGGAACTAATTATGATCTCTTAAAGCCTTTTAAACCAGTATGGATCAATCAAGAGTATTGGAATGATATGATTGATAAATGGAATACTCCCCATTGGAAAAGCAAGTCTAAGAAGAATAAAAAGAACAAAAACACCCTAAAAAATGGAGTGATAGCAAAACATACGGGTGGTTCAATCAAAATGAGTGTGATACGAAAAAAATTGGTAAGAATTAAAGATTTATAAGCATTTATTAACATAATGTTTAAGTTCATTATCTACTACATTTTTCATTATAACTTTGAAAATACTAATTTGATTTTTATTATAATTTTGGAAATCAATATGTTAGGAAAAGGACTTGAAGCACCCCCCGACTTTTGCTGAATTGTATACTGAATGTCGGACCAAGAAAGTTCCAAAGACACATAAAGGGCCACGGGTTTTCATTACACCGACTGCAAAAGAAGACCTTGTAAGTTACTTCGGTAGTTGTGTTTGTGAAGAGTGATTTATTACTTTCGATTAAACAACTCATGAACTCTAATATTAGATGAATATAATTCTGCTACTGTATATGATAGGATAAGTATAACGAGTACATGATTGAGAAGTATGGGACTGATAAAACTACACACCCGTTGGGAGATCTCGAGGCTTGGGAACGTGCTGTTGGAGGGATGAAAAAGGGGAGAATAAAGGGTGCCCCGTCTGATCCGGAATTCATTGTGACTGGTATATCGAGTACACAACATGCTAGTCAATTATCAGCTGCTCCCAATTCAGCATATATTGCGGAGGTATAAACGGTCTTTTATTGTTTCCTTTATTGTTTACCAGCTATAAGTGCTTCTTTTTTTTTCAAACTAGTATATGCCCTTTGAGATCAGGATGCTCAAATTTGAGGTTAGATTACTGCTTCCGTTGATATATGAAACTGCTGAATGAGCCCATCGTGTTTTTAGGTGAATTTCAGCTTATTTATAAATCCCGATGTAGTCTTATTCATTAAAATGTCAACTGTGCTTGTAGAAGCAAATGTTAACTTTTTCTTTTAGAAGGTGTGATAGCTTTTATGTAAAAGGCTGCCCTAATAGCTTGGCTGGTGGAAAGTAAAAGTTAGAGAATCAAATTTTAGTTGGTGGCCTAAGTCATTTGACATCCCGTATACTTAGTTCTAAAACAAGACCTCAAAATAAAGGTGGAAAGAAAATGGTTTAAACAATATCTTTTGTACGTAGGTTGGTCTGACCTTGAACTCTAGTTCTTCAGATTATATGATTCGGTCTAGAAGTTGCAACTTGAACTATGGTTTAATGCCTACCATACTAGCTGTAAGGAAGAAGCTGTGAATAATGATTGTTTCTCTCTATATCATTTTAGTTTTAATGAATGAACATTCTTAAAAATTGAGATGGAAATGGATAAACAGTAATGGTTGGGTTGGGCATAATTACAGTTAACTTAGATCCCTCATAAGATGGTTATAATGCAGGTAAACAAGATGAAAGAACAACTTGCAAGCCTTTTAGAAGAGCGCAGACTAGAAAGGGAAGCAGCAGAAGCGGCAGCAGCAGCAGCAACAACTCGGGAAAAAGTTTTGCTTGATAGGATGGCGGTGATTGAGCAATTGTTTGCAAAATCTGCACCATCTACTTCCGCTCAATGATTCTTGGATGTTTAGTGATGCTCCCTATGAATGAATATTAGTTATTTTGCGATACTTTTCTCCCATTGGTATTTAATATAATTTTTGGATGTATATGTGGGGGTTTTATTTAGGAACCTACAAATTTTAGCTACTTTGTAATATCCGTATGTGAATTATGCCCTTTTTTGTGAATGATATATATGTGGGGTTAATGGTCGGATTTTAATATGTTTTCTATAGTTTAAACGTATCTATCAGGTTTTTTGTTAAATATATTTGAATTATAGTAATTTTTATTAGATTACCGACAGGAATTCGTAGCTAGATCTTATAATATACAATTATTTTTAAAATAAATAGCGACAGATTACCGACGGAAAAAGTTATATATATTATGGCAATATCCGTCGCTATTCTGTCGCTAATTCCGACAGGCATTCTGTCGCTAAAACACTAGATTATTTAAATCAAAATTGAAGTTTCGTCGGATTACCGACGGAAATTTCCGTAGGCAAAATTGAGGTTTTGTCGCTAATTCCGTCGGAAAATATTACCGACGCGGTTTTTACCGACGGATATTTTCTGACGGTAATCCGTCGGTAATAGTCTTTACCGACGGATTACCTACGGAAATGACCGTCGGTAAAACCCAGTTTTCTAGTAGTGACCCCCTCAACCTCCCCCATACACCGTCTCGACGGTATTTGGGACCCAAAACCCGTGGAAACGACATTGGGAGTTACTTTACTTTTATTACTTTAAGCTTAAGTATAAAATCTTTCATATCTAATTTTTTTATTCCATAAAAAATATGAAAGGCCAATTATTTATTCATTATACAATAAATATTAAAAAAATTATATGTGAAAGGTTTTATACCTAAGTTTAAGTACATAATACTCACATATTCACTTTTTTCTTATTGTCAAGTTTTTCGAACAGACAAATGGAACTCTTTTTTCCCCTAAGATTATATTGTTAACAATGGCTAAATCGTGAATAGTGATTATGTGTGTGAGAGAGAGAGTTAGAGAGAGAATGGGAGAAAGGGAAATTCTATTTCAATGGTTTTAAAGGTTACATAATCCATGGGATGGAGGGGTATTTATACCAAAAGTTAATTACACAAAGGTCCTCCCTTAATTAAATAATAACCCCTCCATACTTAATTACATTACAATTGAACACCCCTCCATACTTAACTAAATTACAATTTAACACCACAATTTTATATCTAACAATCTCCCCCTTGGTGTTGAATTGTAAATGTTGCATCGTCTTCGATCTTTAAATCTTGGAGGGTCCTTTTTGTTAAGAATCTTAGATGTTGAGTAGACTTTGAAGCTTTCTCTCTGTCTTCATCGTCTTCAAGCAGCTTTGAACTTTTATATTCTTAAACTTTATGAGAAGTCGAAGACTTGGGTTTCTTATGGAAAGCAGAAGCTTGGAATGAAGTGCGGAAGCTTGGCTTAGTGTTGAGTGTAGAACTTGACTTGGTTCTTACATTACAGTCGTTGATTGTCTGTCTCTTGCTCCCCCTCAAACACACAAGTTTATCAATAACAGATAATTAATCCAGAAAATGGTTTGTCGTTTTAGCTCCCCCTCAACTTGTCGTATGAGCGAAATCTTCTCTAAATCTTGCCCCCCTCACTCAATCACTCCTTTCACAATATACAATAAAAACTTACTAAAAGATTCAAGACTAATTTTCCTTTTAGCTCCCCCTCAACCCGGGCATAATTTTTGCAGCAAAGAATTAGACAAGGCAATAGCTCCCCCTCAACTTGTCGTATGAGCGAAATCTTCTCTAAGTCTTGCCCCCCTCACTCAATCACTCCTTTCAAAATATACAATAAAAACTTACTAAAAGATCCAAGACTAATTTTCCTTTTAGCTCCCCCTCAACCCGGGCATAATTTTTGCAGCAAAGAATTAGACAAGGCAATGTGCTCCCCCTCAAAAGGATAATCAATCTCTGACGCTTTTCTCCCCCTCATGATGAACACATGTAACGTGTTCATCATGCACAATGATTGATGACAATAACGGTAAATGAAAGGTATAACTATGAAGTAACGTCTCAATTACACATGTTTTGAACGGGTTGTACACTGATATGTGTACAAGCCAAATCACAACCACCTACTTGGATCCAGACGTTGAAACCCATGTAAGGGTGGGTCCAACTGGATATTTGAAGAGAGAAGTAGAAGGTTGTGCATAGTAAAACACTTTTTGCACACGAGGGTGAATGACTCGTGATGCCAACTTAAACAACTCAGAGAGAGAGTATTTAATGGGAGTGCTTTTAGGTTTTGGTTTGGGTTTAGTATGAGAGAACCAGCCATATTGATCTCTATAACGAATTATTCCGGTGGTGGAATCCTTGAATATCTGGTAATGGCTGTTTATAGGCTTGAAGGGAGACCCGGTCTTGCGAGGTGTGTAATATGGGTTCATTTATTTGAGGGTTTGATGAGGTTTAGGTAGAAGGTTTTTGGTTTTGGTGGAATGAGGGTCTTTGGAGAATTTGGGAGTGGTATGAGCTGGTTTGAAAGATGGTTGTGGGTGTTTATTGTTTTGGTGAGATGGTTTGGTATTGTGAGGATTTGTTTTGGTTTTGAAGGAAGGGTGTTGCTTGGTATTGGTTGATAATGTTGGGTGATTGTGGTTTGGTTGGGCATTTGAAGGAATGGTTTTTGTTTTAGTTGGAGATGGAGTGGTTTGGTTGAGAAGAGGTGATTTTGGAGCACGAGTTGAAGAAGGATTCACTTGATTTGATTTGGTTGCAAGTTGAGTCTCCAATGACAAGGAATGAGCTTGAAGTTGTTGGATTAACTTCAAACATGTTTGCTCATTATTCTTCGAAGAAGTGGCCTTGTTTTGCACGATTGAGCTTAGAAAGTTGTTGTTGCAAAACAAGTTCTTTAACTTGGGTTTCGAGAATGGTTTCAATGAGCTCTTTGTAAGAAATATCCAACTCATTGGTTAAATTGATAATCTTTGACTGCAAATGATCATTGTCTTTTTGAAGACTTTCCATGTTTGGCAAAATGAGATCATTAGCAGATTTGAGCTCTTTGTTCTCAGATTTGAGTTGCTTAATTTCAAGTTGAAAACTGTTGTGTTGTGTCATGATTGTCTTAAATATTTCCACATCGACTTGTTTTTCCTCAAAAATAACCACTCCACATGGAAATGAACTGGTACAACACATACAAATGTGATTATCATGACGACGTATTTCTTCCCAACTTGGCTGTTCACCCATTAAAAAATCTAACACCGTCTCAACAAACTCATTCGGTATAATAGTTGACATTTTTTTTTATTATTTTTTTTTTTTTAAGTACTAATACAGGGTTTCAGAAATTTAGTACTAAAACAGGGTTTCAGAAATTTAGTACTAAAACAGGGTTTCAGAAATTTAGTACTAAAACAGGGTTTCAGAAATTTAGTACTAAAACAGGGTTTCAGAAATTTAGTACTAAAACAGGGTTTCAGAAATTTAGTACTAAAACAGGGTTTCAGAAATTTAGTACTAAAACAGGGTTTCAGAAATTTAGTACTAAAACAGGGTTTCAGAAATTTAGTACTAAAACAGGGTTTCAGAAATTTAGTACTAAAACAGGGTTTCAGAAATTTAGTACTAAAACAGGGTTTCAGAAATTTAGTACTAAAACAGGGTTTCAGAAATGTAGTACTAAAACAGGGTTTCAGAAATTTAGTACTAAAACAGGGTTTCAGAAATTTAGTACTAAAACAGGGTTTCAGAAATTTAGTACTAAAACAGGGTTTCAGAAATTTAGTACTAAAACAGGGTTTCAGAAATTTAGTACTAAAACAGGGTTTCAGAAATTTAGTACTAAAACAGGGTTTCAGAAATTTAGTACTAAAACAGGGTTTCAGAAATTTAGTACTAAAACAGGGTTTCAGAAATTTAGTACTAAAACCGGTTTTGAGGAGAAATTCTATACAAATACCGGTAATGGTAAAATGTATAGTAAATCCGGTTTTCGAGGAAAACAACGGGCAGAATTTCGACTTGAGAAATTAAGAAATTAAGAACAAATACCGGTTTTGGGATAAACCAGGTATTTTCACACACATATTACTTAAAGTCACAAAACTTCACTAAATCCGGTTTTCAGAAAAATCTTCACAATAACCGGGATTCATGAAATACTATACTAAATCCGGTTTTCGTGGGAAAAGTTGGGTATTATCACGAGTTGGAAAATGAAGAAATTTAGTACAAATATCGGTTTTGGTGTAAACCAGATATGTTTGAATATAACAACGAAAATTAAAAAATTATCAAAATGAAAACCGGAAGGAATACCGGTAGGAAAACCGGAAGGAAAGCCGGTTTTACAACAGAAATTCAAAGGAAAATGAAACCGGAATGAAAACCGGATTTCAGATCAGAAAGCTAAAATTTCAATTTCAAGCCATTTGGTTTTGAATTGGGATTTGAAACTTCTTGAGGATGATTATAGGAAGGTAATGAGTGGAATAAAACTAAAAAGGAAGAAACTTTAACATGTTAAGAGGGTAAAGATTGGATTTTTCGGTAAAGTGGGAAAAACACAATTTAGCCCAAAATTGAACAAAATCAAGCCATCGATCTAACACAAGTTGTGATTTTGCTCTGATACCAAATGTTAACAATGGCTAAATCGTGAATAGTGATTATGTGTGTGAGAGAGAGAGTTAGAGAGAGAATGGGAGAAAGGGAAATTCTATTTTCAAAGGTTTTAAAGGTTACATAATCCATGGGATGGAGGGGTATTTATACCGAAAGTTAATTACACAAAGGTCCTCCCTTAATTAAATAATAACCCCTCCATACTTAATTACATTACAATTGAACACCCCTCCATACTTAACTAAATTACAATTTAACACCACAATTTTATATCTAACATATATGGATCGAATGAACCTTTAATTCGAATATATGCGTTTTAATCATCTTATCATTAATTTTTTTGATTTGTCCAAGTTCTGTTTCAAACTTCCATGTTTGTTATGCATTATTCGTTAACTTTTAAGACGAATGGAGTGATAACTGATAAGGATATCAAGAATAATTGACGCATCACTTATAATCGACAACTGTAAAACAAGGAACCGCACATCAAACCGCAATACATAGGTTTTTCTAAAATAAGCATAATGGAACAACCTAACCATTTTAAAAAAGGCAAATGAAGCAAATGATGATATTCATGATAGTTGTGATGTTTGATCTTTAACCGACTACATGTAAAGTTCAAGTATGCTACTTATTCTATTTGCTGGAACCAGTAAATGAAAAACCAAATGGATAAAAGATAGTGATGATGCAACCAAGATATTAACATACATATATACACCATCAAAGCTCAGAAGTAACACCCCAATATTTTAACTCTTTTTTAGTTTTAACATTAGAATAATTTCTTAGTATTTTGTTTTAGAATACAGAGTAAATTTAGTTAAAACTTTAATGGATAGCGGTAAAATACTCACTAAAAATTGAGATGGGGGTGGCACTTACGAGGAGTGCTAACCATCCTCCCAACTTGTGATTCATCATTCCATTCACTTTTTCCATTTCTTCTCCATCTTCTTCTCATTTCCATTCAAAACTAAACCTAATCTTCAATTCAACCAAGAATTATTCAAGTAAACTCAAGCTCAACTTGATTAACAAACTCGAAACTCGAATTGAGCATTTATTTACTAGCTCTTAATCGACACTTTGAGGTTGAATTGGCTCAAATCAGTAATTAATACTCGTATTATTTATTAATAGACTAATAATTTCAAACTCGACTCGACATTTTCCAGCTCAACTTGACAAATTATAGCTCGTCTCGACTCGATATTAATAATACTATAACTATCGAGTCATTAATTACAAAAACGTCGCTGCATCATCCTACCGTCAATTATATTTGAAGGTAATATGGCCTATAAGATATACCATGTATTCCACCTAAAACCTCTAACTCACCCTGACCCAATCATATATATATATATATATATATATCATTATATTATTATATATATATATTGATATATATATATCTATATCTATACTACTCTATAAAGCAAACTACCCCTCTTTAAGTAATTAAGATTTTGAAATGACCATATTACCTCTCTTCTTTATTCACTAATTTAAACATCTTCACCTACTTACCTATAATACCCTTAATGAAATATATTACAATATAGATACTCCAATCCTTAAAAAGCCATATTAACCCCTCTTAAATAAATTAATTTACATTCACCACCACACCACCACCACCGTCACCACCGCCACACTGCCGCCATCGTCACACCTTCATCGCTACCACCATCACCGCCGCATCGCGCGGGCATCTCTCTAGTATATTATAAAAAGAATAGCTTTTTATTTATGAAAATGTTGAAAATTGTGTAATATTTACACATAGCACCCCTTAAAATGTTTTTATCTACACTACCCACTTAACATTAATAATTAAATTACCCAATCAATCATTTATCTTTCAAAATATCTTCATTAACCCTTTTACATCAATTACTTTTACATCAATAACTTACACCACTCGACACTGCCTCCGCCGCTAACAATCGCCCCCACCACCACACCGTCGTCGCGACAATTACCGCCGCATTGCGCGGGTACCGTGCTAGTATATATATATATATAATCTTGTGAAATGTTATTTTAGAAACCTAAAAAATTATAAGAATTGTAAGAACTTTTTAAATCAAGCTCAATAATGGATTATTCATTATATGGTGATTTTTTTAATTGATTTTTGAGTTATTTAGGTGTAATTTTGGATTTTACAATCATGTAGAGATATAAATTATCATCTGTTATACAATTAGGTGGAGGCATAGATTTTATGATCACATGTGCATAAATATTGTTATGAGCATATGTATGCAAATCGATCACATGTATGCAAGTATTTTGTAAATAAATGTTTTCATGAGATAAGTGGTAATCAAATATATATAGATAGTCATATGAACATTTGTAAGCAATTATATAGTCATATGAACATGCGTAAGCAATCATATAGTAAAATACTTTGATTTAAAGAAAATTTCCAAAAGTTACTTAGTTTTTGGGTTCTTAGTATAACTTTTCCCTCTACTAAGTTACACGAATTATTGCATCACAATCAAATTGCATCACAAAAAGTAAATGTTGATGTACTAGCAACTTGTATAAGATTCGTATCTTTTGTTGATGTAGTACTAACTACTTGTATACTATCCGTATATTTTGGTGGATTTCTCACGTTTATATTCTTTCCCTTTTTGATTTGTATAGTAGTAAGTTTTGGTTTCTTTCTCTCTTCTTTATGGGTCAAGGTCAAACATAGATGCTTCACGCCTTCATTCTCCTTTTTGATGTTCTTCAAATACAATTTAAAAACATTAATCATTTTTTGCTTTTCTTGCTGACTTCTTCCATTTCTTTTAATATAACTATACAAGTACAGTACACGACTTGATAAAAGTCTAAAATTATGGGTACGTGATGGCGAGGCCATGGTATCAATGTAGCTCACTGTATCAAGGTGGTTACCATATCATTGTCATAGTCCATCATATCGGAGACTATGTCAATGATTGTGGATTTGTGGTGTTCACCGTGTCGTAATCATTCTTATATTCATTAAAGATCAGTATAATCCACATTAGAGTGAAAAAAAAAGAGATGATTAGCATGACTTGAGTGAGAACTTTTATTGCAAAAAAAAGGATTTGGTATGGCATTAAGCAACAGCGCAAGGTAAAATATTTGATGATGCAGGTATAAACAAAATCATAACTTATCAGGTGGTCTAACCTTTATAAAGAAAATAACTTAATGTAGAACAAACATTAACCATTACGTATGTAAGTTGCAGTTAAAAAAAGTGAAAAATCCTAAATAAGCTTTTAGCATACCTTGCTACTTTTGATCATGAATTACAAAATCCGCTCTCATTTTCCAGAAAACAACCCGAGTTCTAATTTTTATAGGAAGGCTAGCTTCAATCACTCCCCAATGATTGCAAAGCAGACCCCCTGAGCTGTTTCGTGAATTTTCCCACAATTTCATTTGCCTTGTCTGCTTTTGAATTTGTCATCAATCCATTGATTAGAAGTTTTTTTGGTGGTTCAAACAGCAGAACCCGCTTATTCTGCTCAATATCCTTACATATTTCCAGTACGTAAACCAATAAGCCCTCCTCAATTGTATGGTTCTAAGTATGATAACCAAAAGACGGAGCCTTCACATTACCATCACTCACAACTTTCTCAATAACCAGATACCAAATCCCAACCTTACACAACAGAAATATAATGGCATTATAACTAGAAGAATTTGGCTCCACCCCTTTCGACATCATTTCATCCAACTTCTTATCCCCAACACACTCCTTATACTTACAATACTATGATTTTGAGTAACCAAATTTGGTTACAAGATTGATAGATCTGAATGTAGCATTTATTATTTGACACGTATCCTTGACACAGACATAGAAACTCTAGTAATCCAGATTTTGGATTAGTGAAGTGTTATGGCATAAAAGACTAGTTAACCTGGGATTAAGAGTGTTGCCAGTTGCCACCAGTGGCTACATGCCTACATGCAAAGCACCCAATCCTAAAATTATGAGATGAATGACTAATGAGTGACAATCTGTGCTATAAGAGTTGAAGTGATTATCATTAAAAAAAGTCATGTAGAAATACTAACTTGTATAGATACTATCTACTCTACACTCTATTAGCATACTAGTTAAAGTCTTGTACTTCGAGCCTTTGACACCATGGACTATTTTGAGATCAACAAACTCATTTTTTGGCAATTCTTTCATCCCTGATCCCTCTCAATTGAACAACCTACAAATCTAACAAGCAAAGAATGGCTTTGAAATTAAAAATGTTATGAAGATAATCTACTTGGGTTCAAGGGAGTTTTGGACGTGGTTTTCCATGATATTTATGAGGGAAATGTAAAGTGCTTCTATTCTACATTTCTACATATAGATCTAAATACGTGATTTACTAAGCACACTATCTAAGAACTTAAATTTATCTTATATCCAGCATTCAAGTCTCAAATGAGATCATGAGAATAATCACTTATGCATAATGTAGAGATGCTATATAGCTTAAGTACAGCACTTATCCAAACCGGATAGGCATAGTGGCATGTCACAAACTATATACAACTCAAATGAAATTAACTCAAGGAGAAACATCTTGACAAAAATATCAAATAACCCGGAACTCTGATACAACGGGCAACTGATCGTCAACAAAGAGGAACCATTTGTCCCTATTTGATCATACCAAAAACTTTTTTTTTGATATAATCTATTCACTAACCTATAAATCTATGTACAATTCAACATTATTGCAGCCTATGGATCGTAAAAACAGATAATAACGAAATGAAAATGTAACCAATAGCTCAAATTTGACATGATAGCTACTCTAGCATCCATTTTAATGATTTTTGACATCATCACTGATTATTGTACAATATAACAATGACAAAATATATCATTATGGGAATAACAAATCAAAACATGCGGCCAAAAGTGTAGATTTATGTAATAATTTGTGGTAACATCTCATCACAAGTAGTTATTAGTGCAAAACACTGCTAAAGCTTCACGTATTTAACAAGGTATTGACACTTAACTGCCTAAGCTACAATCTAAGGTGATAATGCCTTATAAGCAAAACGTCACCGATTGAAAAGTAAAACCTTTATAATGAAAAGAACAACCACTACGCAGGACTGTTTCATTTAAACAGTGAAAATCCTAGAGAAACTTCTAGCATACCTTCTGTTTTTGATCATACATTATGAAATCTGTTTTCTTTATCCTGAAAACGGATCATATTCGCATTCATATAGGAAGGCTGGCTTCTATCTTTCCCCATGATTCTAATGCAGACCCCCTGAGCTGCGTCTTGAACTTTCCTACAATTTCCTTCGCCTCATCTGCTTTTGACTCTTTCACCAATCCATTGACCAGAAGCTTCGTGGCTTCAAACGGAGGAACCCACCTATTCTTTACAATATCCTTACATATTTCCAAACCATCATTAAACTCACCCTCCTCAACCATATGCTTCATCAATGTATAATAACCAAAAGACGGCGCCTTCACATACCCATCGTTCACCATCTTTTCCAAAACATTTCTTGCAGACTCCAAATCTCCAACCTTACAAAACCCAAAAATGATCGCATTATAACTAGATGAATCAGGCTCCACCCCTTTCGATATCATTTCATCCAACAACTTCTTAGCCCTAACACACTCCTTACTTTTACAAAACCTCAAAATCCTATGATTATAAGTAACCAAATTACCTTCCAAACCTCTCTCATTAATCCGTTTCACTACCATATCAAAATCACTCTTTTTTCCACTATCCAAATACGCCCCCAACAACACGTTATAACTCCCGATATCCGGCTTCACATCACCTTCGCTTTCCATCTTCGTTACCAACGCTGCAGCCTCGTCAACCCGCCCACCTTTACAATAACCTTTCAACATCAAATTACACGCCTTAACACCCGGCTTCACACCCGTCTTTTTCACAAACTCCTCACAACTTTTCCACAACTTCTCATCATAAATCTTGTTATCCAACAAAACCGAAAGCACCCCACAAAGCGATTTTTCAGTAACCTCACATTTCTTTCTCTCAAGCATTTTATCAAACACTTGGAGTGCATTGTCAACCATTCCAGCTTTTGAATACAACATTACAATCCTTAGCCAAAACCCTTCAGAACCCAGCTGGGAAACAGGGGAATTCGATATCGTATTCGATAAAATCCGATCAACAAGATCAAATCTTTTGAATCTTGTCAGTTTGTGAACAGAGAGATCGAATAAGGGTCTGTAGCAACGAAATGTGGGTATTGGAATTGATGATTCGAATAAAGTTGCAATCTTTAGTGGGTCTTTTTCTGATTTGATTGCTGATTTTAGTAGACGGAATGATGGGAATTGAGGGGAAGATGATGATGATGATGAAAATGGTCTTAGTGGGGTTTGTTTGGAGATTGAGAGTTTGGTGATTCTTGAAATATAAGCTGCCACTGCCATTTTGTTTTGTGAAATTTTGGGATGATTTGTGTTTCTAGGGTTTTTCAAAAGTTCAGAACCCTAATTTCAGTGATGTGTTGTGTGTATATTGGGTAGGGATTCCCCCAACTTAACAACTTTCAAAGTCTTCTTTTGATTTAAATTTAAGGGTTGAAATTAAAAAATTATCTTATAATAATCGAGGGTCAAAATTGCTTTAATTTGAGGGGACTCCACCCGTGTATGTTAAGGATGGTTCATGTAATCACCTTAAAAAAATAAATTAATAATAGAAGAAATTGATAAATCTATATTTATGACGATATATATAAAAGTTAACGCAACACTAGAGTAATTTTAGCAAATTTAGTAAAACTCGAAAACAGTTCGAGTTCGAAGGGGCTTTATTTTCGAGCTAGCTAGTTGGTTCTTTTGCTTAAATCGAATTAGAACAACTTAATATCATTATTAAAGTATGCTTGACTCGATATTTCTCAACTCAATTCGACTTGATATCAAGTATTTTGTAAGTTGACGGGTTTCGTCTCCGCTACACAACATAGGTATAAAATGTATGCATGCGTGTAATGACATGTTAATGACGACCTTTTTGATTTTTATTATAAATATAAATGTTATCTAATAAAATTCTATAAGTTCTTTTTATTTTAATCTAAATGTTTTTTTTTTGAACATTTTTTAATTTAAATGTTAATTAACTAAAATGTGTAGAAATAATTTATATGAACAATAACATGATATAATCATATAATCATTTGAACAGAAATGATAATTGGTCAGGTTTGACTATTTGAGACAAGTTAAACTAATCTTTTAAATGCGATTGTGAAGAAACCTATATAAGAACAAACCACAGGTTTACTTCCTTCTTTCTCCGGCGCCAAATCTGTCACCGCCGCCGCAGCCGTCCCCACTCCCCTTTCTCCGGCCACCACCACCATGTTTATCTCAAGGACTTAATCTTCAAACCCCTATGTGGCATCCATTCTTCAGGTTATCATCCTCTTTCTCTACTAATTCCGTAAAACATATCTCTAAATTCCAATATATATCTATTTCATCACTTGCCCACTTAACTTATGGCTCAGATTTATCATCTTCAGATGAAAATAATAATAATAATAATGCCCAGTTAGCTTGCAGCCCATTTGAAGTAAAACAGCCCAACAAATTTACAGTTCTTGAAACTTTACATAAGTTAAATAAACAGCCCAACCTTGCATTATCTTTCATTACCCAGTTAAAAGTTTCAAACTTTAAGCATGATGTTGTTACTTATATGGCTATAGTTAGGTTTTTATGCAATTGTGGTATGGATATAAGGTTATATAATGTTTTCTTGGATGTTGTAAAGAACCCAGATGGGGTTGGTTATGAATTCGATGTTTCGGATTTGTTTGAAGTGTTGATGGATGAGATTAAGGAAACCGGGTCGAGAAGTTTGATGAAAGGTGTTGATGTTTTGGTTAAGGTTTATGCGAGTGTTGGGATGTTCGATGAGGCGATTGATACGTTGTTTAAGGTGAAAAGGGGCGGGATTTTGTTGTCGACGAATACGTGTAATTATTTGATGAATCAGTTGATTTCGTGGGAGAAGTTGGATATGTTGGAGTCGGTTTTTAGGCAGTTGAAGAGGAAAGGATTGGTTCCGAATGTGTATACGTATGGAATTTTGGTTAAAGGATTTTGTAGGAAGGGGTGTTTGGAGGAAGCTTTGGATGTTTTTAGGATAATGAAGGAGGATGGTGTTGAGCCTAATGAGTTTACTTATGGTACTTATATAGACGGGCTTTGTTCGAATGGAAGAGTTGATTCTGGTTTTGAGTTGCTGAAAAGTTTACGGGTGGTAAATGTGAAAGTGAATGTTTATGCTTATACATCCATCATTAGACGTTATGTGAAAGAGTTGAAGCTACAGGATGCAGAAAGTGTCTTGCTTGACATGAAGAACGCGGGAGTTGTGCCTGATGTGACTTGTTATGGAGCATTGATTCAAGGATATTGTAAAACAGGGAATATTCTTAAGGCGTTAGCTCTCCATGATGAGATGGAATCAACAGGTACTAAAATTGATTGTAAGATTGTAGGTGCGATAATGCAATGCTTGTGTAAGCTTGGTCTGCTGGCTGAAGCTGCTTGTCGATTCATGGATTATATGGAGTCGGGGGTTTTTCTTGATGAAATCTTGTTTAATATTGCGATTGATGCATTATGTAAACTAGGGAAAATGGACGAAGCCATTGTGTTGTTCCAAGAAATGAAAGGTAGGAACATGATACCGGATGTTATGCATTATACCACTTTGATCAACGGGTATGGGCTTAAAGGAGAACCTTGGAATGCGTATAGTATCTTTGAAGAGATGACAAGGAATGGATTGAAACCAGATGTTATCACTTTTGATGTGCTAGCTGGTGGGTTTTCAAAATGTGGCTTTTTCGAGGAGACAATCGGTCTTTTAAACGATATGCGGGCACATGGGCTAGAACCCACGTGTGTTACAGATAGTGTGGTCATTGAGGGATTATGTAAGGGAGGAAAGGTGAAAGAAGCTGAATTTTTTTTCAATACTCTAGAATTTAAAACCTTGGACCATTATGCAGCAATGATGAACGGGTACTGCGAAGCAAACGATACCACTAATGCTTTCAAACTTTGGTTGTCTGAACGCGGGCTCATTGTAAAACGGGCTTCTTGCTTAAAACTACTAAGTCGTTTTTGCGCGGAAGGCAAAACCAGAAAAGCTATCGAGTTATTTAAAGCACTTGAGGCATCAGACAACAGTAAAGGTGACTTATTATACAGTGAACTTGTATCAATGTATTCCCGTATTGGAGACATGAGGATGGCGAGGTGGGTTTTTGATAAAATGATTGAAAAAGGATTAATACCAGATGCCATTACGTACACGATGATTATAAATGGTTATTGTAGGGTTAATTCTTTAAAGGAAGCTTATTATCTTTTTAATGACATGAAAAATAGGGGTATAAAACCTGATATTGTTACCTATACCGTTTTACTTCACGGAGGACGTAAAAGGGAGGATGTGTTGAGGATTTCAAGTGAAATTGAAGAAATGGGCTTAAGTTGTGATGTCATTTGCTATACGGTTATGATTGACAAGCATTGTAAATCAGATAACTTAGAGGATGCTGTTTGCTTATTTAATGAAATGATAGATAGAGGTCTTCAACCAAATACTGTGACATACACTGCACTTGTGTGTGGATATTGTTCTCATGGATACATACAGAAGGCTGAAACACTTGTTGATGAGATGATATCAAAGGGGATCCAACCAAACTCACGGACTATGCTAGCTCTAACAACAGTGAAGGCCAAGAAAGGGAAATTTAGGCATTAAATTACTCTTACAGGTTTGAAAAGAAATCCAATTATCATTTTATTTTTTCCTATGCAAAAGTCCTGTGTCTTGCTTTAAGAAATTTTTAACTAACAGAGAACTCTGCATGCTGCAAATCCATACACGGTTATCTCATATATGTTCTCTGTAAAACGACCCTAAATGTTAAAAACTACAATAAGTTAGGCGGTCTTCATTATGCCCATCATGATATTACTGATTAATATTGATATCACAGGCCTAAGCTGTCCAGACCTTGTAATCCATTAAAACATATAGTCACAATGACACTTCTCACCGGGCTATGATTTATGATACTTAGAGGTGAAAAGATGGATTTGTGGGGTAACTGGTGAGCCCTGACCGGTTTGGCCTGCTAAAAAGATATATGCTTCGAAATTTGATTTGTACAATTCTCACTAGCCCATTATTGATTTAGCTAATTATGGATTTTACCTGTTTGAGATAAGTACTATCTAAGCTGACCCCCTCACAAGTAACGGGACGAAAATAATGATACATTGGCTTAAAACATCAACCTTAAAATCGTCCTAATAAACCATTAAATGCTTGACACATGGCTCAAGCATTTTCTTTATTCTAATCTCCTCCTTTGGATTTGCCATGTGTCTCCATCTTCTAGTTAGGCCTATTTTTAGGTTGATGTTTGAGGCCTATGTATATAAATCTTTTCCCTGAAACACCTTAGAGCAGTTTAGATATCTTGTCACACCTTAAGATAGTTCAGGTGCATTTACTAGGTATTAAAACTTTAAAAGACGTATTGTATCTTCTAGATGTTGATATAACTCTTCTGATTTACTACCTTTTCTTTATAACAGAAGCATACACTATCTTACAAAGGAGTGGCTGTCTCTATTTTTGATTTTTTTGAATACTTGTATATCTGAATGCTGGAATTTAAATCAGAAGCTCCACCCGACCAACTCGCTGGTTCACTTTGCTCGGAAGCATTTAGCCACACTCGGTAGGCCTATTTTTTTTAATGACAGTAGTTTTTTATTTACGTACATTGTTACTTTGTAATATTTGATTATTCTAGGAAATGAAATTTCTTACAGGAAAAAGGGTCATGAACGTGAAATGATAGCCCGGAATTGTGGCAAAGTGACTGCAAGTTTGCTGGGACAGAAACTAACAAAAGGTATAAGCCTTGTATTTTCACTTGTTCTTGTAATCTTGTCTATGGTAAGTTTCTTTTGTGTGTTTCTTCATAAGCAGACTCAGCGCTGTTTGTATGTTTTTTTTGTACATATAAAGAGAAGCCTTTCATGCTAATCAGATTTTTAAATAGTTTGGGACCCTGAATTCAACCCATTTCTCAAGTTACTTGTTGGTTCTTTTTGCTCTGCAGTCAATTAAATCAGTGTCTGCTTGGAAATGTACAACAAATCAATAGAGCTATAGTATTGCATCGACTATTTTCTCCGATTGAAGCCCTTTTCTGCTCTGATGCGAGTTTTTCAGCTTTCCGGCTCGCAAATGAAATCATGGTGTTTGCGGTGTCTGACATAGCTTATGAAGCACACCCTCCGTCCAATGGGAAGAAAAAAAAATGCAAAACGTGCTATTTAGGTTCGTTCCAAAAATTGTGAAAATATCCGAGTTTATCAATTGAAATTCTTTATATTATATCGTTTATCTCCCTGAAGATGGTTGAAGCTAACCATCATCTAAATGTTTCACCAGCCACCTTCTCCTGGGAGACCCTTGTCCTGTCATGAAAACACTGATAAAGATAGTTGAACGTGGTCTTATAATTCCTTCATGGTTAACTGCTTTACGTATATGCACAAAAAGCAGAAGATAGGAAACAAAAAGTCATGAGCAGGGAGCCAGGTATGCATACGGCCAAGAATACGGCTGGAACTTTGAATCGCCAGCGAGGGAGAGACCAACGACAAGCAACAAAAACTCCACAGGGAAGAGTTTTTATTTTTTATATTTACAACACACTACAGGATATGAGGATAGAATATACAAGTACATAATTAGTAGTGTAACTGTTATTTTTTTTTATTATTTTTTTTGTATACACCTTTTCATATGTTATTACTTGAAAACAGAAGTATGATGCTACCTTTTGAGGTTGTAAACTAGTGCATTTTATAATCGATCGGATAGGATGACAACAAACTCAGATTTGTCATTAGTGTATATGCAACAACTTGTAATGGTGATAATCAAATTATAAATTGGTATCATAAAAAATAAAGGCCTTGTATATAATATACATACATCTTTTATATAATTTTTTTTATTATTAATTGCATTTTTGGTCCCTGTGGTTTATCAATTTTTGCATCGGCAGTCCCTCTCATCTTTTTTTCGCATGGATAGTCCCTGGAGGCATGTTTCACTTGCAACCATGGTCCCTCTTGACGGATCCGTTTGATTTAAGCCGTTAAGCCCATCACGTGAGCAACACGTGATGGGCATTTATGTATTTTACCTAACCACGTTTAGAGTTAAATGCAAGAATGGTCCCTGTGGTTTTTCTTTTTTTGCATCGGCAGTCCCTCCCTAAGATATTTAGCAACCATGATCCCTGGAGTTCTAGTTCAGTTGCAAGCTTAGTCCACTTTAACAGTTCTGTTTATTCCCAACCGTTAAATGGCCCATGTGCTCCTCACATGAGGGACAATAACGTCATTCCACACATTTCTTGTTTCTTTCTTTAACTTAAACTATCTTAGTATCGATATCAATAAATTGTATCTATATATCTCTCGCAAACACACATAATTACACAAACATCTAAATCCTCAAATCAGATCTGTTGAAAAAGAAAATCCTCAACATCTAATCCATGTATATATAATATCTGTATTGTATAGATATATAGTTATATCTTTTTCTAGATCTATATAATGAAATTATAGATCTAGATCTATATAATGAGAGCCTTGTATTGTATCGTTAAACATCAAGGATGTTATTATTGTTAACAGATCTCAATGAAGAAGAAGAGCTCATGAAAGTGTACACCGAAGGTTTTCGGTGGCGGCTGTTGAACAATGATGGACGACCGAAGTTAGTTTCAATGATATTATATATATAAATAAGAAAAATAAGATCTGTTAATAATTCCGGCCATTAACTTCGGTGTACACTTTCATGAGCCGAGAAGTAGTCCTTTCATGAGCCGAGAAGTAGTCCTTTTATATATATAATATCAATAAGAAAAATAAGATCTGTTAATAATTCCGGCCATTAACTTCGGTGTACACTTTCATGAGCCGAGAAGTAGTCCTTTCATGAGCCGAGAAGTAGTCCTTTTATATATATAATATCATGGGCCATTTAACGGTTGGGAATAAACAGAACTGTTAAAGTGGACTAAGCTTGCAACTGAACTAGAACTCCAGGGATCATGGTTGCTAAATATCTTAGGGAGGGACTGCCGATGCAAAAAATGAAAAACCACAGGGACCATTCTTGCATTTAACTCTAAACGTGGTTAGGTGTAAAATACATAAATGCCCATCACGTGTTGCTCACGTGATGGGCTTAACGGCTTAAATCAAACGGATCCGTCAAGAGGGACCATGGTTGCAAGTGAAACATGCCTCCAGGGACTATCCATGCGAAAAAAAGATGAGAGGGACTGCCGATGCAAAATTTGATAAACCACAGGGACCAAAAATGCATTTAACTCTAAAAAAACGACGATAAAACAGATTTATCTCCTCCAAAAATAGTATACATCGATAAAAAGAAACGACAAAGCATATTTAATCTTCTTTTTTTTTTTAACAGCAATTTATTAAAATAAAACCTACAGGTTGAAAAGAATTCAACCCGAAGAGAACGATACCAAATTATTACATGTAAAGGAGAGGGAGAACGATATCATATTTAATCATTTATCCCATCCCAAATTATTCAATTTCTGCTAAGGGTTAATAATAGAGCATATAGATATAGTGTGTTGACATTATTATGTTTGATCATCTAAAACATCATTGTCAAAACCAACCAAAAAATAAATGCTTTATTAGTTATTAATTTTGAGCCTCAAATCAGTATTCAGTTAGATTATTGAACCAAAAAGATCACCAAAGACTATGGAAGTGTGGTCGGTTCTTGAAAAAGAAAACAAACAAAAACAAAACCGAAATGTTCACTTTTTGAAAAGCATTAGATTCGGTTTATTATTAGTTCAATGATGACTAGTCCAACTGGTTAGAGACACTCCCAGGTTTTACCCAAGGTGTTGAGTTCGATCCTTAGGGATGACAAGTCTTGGGGTTTTTCCTCCGAATACTTGTAACGGCCTATATGTCAACATCTCGTTGTCTAGGGTACGTGCAAGGCTTCACCATTATACGGTGAAGTTTCCCTGATGTCGTATCCCGACTGAATGTTCGGGAAAAAAAATTAGTTCGGTTTTTGATCAAGTTTCACATTATTTTCCGTCTTTTTAATAACAAATTTAGCTTATCAAGTTATAAATAAAACAAGCAAATCTCATGATAAACAAACTAAAAAATATATAATTGAACTTTATTAACTAATTTTAATTTTTAGATTTGAAATTGGTATAAACGTTTTTAAATGAATTGATTTAGGTAAAAAGGGTAAAAAGTATAGATATATTAACATGATTAATAAATATAAGCAATATATATGATAACAAAATGATATATAAATATAAAACAAAACAAAATAAAAAAAGTTTCCGTTTAATTTAATTTTTCATTTGAAACTAAAAGCGAATCCAAAAGTTTGATTTTTGGCCAATAAGACACAGATCAACTGACAATTGCTTGAAGTTTATGAAAAGACATTCCTTTAGTCATAGGTTTTGGATTTAAGTCTCCGGAGTAACAAACTTGTGGGGTTTTTTTCCTTAAATTCTTTGCGATCACGTCTGAGTTGCTATGAACTGATGGAAATCGAGTGTTGAAAAACTAAAAGTTGGATTTTTCTTGTTTTAAAAAAAAAAAGTGCTCGGTTCGATTTTTTATTTTTTTTTCGATTCAGTTTTATGGTTTGGGTCGGCTTTTAAGTAGTCGGTTCGATTTTTCTCACTCTACCGAGTGGTAGCCGAATGTCCGGGTCAAACCTTTCAGTATCAAACCAGCCCGCGTCGGTTTCGCCCACGTGTATATTGTGCAGCCAGCCTTCTTCCGAGTTCCGTCTGTCCCTTGACCCTCTTAAAATTCTTGGTGGGTCATCCATCCATCTATCCCACTGTCAATTTTTTAGCAATAAAATCTCACAAAATTTGTCAACTTCTTCAAACTCAAGTCAATTTTGCAGCCCAAACCTCCCAACATTTTGCTCCAAGATTTACCCAGGTTATGTTATCTTCACCTTTTTCAATACCAATATCATAAATCTTGTAAAAATTTCGCAACTTGAACAGAAAACCAAGTTAACAACTTTCTTTATCTTGATTAGGCTTAAATTTCATACTTTTTTTTTGAAATTTAGTACTTTATTTTATTTACCATATGTATCAATGGCTCAATCTGTATCTCCAAGTTTTGATTTTTATAAGATTTTATCATTACCCATTTGCCCATGTTTCCAAACAATCCAATTAAGTAGAAAAAAAGTTTCAAGAAAAAGGGGTGTGGTTATGGCTAGTTTAGCTCCATTTGATGAAAGAAACCAATGTTTGAGCTTAGTTATTGCGAATTCGGTTAAAAGAGGAATGAAAAGCTACCCGGAAAGTCGAGTTTCGGATGAGTTAGATCAAGGTGAAAAAGAGCTAGGTTGTTATAATGAGTTTAGTGGATTTAGAGATGATCCTATTGTAGGTAAGTTAAGAACTCAATTAGGAGTTATACATCCGATACCTTTACCGCCTTTTAACAAAAATATAGGTGGAATGTTTGTTTTCTTTTTTGTTTTCGGGGTTGTGTTTGATAAACTTTGGACATCAAGAAAGAAAACTAGTAATAATGAGGAAGAGAAACTTGGAATGTGGCCACAAGTTCCCACTAGTTTTTCGTTGTTTCTTGAGAAAGATTTGCAGAGGAAGGAGTCGGTTGAGTGGGTGAACATGGTGTTGGGGAAGTTATGGAAGGTTTATAGAGGTGGGCTCGAGAATTGGGTTATCGGTTTGCTTCAACCGGTTATTGATGATCTAAAGAAACCTGATTATGTTGAAAGAGTTGAAATAAAACAGTTTTCACTTGGGGATGAGCCGTTTGTTGTTAGAAATGTTGAACGAAGGACTTCTCGTAGCATCAATGATTTACAGTAAGTTGTTATGCTACATTTACGGTTTCTGTTTAATGATCTTACGTTTTGTCTTATATTGTTTGTTGTATTACCTTTTCAAAAGGTACCAAATAGGTTTGCGTTACACTGGCGGTGCTCGAATGCTTCTAATGCTGACACTAAAATTTGGGATTATTCCAATTAAGCTGCCAGTTGGTATTCGGGACTTTGATATTGATGGAGAACTTTGGGTTAAACTGAGGTTGATTCCAACAAAGCCTTGGGTGGGAGCTGCTTCATGGGCTTTTGTCTCACTTCCAAAAATAAAGTTTGAGTTGTCACCATTTCGGCTGTTTAATTTAATGGGTATTCCATTTTGTTATATTTTGTCTTTATCGTAGTTATCATTTGGTTACTTTCTTAACTATAATTATCACATGCTCATTGTTTACTCTTTTTCTTGCTTGCATGTATTGATGTGATACCAGCCATCCCTGTACTCTCGATGTAAGTGCCCTGCAATTTGCTGTAGTATGAATTCCTTTATTCACTAAGGGGTTGTTTGGATGCACATTTTGGACTTGATTGTATCGTATCAAATGATTTAAGTCAAATAATCAGCTGAAAGAAAAATGATGTAGTAGATAGCGTTTGGAAATGCCACTACTGTTTATAGTTCTAATAATCGGAAAATCAGATGTCTAGTTGGTGCAAAATTTCGATTGTGTAAGGATTAGGTTAATGACCAACAAAGACATTTAAATTGACAAAAATGACGTTTTTGTTGAAGGAGGTTAGTTTTCATTTTTAATGAGAGTAAAGTGATCAGTTTCAACAGTTAATAATCAGATAATCTGAAGAAGATTTTAAGTATCCAAACATTAAAAACTGACTAGTGTGAGTTGTGGCTTCAGGTCTCCATAGTTAAATAATAAGTTTTATACAGAAAACCGAACACCCCTTAATTGGACTTGATTTAAATGCTTTGGTAATTTGATGTTTACTCAGTCAACTTATTGTCTAATGTTGCTTGGAATTGTAGGTTTTTGAAAAAGCTTTTGACTGAAGATTTGCCACGACTCTTTGTGCGTCCTAAAAAGATTGTCTTGGACTTTCAAAAGGGAAAAGCAGCTGGTCCCCTACAAAATGATTTCAAATCTGGGGAAATGCAAGAAGGAAATAAAAATTTTGTTGGTGAACTTTCTGTCACTCTTGTTGATGCTCGGAAACTCTCTTACATCTTCTATGGTGCGTCTTCACTAAGTTTTTTGTATTTTCTATGTATTATTACCTTCAAAGCTTCATTATCTTCTATTCCATTGATTTGGGGTATGTTTCAAAAATGTGTACATGTGTATGTAGATACAAATGTAATGCCAAGCTAATAAATCAGAGAAGTTTTTTCATGATTTACATTTAATATGTATATGCTAAAACACAAGTGTTACCATGATCTCACTTTTGAGCATTGTGCTAGACCAGAACCATGATGGTTTAAGATCTGTTTTCCGTACTTCCTTGTGCAGGAAAAACAGATCCATATGTTGAGCTAAGGCTGGAAGATCAAGTGATGCGTAGTAAAAAGAACAGTCAAACAACTGTCACCGGTCCTCCGGGACAGCCAATATGGAATCAGGTGAGATTTTCTCCTAGTGTTAGTTTGCATCTTTTGTGAAAGTTTAAAGTTATTTACAAAGCTAGCGAAGATGGGTGGGGGTTCAATAATGGGTCAAAATGGGTTTGGATCAAAACGAGTCAGTTCAGCTTGATCCATAATCACTTTTTTGTTCTTCTTTATAACTTTTTATTATATGATTAAGGTGTCAATCAAAACGAGTCAGTTCAGCTTGATCCAAAATCACTTTTTTCTTCATCATTATAACTTTTCAATATATGATTAATGTGTCAAGTATGATTAGGGGTTGGATCAAAACAGATAATTACTTTTTGTCCATCTTTATAACAACGATGCACAATCCCATCATGAACAGGGTATTGGGAGGTGGGAGGCAAATAGTCTTATCCTTACCCGAGGGTAAATAGATTTTGTCCATCTTTATAAGTTTCAAGTAATGCATTAACTATTATTACCAGTGTCATAATATATCAATAAGTATTTTAATATAGCGATTTAAAGTGTTGTAAGTAGTAACCATCAAGAATACACTTAGGATGACTTCCAACATATTAGATCCGTTTTTACTTTTACCAACTTGCTTTTTGTATCCATTTGAGATAGCAATATCCCAGATCGGCCAATTTATAAGGTAACGAGCTAAAATATCCAAAGTCACTACTGATCTTCAATCTTTGCTTTTGTCAGGATTTTAGTATGCTAGTTACAAACCCAAGAAAACAAAAATTGTTGATACAAGTGAAGGATTCCCTTGGCTTTGTACACTTGACTGTTGGCGCCGGAGAGGTAACCTTTCCACTCTATCAATCATAAGTTTCTTGAACCAATAATTGTTTTGGATACTTAAATTTCTCAAAATTTTAGGTTGATCTACGATCTTTAAAAGATACAGTACCAACAGATAGGGTTATGACCCTCCAAGGAGGTTGGGGAGTGTTGAATAAGGGCTCTTCTGGAGAGATCCTACTTAGACTTACATATAAATCTTATGTTGAAGATGAAGAGGATGAAAAGATCGAGTCTGATATAGATGCATCAGATGATGAGTTTTTGGACCTAGTGCCACCCGACACTACATACAAGCCTACATCACGTGGGTCAGATAAAGAAACCTTCATTGATGTTTTAGCAGCCTTCATTGTCAGTGAGGAATTTCAAGGAATAGTGGCTTCTGAATCATCAAATAACGTAACAGATATGAGACCAACAACTGCGCCCCCTGGTCAAACAGCCAATCTTGCAAAGCCTGAATCTGATTCTGGAGGTAGTGTGACCACATTTCACCTGTTGTTTCTTTTATTCAGACGGGTTGTGCTGACCAAACTATAGATTTATCTGCAGGATCAGCGTTATTCTGGCTTGGCGTGATCACAAGTATCTCGATACTAACAGCCATTAACATGGGTGGCTCAAATATCTTCAATCCTTGATGAGATGCACATAGTGTCAGCGTAATCAAGTAATTCTTGATAACCTTCTGGCCTAACTATTGACAGGGAAATGCTAGTTTAGGTCTGAAATAACTTTTTGGGCATGACCCCTATGAATTTTTGCTAAAGTGGTATCAAATCCGCCATAGAGATGGACCCTTAGTTCTTGAAGTTTATAACTATACGCAAAAGAGAGAAATTAGATAGGAGTATATATTTTAAATGATAGATTGCAACTGTACAGATAGATTGCATATAGTCCCTTTCATGTACTGCCGTTTTTTTGTATACTTTTTTCATAAGTATGGAATCCAGGCTTTACATCTTGTTTTACTAATGGCTTTGGCGATAGCCAAAAGGGGGTAGTAAGGTACCGATTTAGCACAACTTGAATTTTCACTTTATTTCGAGTTAGAATATGTCAAGCTTTTTGCTATTATGAAGCAGTTTTGAGGAAATGGTTACAATTGTGGCATCTTCAGATGACAGATGTCATGTAATAGGCTTTGCTATAAAGATGCCAAGATGGAACAAGCAAGAAAGTGTAGTGTGTTGTATGAATTAATGCTTTGCTTTCAGTCAGAAGGTAATCAACCGTATGTTGTTTGGTCAAGTCATAGGTAAGTTTAAGTGGCCGTAAGACGATTTTGAGGTCCACAACCGAAATTCAAGCGTTGATTGACGTTTATGGATTATAGAAACACCACACAGGCTTGCAACTTGATGAAGTGCATTATGGCTTGTCAAAACCGAATGTTATAAGTACTGTGTTTATGTTATTTTTATATGATGCCTCATTGCATCCGAATGTTGTTACACTCAAATTTATTTTGGCATGGCTAATATGAGAGTTTTTTTTTAATTTTGGTGATGTGGTATTATAGAATGCTGTCATGAGATGACGACGGTCTCATAGTTGGTGGTGTATCTCATAAGAGCATTTGTAGTGCTTGCCACACTTGTTATGTAGTGCTTACCACACTCAAAAAGTGTGCTACATAAACTACACTAAAAACTAGTTAACTCTACCATGATTATTATTATTACACTTAAAAATAAAAATTAAAATACAACACATTCAATAAGTTTAAATAAAACTTCATTAATATTAAAAAATTACAACAATACAAAAACCATTCTATATATGTAAAAATAGAGAGAAAAAAAACTTTCATGTTTTTTTAAGAACTGTGTTACTATCACCCGGTAAAATAGAGAAATTAATGGGTGAGAATTGAAGGAGAACACATTTGTTTCCTCATTAAGTTGTTAATAATGTATTACAACTCCCCAGCTATATATATTCAAGTGGATATAGACATCACTCTTAACTAGCCTCAAAGTTTTGTTAATTACGTTGTGAAGACTGATAGTTATTAGATAATCAAACCGCCTCTCTAATTACTTAAGGTAGGATATAATAGTTGAAGCATGCCTAAGCCCTTTGTGTTCAAGTAACGAAGCCAGTTCAACTGGTAGAGTGATGAAATCTTACCAGTTAAATGGAGTTTCAAACCTCGACCGAGTCTTTACGGGTGTTTTTTAGGAAGCCACTTTGAAGTAGCCGGGACCGTTTCAAAAAAAGAAACGAAAAAAACGAAAGAAGCCTTTGTGATGAATAATAAATGGAAACCCACCCGGCCTGTAAGAGGTATTACACTATGTTACACGATTAATGTATTATTAAGAAACTTTAGTAATGTAATACAATGTTACATGAAAAATACTCGAAGACTCGAAGCATGACTAATTAAGCCCTTTGTGTTGAATAATGGAAATCTCGTAAGGAATTATTACACCATGTATGTGTTACTGAGAAGCTATAATATAGTATAAATTTCTACAATGTTACATGAAAAACCTCA
>CM067170.1:14992058-15065358 GCA_034093135.1 Erigeron breviscapus
GAACCTCACAAGAACCCTAACTTGTATAGAAGCAATTTAACTTAATTCAATAAAACCCCCAATTTTGGAACCTCACAAGAACCCTAACTTGTATAGAAGCAATTTAACTTAATTCAATAAAACCCCCAATTTTGGAACCTCACAAGAACCCTAACTTGTATAGAAGCAATTTAACTTAATTCAATAAAACCCCCAATTTTGGAACCTCACAAGAACCCTAACTTGTATAGAAGCAATTTAACTTAATTCAATAAAACCCCCAATTTTGGAACCTCACAAGAACCCTAACTTGTATAGAAGCAATTTAACTTAATTCAATAAAACCCCCAATTTTGGAACCTCACAAGAACCCTAACTTGTATAGAAGCAATTTAACTTAATTCAATAAAACCCCCAATTTTGGAACCTCACAAGAACCCTAACTTGTATAGAAGCAATTTAACTTAATTCAATAAAACCCCCAATTTTGGAACCTCACAAGAACCCTAACTTGTATAGAAGCAATTTAACTTAATTCAATAAAACCCCCAATTTTGGAACCTCACAAGAACCCTAACTTGTATAGAAGCAATTTAACTTAATTCAATAAAACCCCCAATTTTGGAACCTCACAAGAACCCTAATTTCATAAGGAAAAGAATTGAAATTAGGTTAGGGAAATCAATACCTTAACAATGAAAGATGAAAGATTAAAGTTTTCAATCAAAATTCTCCCCCTTTTTCCTTCCTTTGGATCGGCCTCCACCACCCCACAAAACCCCAAGCTTTCAATTTTTTTTCCTAATATTATTGGAAATGATTATTGTTGTAGATTCTTAAAGGAGTTCTTGAATTGCATGAAGAGTTCAGATTGTTTGAGATTGGAATGAAGTAAGCAAGAAGAAGAATTTGGGTGTAGTGGTGGAATTATGATTCAACAAAGAAGGAAGTGGCTGGCACTCCTATGAGATGCCACGCCCCTTACAAATTTTAATGGGTATAATACCCGCTATCCGCTAAAGTTCCAACTAAATTAACCCCGAATCTAAAAATAAAATACTAGGAAACTATTTTAATGTTAAAACTATAATAAAGGTTTATTTTATTTGCCTTAAAATTTCAGGATGTTACAACTCTCCCCCACTTGGAACGGATCACGACCTCGTGATCCAAGCCGCATCTAGTGATGAAGTTGTAATAAAGCTTTTCTTCTTGATTTCTTTATTGTTTCGTAGCGTCGTCCAACTTTTACTCTTTGCATGAGAACACAACCATGACCGTCTGTTGAAACATCACATTCAACCAACATATCCTCCAAGCCTTCGGGAAATATGAGCATCAGGCTTTACTTAATTTTCTTATAACTCGTCGAGACTCAACTTCTTATTCTCTTCTCGAAACTTACCTCAATTTCTTTCCAATTAATTCTGTCAACGGTAAGATTATCTTCAAAAGGTCAAAAATAAAACGCCATTTGTCAACCGTCAACCACGAAGCTTTTCCTTTCATATTAACTCCAAGACATTTTGTAAAAGAAATTTGTGACCAGAATAACTTTCAGAATAAACATACATTGACAAAGAAAACAATTACGAACTTATTTGATAATGGATGAGAGTTTCTGTTCATAAAATTCGTGAAGGTTGCAAGATGCTTAAAATAATCGAAGGCATAAATACGAATTTAAGGTGTTCGTAACGAGTCTGGACAACGTTTTCAGGAATATCTCCCTCGCGTGCTATAAGTTGATGAAACTGAAACGAAAATTTATCTTAGTATGATAAGAAACTGCTTCTAATTGATCGAATAGGATATCAGATCTTGACAACGGGTACTCGCCTTTGATTGTTACTTTACTAAGCTTATGAGTTATTAACGCACACGCATACTACTATCTTTCATTTCGTTAAATAAGATAATTGTACCTCTTGGAAACAAAGGGAAGCACCTGAAACGGCTAGAACGAATAAAGTTCAAGGAAAAGAAATTGAAAAATCAAGAGACAACGAGATTATTCTCCATAACCGTGTTTTCCTTTTTGTATCGGTGATTCAAACTTAAGAGACTTGACTGCCATTCAACGACTATCAAAAGACATGAGCGAAATTACCAACAGAAATCGACCGCTTCACTTATTCCGGCGAAAACAATTTTATCCTTTCGAACAGAATTATCCGATTAGTCGCCTTCTTCTCCCACGAAACTTGTCATCGTTCATATTTAACCAATCCATTTCCCAAACTTTGCACTACACGCTTGCGAAGGAAAAGGAAAACAATTTTATCCTTTCGAACAGAATTATCCGATTAGTCGCCTTCTTCTCCCACGAAACTTGTCATCGTTCATATTTAACCAATCCATTTCCCAAACTTTGCACTACACGCTTGCGAAGGAAAAGGAAAACAATTTGGCTCGAGGGATTTCCGATTAGGTTTCTAACTCTTATAACTACCATACTTATCAATTACGAATTCATTGTTACCATATTATCTTCATGTTCTCACTATGCCAATTTCATCTTAACTTCTATCATCAAGCATCAAGTAGTCAAATACTCATTCCAGAAAAACAAGTCAATCAAAGTCAAAATCACATTCACCATACTCCGTATGGTCCTTCAACATATAATCTTCGCAAATTTATTTAGACTATGAGTCTACAACTCTACAACCTTATATTAACACACATTATGTGCCTTCATAGCATTAATCATTCAATTTAATCGTTTCATTGCACTTAATTAATCATCATCATAGCAGAGATCTTTTAACATGCTCTTTATACTAACATGTAGCATGAATCCAACACACAAATTACCAATTCAAACACGTTACTACGCAATTACTTTTCATTGCCATACTGCGTATGGTCTTTCAACATCTCACTAACACAATCATATTTAACATAGGGATAACCAACCTTAAAATTTTATATTGCTCATATCAAAAGCATTCTTTGCATTAATAAATCAATTAAATCATATCAAGGCACAACCGATTCTCATCGCCATATCTCGTATGGCCTTCTTAACACAATAATGATGCCACGGGTCTCACTACCCAATGGTCTTACACCAAATAAATACGATGCCATGGGTCTCACTACCCAATGGTCTTACACCAAATATTACAACTCACTCGCATACTTCCAATATTCATCAATTATTCAAGCAAAACTTATGCTCTATCACGTTCGCATATAAACAAGCAAATACACGTTAGCATACATTCCACGTTTACCATGTATTTTCATACCTTCTTCTTTACTATCATCAAACAGTATATTAACTCCTAAACCAATCCCAAATTTTCAATTCTTGCCATTCAGTAAACCAGTTAGCATGCCAAGCTTATATTCTAACATACTTAGATATCAACGAGTAAAAAAAAAAAAAACATAACATAATTCACATTGCCAAATAAGGTCTCCAACCTATGGCTTCATACTAACATACTTCCATATTTAACGGACTTAACTTGAGCTATTATAATATGTGATCATAATAACGCTGCAGTCATTATTATAATTACTTATTATAACACCTCAAGTGAACTTCGCTAAATACTTCCGTATGTCACTAGAAACCAAACTATACACATAAGGCCAAGTCACGTCTATGGTTTAAGTCTAGGTATCCTTGTAAAATAAAATACCTAAATCCCTTAAACCACGGCTCTGATACCATTTGTAACGACACAACTCGATTTACGAGAAAAATAAGGATTTTTTTTTTTTTTTTTTATATATCCCACTGCGGCGCAGTGGGGCTGAATCCTCCCACTGCGGCGCAGTGGGAAACTTCTGTCCAGAATTCACAAAACCCACTTTGACATTTCAAAAGACTTGCAAACTTTTAACAATCATATTCAGACCTTAAATCCCTTTACCAAACTTCAAAATGAGTTAAAGACACATCATTCAAAATTCCGAAAGCTTTCATTTGACCAAGTGTAGCATTTACAACGAAACGGGTCATTTTACCCAAGTTGACACATTACAAAAGACGACGTACAAAATTAGAAATTTCGGCATGACCCGTTCGTAAAATCGTCATCCAAACCTGTTACGGATTATTAGATTTTCCAAAATACGTCACTACTACAAAACGACCCATTAAAATGACCAAAACTCGAGTCTAACACTAGACATCATAATAACTTTACAAAAATGACATAACAAGAGCACAATGAGCCGATAGTTCCAAAGGGGTCACTAAGGGTCCTATTACCAATACCATTATCCGCATATAGCTAAAACAATCAATATCCATAAAGCATCTTCAACTTCAAACTTTATATTACTTAACTTTCTTCCGCATCCGGGACAACCTATAAAAAGGTAAACAACTAAAAGGATAAGCTAAACGCTTAGTGAATGCATACACATACTAGCCATAATCACAAATTGGTTAGTAGGAATTTACCACCTACTAGCTCTTATAACAAATTGGCTAGTAGGAATTTACCCACCTACTAGCTCTTAATCACAAATTGGCTAGTAGGAATTTACCCACCTACTAGCTCTTAATCACAAATTGGCTAGTAGGAATTTACCCACCTACTAGCTCTTAATCACAAATTGGTTAGTAGGAATTTACCCACCTACTAACTCTTAATCACAAATTGGCTAGTAGGAATTTACCCACCTACTAGCTCTTAATCACAAATTGGTTAGTAGGAATTTACCCACCTACTAGCTCTTAATCACAAATTGGCTAGTAGGAATTTACCCACCTACTAGCTCTTAATCACAAATTGGCTAGTAGGAATTTACCCACCTACTAGCTCTTAATCACAAATTGGCTAGTAGGAATTTACCCACCTACTAGCTCTTAATCACAAATTGGCTAGTAGGAATTTACCCACCTACTAGCTCTTAATCACAAATTGGCTAGTAGGAATTTACCCACCTACTAGCTCTTAATCACAAATTGGCTAGTAGGAATTTACCCACCTACTAGCTCTTAATCACAAATTGGCTAGTAGGAATTTACCCACCTACTAGCTCTTACAACAAATTGGCTAGTATGAATTTACCCACCTACTAGCTCTTAATCACAAATTGGCTAGTAGGAATTTACCCACCTACTAGCTCTTAATCACAAATTGGCTAGTAGGAATTTACCCACCTACTAGCTCTTAATCACAAATTGGTTAGTAGGAATTTACCCACCTACTAACTCTTAATCACAATTTGGCTAGTAGGAATTTACCCACCTACTAGCTCTAATCACAAATTGGTTAGTAGGAATTTACCCACCTACTAACTCTTAATCACAATTTGGCTTAGTAGGAATTTACCCACCTACTAGCTCTTAATCACAAATTGGTTAGTAGGAATTTACCCACCTACTACTCTTAATCACAATTTGGCTAGTAGGAATTTACCCACCTACTAGCTCTTAATCACAAATTGGTTAGTAGGAATTTACCCACCTACTAACTCTTAATCACAAATTGGTTAGTAGGAATTTACCCACCTACTAACTCTTAATCACAAATTGGTTAGTAGGAATTTACCCACCTACTAGCTCTTAATCACAAATTGGCTAGTAGGAATTTACCCACCTACTAGCTCTTAATCACAAATTGGCTAGTAGGAATTTACCCACCTACTAGCTCTTAATCACAAATTGGCTAGTAGGAATTTACCCACCTACTAGCTCTTAATCACAAATTGGTTAGTAGGAATTTACCCACCTACTAACTCTTAATCACAAATTGGCTAGTAGGAATTTACCCACCTACTAGCTCTTAATCACAAATTGGCTAGTAGGAATTTACCCACCTACTAGCTCTTAATCACAAATTGGCTAGTAGGAATTTACCCACCTACTAGCTCTTAATCACAAATTGGTTAGTAGGAATTTACCCACCTACTAGCTCTTAATCACAAATTGGCTAGTAGGAATTTACCCACCTACTAGCTCTTAATCACAAATTGGCTAGTAGGAATTTACCCACCTACTAGCTCTTAATCACAAATTGGCTAGTAGGAATTTACCCACCTACTAGCTCTTAATCACAAATTGGCTAGTAGGAATTTACCCACCTACTAGCTCTTAATCACAAATTGGCTAGTAGGAATTTACCCACCTACTAGCTCTTAATCACAAATTGGTTAGTAGGAATTTACCCACCTACTAACCCTAAATCACAATTTGGCTAGTAGGAATTTACCCACCTACTAGCTCTCATAAACAATTTGGCTAGTAGGAATTTACCCACCTACTAGCTCACACAATCAATTTGGCTAGTAGGAATTTACCCACCTACTAGCTCACACAATCATTTTCAACATGGCCATGGAAAATTGGCTAGTAGGAATTTACCCACCTACTAGCTCTTAATCACAAATTGGTTAGTAGGAATTTACCCACCTACTAACCCTAATAACAAATATGCTAGTAGGAATTTACCCACCTACTAGCTATAATCACAAATGGATTAGTAGGAATTTACCCACCTACTAACCCTAAATCACAATTTGGCTAGTAGGAATTTACCCACCTACTAGCTCTTAATCACAAATTGGTTAGTAGGAATTTACCCACCTACTAACCCTAAATCACAATTTGGCTAGTAGGAATTTACCCACCTACTAGCTCTTAATCACAAATTGGCTAGTAGGAATTTACCCACCTACTAACTCTTAATCACAAATTGGCTAGTAGGAATTTACCCACCTACTAGCTCAATAATCAAATGGGTCATAGGAATTTACCCACCTATGACCTCAATTAACAAGACATGATTATATGCATATACACTCACCTTATTTGCGACCACAATTGCAAGATGACCATAAAACAACGTATTTGCAATCAACCTATCAATTCACATTAAAAACACACATATGGTCATCCATCACGTATAAAGTCATCTAGCCATAATCACTAGTATTTCAACACCCAACCCATCATTTACAATCTTATAATAATCTTGGGTTGGTTCACATAACATGTACTTCTTATATCATTTTCAATTGGCCAAGAGTTACTTTCGTATCAAAATCGTCATTTTCATATTTGACCTAGCAGACTTCAAGCAATCATAACTCAAGTTCTACTTACTCTTTTAACATGATTCCAGTGGCCACTTCTTCTTAACACATTTTAGCACATTTTATCTTCAGTGACCAACACAAGATTTGACTCATATACGTGAGTTTTACTCGTTTTAAAAACCAAAACTGCTGCTGTTAAACAGCTTTGACCTTACTGACTTCAAATGACCATAACTTGAGTTCTACACAATATTTTGACCTCATTCCAGTGGCCACTTCTTCTTAACACATTTTAGCACATTTTATCTTCAGTGACCAACACAATATTTGACTCATATACGTGAGTTTTACTCGTTTTAAAAACCAAAACTGCTGCTGTTAAACAGCTTTGACCTTACTGACTTCAAATGACCATAACTTGAGTTCTACACAATATTTGGACCTCATTCCAGTGGCTCTCGTTTTAAAAACCAAAACTGCTGCTGTTAAACAGCTTTGACCTTACTGACTTCAAATGACCATAACTTGAGTTCTACACAATATTTGACCTCATTCTTGGTTCTGTTTTAAAAACCAAAACTGCTGCTGTTAAACAGCTTTGACCTTACTGACTTCAAATGACCATAACTTGAGTTCTACACAATATTTGACCTCATTCCAGTGGTCCGTTTTAAAAACCAAAACTGCTGCTGTTAAACAGCTTTGACCTTACTGACTTCAAATGACCATAACTTGAGTTCTACACAATATGTTGACCTCATTCCAGTGGTTCCTCGTTTTAAAAACCAAAACTGCTGCTGTTAAACAGCTTTGACCTTACTGACTTCAAATGACCATAACTTGAGTTCTACACAATATTTTGACCTCATTCCAGTGGCCACTTCTTCTTAACACATTTTAGCACATTTTATCTTCAGTGACCAACACAAGATTTGACTCATATACGTGAGTTTTACTCGTTTTAAAAACCAAAACTGCTGCTGTTAAACAGCTTTGACCTTACTGACTTCAAATGACCATAACTTGAGTTCTACACAATATTTGACCTCATTCCAGTGGTCTGTTTTAAAAACCAAAACTGCTGCTGTTAAACAGCTTTGACCTTACTGACTTCAAATGACCATAACTTGAGTTCTACACAATATTTTGACCTCATTCCAGTGGCAAAATTTGCTTAACACAATAACCTACATTTTCTTTTTAGGACTCAACAAGTGAAAACTCTGACATGGGGGTGTTTTACACGTTGCAAATATAGAGACAGAATCTGTCCAGTTTTGTTCTTACTACCATTCATCAAAATCTATCATGCAACCCAATTAAACCCTAAATTTGATTAAATTACAAGAACCCTAACTTGTATAGAAGCAATTTAACTTAATTCAATAAAACCCCCAATTTTGGAACCTCACAAGAACCCTAATTTCATAAGGAAAAGAATTGAAATTAGGTTAGGGAAATCAATACCTTAACAATGAAAGATGAAAGATGAAAGATTAAAGTTTTCAATCAAAATTCTCCCCCTTTTTCCTTCCTTTGGATCGGCCTCCACCACCCCACAAAACCCCAAGCTTTTAATTTTTTTTTTCCTAATATTATTGGAAATGATTATTGTTGTAGATTCTTAAAGGAGTTCTTGAATTGCATGAAGAGTTCAGATTGTTTGAGATTGGAATGAAGTAAGCAAGAAGAAGAATTTGGGTGTAGTGGTGGAATTATGATTCAACAAAGAAGGAAGTGGCTGGCACTCCTATGAGATGCCACGCCCCTTACAAATTTTAATGGGTATAATACCCGCTATCCGCTAAAGTTCCAACTAAATTAACCCCGAATCTAAAAATAAAATACTAGGAAACTATTTTAATGTTAAAACTATAATAAAGGTTTATTTTATTTGCCTTAAAATTTCAGGATGTTACAGCGTCCCCACCACGTGCAAAGTTGTAGGCCTTTCTTTGAATAAATAATGCACTTTTATTAAATGAGTAATATGTTGCATTTTTTAGCAACAAAACTTACGCAAATTTGTTGCGTTTCATGTTCGACTCACTGGCTTGTCGTCCATTGTTGAAAGCTTGTATGCATCGTTCCCAATGACGGTGTCAGTTTTGTATGGTCCTTCCCAGGTTGGCCCCATATTTCCTTGATATTCAACCTGACTTGCGCTGTTCAGCCTGAGGACGTAATCTCCAGCCTTAAAACTAGCTGGGTGTACTCTCTTGCTATAATACTTCTCTATTCTCTGCTTGTATGTGGCTTCCCTGATTGCCGCCACCTCTCTTCTCTCTTCCAGGAGGTCTAGGTTGACACGCATTTCTGTATCATTGTCCTCTTCTTGTATGTTGGATGTTCGACAGGTGGACACTTGTATTTCTGCCGGGAGGACAACTTCTGATCCAAACGCCAGGGAGAATGGTGTTTCCCCATTGCTTTGCTCGGGTGTTGTGCGATGTGCCCATAGAACTAGCGGTAATTTGTTTACCCAGCCAGTTTGACTGCGGCCTAGCCTCTTTTCCATCCCCTTCACTATTTGCTTATTAATTGCTTCCACATGTCCATTACCCTGCGGGTGGTATATGGATGTGAAGGATTGTGTGATGTTGAGTCTCTTGCAAAGCTCCGGAAATATCCCGAGTTGTTCCTATCTGATGAGATTCCGGGGACGGAATCCTCTTAAGGGGGAGGTATTTGTAACATCCCGAACTTTTATTTAATGTTTGACTAATGCCGTTAAGTCAATTTGGGGTGTCGTTAAGTCTTTACTTAATATTTGAATGTAGTTATGTGTGGTTAACGTAGATAAAGTAGTTAGGTTTAAAAGCCTAAATTTTAATGACGAATAAAAGTGTGATTGATGTCGCTTAAAGGCTATGTAGTGCCTTTTAATGAAGGACTAATGTTGTATATGGTCAATAATGCAGTTTGTGACCAATAATGAAGGGTTTAGAAGTCCAGGGACTGATTTTGACATAGGTTGAAATCTAAAAACGGGATTAAGGGTTTAGGAGCTGCCATTAGATGAGATTAAGCAGCCATTAGCAAATAATAAAGCAATTAATCCTTTCTTGAATCCTAAAGCAATTAATCAAGTATTTGATCAAACGATTTGGTGTTGTAGATTGATCGATCATCGAGTCAAGCAGGTAATCATTGATGTATTGTTTGTATTTTCAGATTTAGAGGTTGTTTAATTATGAATCAAATCTGATTATAAAGGAATTAGCAAGTAATTAGGGCTTAAAAGGTGTTTTGGTTAATTAACATTCAAAATGGTGTTAAGCGAGTTTGTAATCGATCATTATGATCAAAATAGATTTAATCGTGTCGAAAACATGTTTTGGAAGAAGCTTGGACGAGTCGTTTATTGGGGAAATCGAAGATTTTGGTCTGTTTATAAAAAACTGTCGAACAGGGATGAAACGAAGATAATCCTCGTTTCTATCTTCGTTTTCACTAAATTCGTAAGAAGTTTTGGAGCTAACTTCGTTGGCTAATTCGTAAACTAGTAAGCAAAACGAAAATGAAGTTTAAATTCGTTTAACGGCCTATCTTCGTAAAGTGTGACTTAAGTTCGTAAGAACTGAAGTAAGTTCGTTTTCTGCTTAAGTTCGTAAGAAGGAGTTTTGTTAAATTCGTTGTTTAAATTCGTTTGAAGCCAAATTCGTTGGTTAAATTCGTAAAGAAGCTATTTTCGTAAAGTAGAACGAACGAAGATAAAGTTCGTACGAAGATTAACTTCGTTAGCTAAGTTCGTACGAAGGCTATCTTCGTAAAGTGTGACTTAAGTTCGTAAGAACTGAAGTAAGTTCGTTTTCTGCTTAAGTTCGTAAGAAGGAGTTTTGTTAAATTCGTTGTTTAAATTCGTTTACGGCTATCTTCGTAAGGTGAAATTCTGAAATTTTACGTAGTCAGTCTTAAGGTCGTTCGAGAGTCCGTTTAAGTTTCCAAATGACTTATACTTTATATGTTAATGAACGATAGGTGTCGGAGGTTACTGATAAGCATTATTAGCTACTTGTTTGTGCGCGTGTACTACAACCAGGTAAGATACACTACTTTGACACGCTGGGGGATCAACTAAAAGCTGGTTTCAAATCATATACACTTCCATTCGGTACCTTATTATTGCATGTGGGCATATGGGTTACTTGGGAGGTATTATGGGTTATGCAGTTGACCATGAGACCTGAGATGCAGTCCCTATTGTAGTGTAATGTAGTATTGCTTAATGCAGTATGTAGCTATGCAGTTGATGTAGTTTAATGAAGTATCTTTATATGCATGATGTATAGAAATGAAGTTGATGTGTGATATGCATGCTTGACTTGTACGCCTAGTTCACTAGACTTGCTAGGTTGCTATGTCACTTGCACGTTTAAGGATCCAAACGTAATGAAGTTAAAGTGTGTGAATGTCTAGGAATGTGTGTTACCTAGACTATATGTGTGTGAATGTTTGGGAATGCAGGGACCCAATCTATATGTGTGAAATTGAGCTCATAAAACAGATGCAGTGAAAAGTGTTAAGCTTAACCCGTACTAGCCTTAGCCGGGCGAGTGCGTAGATGCAGTTGTTGCTTGGGTGGCTCCTCGCAACATGGTCTTTATAACGCAGGGCGAGTAATACGAGAGGTTTGACCAACCTTCATATACGGATTACTCAAGGATTGGCTTGCCATTCCTTAACGACGTAAGACGAGTAGTCTTTTGACTAATCATCTAGTCGGGTGTGATGCAGGGCACACTTATATGCAGTTAATGAAGATACGTGTGACAATGTGTGAACTAATAATGCAGATAACGAAGATATGTGTGATAATGTGGGAACTAATGCAGGATAGGCACTTTTAGGATGATTATCCTAATTGATATGTAGCTGAAATGCAGTATATGTGTGAACGTGTGATGTGGGTTGTGCCTAATAAAACTTGTCTAATAATGAAGATTGTTTTAATTGGACAAATGCTTTTAAATTAAGTGTTATCTTACTTAGCTATTCTTATAGCTAACACTTGTTTCTTAATGTGGTTGTTCCCTCAGGTTTAGCTTGATGGAAACTAGATGCAGGACGTGTGAGCTTGGGTAGATGCAATGCAGGAGCCTTAGCTACCCTTAGACGATGCTTCCTTTAGACATTCATTACATTTCGTATTTAATGTCGAATTTATGTAGTGATGTGTGAACGGTTGTTTTATGTTGGGCAACCGTTGGGTTTTCATTTGAACTATTGTTTGATATGGCATGTAACACCAAATAAATGCAGAAACCGAAATGTTTCTATCGGTTTTGACTTTTACAGTCTTTACTTCCGCAATTTAACACCGTTAGGTGAAAAGTTTTTGAAAACCCATATTTTTAAACGACGGGTGTTACACATGGGTTTAGAAATGCCTTTTTGTAGAGGTTCCCTTCTATCAACTTGTATTGTGGTGCCTTTATCCTTATCTTCCTTGCTTCATTTTCATCTTCCGGCAGGATTCCACTTATCAGATACTCTGTTATTGGGGTCATCCAATTTTTGCCTTCTTCTCGTACGAGGTCGTTTACTTGCTTTTCGTATATTGGCCTTTCTTTCAATACTTCTATCAATACTTTCTTTCCTAGGTGGTCAAATGTTAACGAGGCCAGCTTGCTTAGGGCATCAACTTTCTTGTTTTGGTTTCTTCGTATGTGCTCAATACTGAAGCTGCCAAATTGCTCGATCAGCTCTCTTGTTTTTTTCCAAATATAATTTTATCGTTATTCCCTTGGCCTCGTATTCTCCTCTTACTTGGCAAACGACTAATTAAGAGTCTACGAATGCTTTAATGCTTCTGATCTTCATGCCTTGCGAGGTTTAGCCCAGCTATTAGTGCTTCATACTCTGCTTCGTTGTTGGTTGTATCGAATTCGAATTTTAAAGCATACATATATTCCTTCTAATCTGGGCTGACTAGTCGATTCCGGCCACCGCAGCCTTCCGAGCTTGATGCTCCATCGTGTATAATTCCAGGTTTCAGATTCTACTTCCCATTTACCACAAATGAGGTGGAGTGTGTAACCAAATTTCCTGTCTCCTTAACTTCTGTTATAAAATCTGCCAAAATTTGTCCTTTAATTGCATGTCGGGCCGCTCCTAGCTCAATTGCCCATTTTGCCATTCTCCCCGATTTTTCAGGTTTCATGAGTATTTGCCTTAGTGGTTTGTCTGAGAGCACTACAATATAGGGATGGGCATGGGACTGGTACCGTCCCGTACCGGTCCTGGTACCGACGGTACCGATCTCGAAAATGGTCAAAACATAGTACCGATCCCGGTCCCATCGGTACCGGTACCGGGACTGGTACCGTATCGGGACGGGACCGGGATATCGGTACCAAATCCCGATTAGTCCCGATTCCTATCTCCATTTTTCCGTTTTTCCTATTTCTTCCCCTGTTAATGACAATTTCTATATTCACACTAAATTAAATGCAACTAACGATACACATTACATTATATTATATAGTGAAAAATAATACTACATATTTCTTCTTTAAACATGATTCAACAGAAGGTACTTTGACGACAAGTCTATGATAAAAGTCATCATAAAACTTATACCCTGATGCACCATAATTATGATCTGATCTAAATGACAATAACATTATACATTATTGTCATTACATCTTGATTTATATATACTTGATGCATCATGATTATGTGTTTCTTCATCTGTTCGAATGCTTCATCTGCTTCTCTAGTCCATTCGAAACCTTTCTTCATTGCACAATGGTAATTGTCTATCTGCTCCTTTTGAGAGGAAACGACTTAGCGCTGCAAGCTTGCCGTTTAGACTTTGGACTTCTTTTATAGTCTTTGGTGCTGGTAGCTGGAGTATTTTGTCTACTTTTGATGGGTTTGCTTGTATGCCCTTGTTTGTCACATAATATCCTAGAAATTTTCCTGCCTCCATTCCGAAAGAACACTTCTTAGGGTTAAGCTACATGTTGATTCCCCGCAGTGTATTGAATGTTTCTTGGATATCTCTGAGGATGTCTTCTTCTGTCCTGCTCTTGATAACCATATCGTCCACGTAGGCTTCGAGGTTTCGCCCTATTTGCTTGTGAAAAGCCTTGTCTATGAGCCGTTGATAGGTTGCTCCTGCATTTTTGAGCCCGAAGGGCATTTTTGTATAACAAAACGTGCCTCTGCTTGTGTGAAAGGACGTTTTTTCTTCATTTTATTTGGCCATTTGTATTTCTTGATACCCTTTGTAAGTGTCTAGGAAGCATTTCAGTTTGTATTCCGTTAGCGATTCTACTTTCCAATCTATCTATGGTAACGGGTAACAATCTTTTGGGCATGCTTTATTTATATCCGTGAAATCCACGCACATCCTCCACCCTCTGTCTCCTTTTATTTTTATACCATAATTGGGTTTGCAATTCACGTAGGGTACGTAGACTCTCGTATGATTCCGGCTTTGACTAATTCCTCTACCTCCTTACATGTTGCTTCATCTCTTTCTAATGATAGGCTTCGCTTCTTTTGCCGCACCGGTTCCATGTTTTTTCTATCATTCAATCGATGCTCCGTGACAAAGGTGTTTCCTCCCAGGGTGAGAGTCCTGGGGACCCTAGTCATATCTGCGTATTCCCATGCAAAAATATCAATATTCTGTTGTAACAACTTCTACAAATTTCTTCTTGAGATCTTCTAGTAGCCCACTTCCAATAGTGATCAATTGGTCAGGAAAGACCGGGTTCACAAGTATCTTGTCGTAGACTTGTATCTTCCCAGGCTGAAGTGGTTGCTGGTTTTCTTCTGGGGATCCTCTTGTCTTTTTGACTTCGCTTACATGTTTGATCTGATCATAACTTGATTTTATCATTCCTACTCCTGCGCTTGTTTGGAATAATACCATGGCATGAACCGTCGATGGTACCATTTCCATTCGCTGAATCGCTGGTCTCCCCAGGAGGAGGTTGTGCGGTGATGGTGCGCGTACCACAGTGAAATCTAGGGTTTCTGTTCGTAGGTACGGGTACTCCCCCAGGGTGACGTCTAGGTCTATCTCCCCCAAGAGCCATACGCGGTCTCCTGCAAAACCTACGAGTGGACCCGTAGGCTTTGTCATCCGTGCTCTGATTGCTTTTGGTAGTTGCAAGAAGCAGTGCTCGTAGATGATGTCGCATTTGCTTTCATTGTCAATGTACACTCTTCTTACAGAAATATTAAATATCTGGGCTTGTATTATTAATGGATCTTTACTAGGTTTCGCGTTTCTCAAAGCTGGGAAACATAGATCTCTTGATGAGATATGTGATTACTCTAGATCATTTCGTTTGGTGGTTATTTTGTCTGGGATAGCATTTGTTGTGTTGGTGATTTTTTCCCCGGCATACATTTTTGGATTGGCTTTTTTTTAGGGGAATACGGAATTTTTTGGATTGGCATTTTTTTTTAGATTGGGTCGTGACTTTTGCGGTAGGGATCGGGCGTCCCACGGATGGCGCCAATTGTTTGTACAGCCAATCGGGGGTCTAGATCATATGTAGAGACGCGATTACAAAATGTGGCGATTCCCTTTTGGCAAGGCTTTGCCTCTTGTACGCCGGTTATTATGTGATGTGTGATCTTTAGGGTTTTGTTGTATATCCTCTCTCGTACTTCTTCCTCCTCTTTATATAGTGAAGATGTGTGTTGGAGGGTAAGTTGGAGACGCTATTAAGTCTCCTGTATTCTTGGAAAGAATCCCGTTATTTAGGGAAACGATATGATAGTATATTATTCGTGCTTATCCTTAAGCTGAAGCTCCATGTAGTCTGCGCGTAGTAGCCTGGGTATAATCTTCGTCTTGCGTCTTCGTGGGTATTGATGTAAAAACGTATAGATGTATATATAAAATAGACACTCTTCAACGCAGCAAATAGAGAAGGAACTAATCATGATTAAAATCTGGGTTTAATTACATGAACAAAACGAAGAACATAAACGATTACATCGAAAGAGATAAAGGGTTTTGAGTAACGGTCATAAAAGGCTGTATCAAAGAAGTGACCGGAACAGTGACAAGGGTTTGGCTTATATAGCCAAACCCTATTTTAAGTTACATAATACACCCTTGAATATAAATAAATACATATTGCTCCCAAAATATAGATAAATAATAAATGTTCATCTTCAGTCCCTCATAAGCATAAACTGCACACTTCAGGTCCTTTCTTGCACAACAAACTTGATTGTAGCTTTCTCTATTGCATCATTCAGCATCTACTTCATATCTAGATCAACTATAAGCCTGCACCAAACTATCCAAATTACCACAATTGATTTGATAAAATAACACCCTCCCACAAATTAATTGTGGAAGAGATCAATGAGCCCAATATTATTAGAATGTTTATTATGTGTAACTGAAGATAAACCCTTAGTAAAAAGATCTGCCAGATTTTTGTCAGATTCAATGTTCATAGCCTCTATCACTCCCAAATCAATTTTCTCTATTACAAAGTACAAATCTTTCAAAATGCTTGGTTTTTTCATCAAACACATGATTGGCACTAATTTGAATGGCAGCCTTGCTGTCACAGTAAATAGGAACAGGTCCTTCTTGCCTAATGCCAAATTCATTCAAAATCTTTAAGACCCAAATAATTTTACAAGTAATGGCAGGTAATGCTCTAAATTCTGCTTCAGCAGAGGATCTAGAGATAGTAGGTGTTTTTTGCTTTTCCAAGAGATGGGTGAACCACCAAGGAAGAGGGTGTATCCAGTGATACTCTTCCTGGCAGTCACCCTCTTGGCCCAGTCAGAATCAACATAAGCACATAAGGAGAGATCAGAATTACCTTTCAAGTGTATGCCCTTACCTGGAGAACCCTTTAGATACCTTAACACTCTTAAGGCAAACTTGAAATGAGAAAGGTAAGGTTTATGCATAAATTGACTTAAAACATGGATAGCAAAGGCAATATCAGGTCTTGTAAGAGTGAGATAAATCAGTTTACCAACTAACTTCTGGTATTCAGTAACATTTTCCAAAGGACTGTCATTAGAATCATCAATGCAAGGTCCCAGATTGTGTTCAATAGGTGTTTGAGATGGTTTGCATCCAAGCAGACCATATTCAGACAATATATCAAGACAATACTTTCTTTGGGTCATGCAAACACCTTCAATGGTATCAAGAATCTCAATACTCAAAAAATATCTTAATCTACCTAGATCTTTAATAGAGAATTTAGAACTTAGAAACAACGTACACTTGTTAATTTCATCAATACAATTTCCAGTAATAACTATATCATCCACATAAACAAGAAGAACAATATAAACACCATTAACATTTCTGGTATAAAGAGAATAATCACTTCTACTCTGACAAAACCCATAATCAACAAGGGCAGATGTAAGTTTCTCATACCACTTTCTAGGAGCTTGTTTAAGTCCATATAAGGACTTAACAAGCTTGCAAACTCTATGATCAGTAGGAGAGAAATAACCAGGTGGAGGAGTCATATAAACATCCTCCACAATCTCACCATATAAGAAGGCATTGTTAATGTCAAGTTGAAAAATAGGCCAACTATTTTTAGTGGAAATGGTGATTAAACATCTAATGGTAACCATTTTAACAACTGGGAGAATGTCTCATCAAAATCAACCCCTTCCCTTTGACTGCACCCCTTAGCCACAAGTCTAGCCTTGTATCTATCAATATCACCATTAGACTTGTACTTAATTTTGTAAACCCATTTACAACCAATGGGTTTCCTATTGGGTGGAAGGTCGGTCAAAGTCCAAGTCCCATTCTTATAAAGAGCTTCCATTTCAGCATTCATAGCATCAACCCAAAGAGGGTCTTTACTGGTCTCAAAGAAAGAATTGGGTTCAAGATGTTTATTTAAATTAGAAACAAAGCACATACTTTCAGAATTAAGCTTAGAATAGTTCACATAATTAGAGATAGAATGCTTGGTTTTAGAACCAAGAATGAAATCAACATATTTTTTAGGAGTTCTACCAATTCTATTAGACCTCCTAAGACCAACAGGATTACCCTCCAAATGAACAGTTTCATTGAAAACAGGATTGCCCTCAGGATTGTTAAGATTGTCATCAATGGCAATATGTATATCATTCTCATCAGTAGTCCTAACTGGACTGCCAGGATGAGATGATACCCTCAAATCACCAGAAACCCTTGATGGATTATCATGGTGTTGAGGAGATCCACCATCACCAGTAGCCAAGGGGCTGCCAAGGTGGGCAGATCCATTGCTACCATTAGAATTCAGGTCTCTCCTATCATCATTGGGCCTTAGATGACTTGGATGATTATTATTGGATTCATAAAGCAGATTATCAAAGAAATTTAAATGATTAACTTCATTTTCAGAAAAATGATTATTGGTTTGCTGATTTATTTTTAGAGGAAAGATGTTTTCATAAAAGTTTACATCCCTTGAGTAAAGGATGTTAATTTTTATTCTCAAGGCTAAGAAGTTTGTATCCCTTTTTGGCATCAGCATAGCCAATAAGAATACATTTCTCAGACCTACTACTAAACTTATCAAAATTATTCAAAATGGTTGCAAAACATAAGCATCCAAAGACTCTTAAATGGGACAGATTAGGAGAGGTTTTAAAAATTTGTTCATAAGGAGATTTTCCACAGAGGACAGAAGATGGTAACCTGTTGATCAAATAAGTAGCAGTTAAAATGCATTCACTCCACATATTAAGAGGTATCCCCCCTTGAAACATAAGAGCTCTTGCAACATTGAGCAAGTGCCTATGTTTCCTCTCAACTATTCCATTCTGCTGTGGGGTATAAGAACAAGATGTTTGATGTATTATTCCTTTTTCTTTAGTAAAAAATGTCATATTCTGATTTATAAACTCACCCCCATTGTCACTTCTGAAAGTCTTGACTCTTTTGTTAAATTGAGTCTCAAGCAGATTATAAAAACTCTTAATGTTTTCAAAAGTTTCATCTTTGGTTTTTAACAAGTAAACCCACACAGCCCTAGAATAGTCATCAACAATAGTAAGGAAGTACTTATAGCCTTCCTTACTTTGAACCTTGTAAGGTCCCCAAAGGTCAAGGTGCACAAGATCACCAACATTGGTGGTCTTATGATCACTCAAGGGAAAAGGTTCCCTGGTCTGCTTAGCCTTATGGCATATTTCACAAAAGATATTATGAGTAGTATTGTCAAGCTTCAACCTATCTTTCAAAACAGTAAGGACTTGGTCAGCAGGGTGACCAAGTCTACAATGCCAAGTAGGCTTAGAAATATTACAAGTAAAAGAAGAATTAAAACAAGCCACATTGCTCTTACCACAAATAAAATCATCAAACAAGTAAAGTCCATCACATTCATTACCAATCCCCACAGTTAGATTGGTTCTTAACTCCTGAACATAACAATGATACTCATCAAAGCCTAGAAAGAATTTGTTGTCTCTGGCCAAATTATGAACAGAAAGCAGATTGACACAATATTCAGGAACAACAAGCACACTAAACAATATAATGTGTTCAGTTAGTTTCAAACCACCAATTTTAATAACTTTGGCTTTAGTGCCATTTGGGTGACCAACATATAAACCAAGATTGGAAACATCAACAACATTAAACATGTTTTTATCAGAGTTTGTCATATGTTGATTAGCACCAGAATCAGAAATCCAACCCTTGGCAGTTTTTTGAGAAGCATTTACATGATTAGAACAGAAGAATTTCTCAAAATTGGAATTAAAAAAGGCATTTGAGTTGAAGAAAGTAAAACTACCTGCCATATTAGCCTGGGGTGAGTTATGCAAAGTGTTTTCATTGATCATTTTCAACAGTTGATTAATTTGCTCAGGAGTAAAAGGAGGAGCACAAGAGATAGGGTTGGCAGGAACAGAAATGGAAGATGGTGGATAAGCAGGAGAATTTTGAAACTCTGCAGCATGATTACTAGAAGGATTTTTCATAAAAGGAGAGAAAGAGTTTCTTTTAACAAATCCACCATTGGGTCTGTAAGAACTGCCACCATAACCAGGAGGATAACCAACAACCTCATAACATTTCTCAATTGTGTGACCAAGTCTATGACACTTAGAGCATTTTAGGTTAGAATTTGGTCCCCTTCTAGTGTCAAAGTTTCTGTTATCAAAAGGTCTTCTTTTATTTTCAAAAGATTTAGCAATAAAAGCAGAATTTTGAGGTTTGGGATGAGTCTCAACAGGTGTGGACCTATGAGATTCCTCCCTTGAAATAATTGCAAAAGCAGTTTTGACACTTGGAAGGGGATCCCTTGTCAGAATATTGCTTCTAATGGGCAAGTAAATTTCATCCAAGCCCATTAGAAACTGCATAAGCTTAATTAACTGATGACGATCCTGAATTCCTTTAGCAGCATTGCAAGTACAGGTAGGTAATTTAACCAAAGAATCAAATTGTCTCCACAAAGCATTCAATCTATGATAATAATCAGCAAGAGTGCTACCATTTTGAGTAAGAGAGTTGATTTTATGATGAAGATTAAAGGTTATAGAGCCATCAACTTTATCATATGTTTCTTTAAGTTCTTCCCAAACCAGAACATCCTCTTTAGAAAAAATTTGACCCAAGTAAACATCATCAGACAGAGAACCAAGAATCCAAGAAAGCACAACAGAATTACATCTATCCCATTGTTTAGCAAGAACTTCATTATCAACAGGTCTTTCACAACTTCCATCAATAAAACCAAGTTTGTTTTTAGTTTCCAAAGCAAGTTCCATTGCACAAGCCCATATTTTATAATTTTCAGTGCCTTTCAATGTCAAACTAATTAGAGGAACACCAGATGTGTCACTAGCATGCAGATATAGAGGATCACCAAAATCAAGACTGCTAATAAGAGTACCAAACACATTCACACCATTTTCAAATTCATTACCAACAGGTCTTAAATTATCATCAATATAATCAGCCATGATAACAGATAAACAGATAACACAACTTTTAACAGTTAATAAGCAAATTTAAAGACAAAAGGACACAGAGATAAAACAAAATAAACCTAAAGGATGCAGGAACAGAGGCCAGATTCAAGAACACTCAAGTGTCTTGACAGGTATGTTCAAGAATCCTCTCTTCTATCAAGAAAAGGTTAGGAACAGAGCAAATATTAATTAAAACTCACATAAAACTTAATCACAACACGAGAAGATTCAATAACAAGCTCACAGTAGACAGATATACTCATCTTAGAAACAAATAACACAGATTAGCAAGAACCACATAAAAAATATAAGAGATCCCAACTGATAGGCCAAACCTTTCCCACTCAGAGCACTCCAAGTGAGAAACAATTTGCTACTAGAAGGGTAGGAAAAGAATCTTACAGTGGGGTCGCCAACAGTAATTCCAATAATCAAGAAAGGGACATAATCAAGGCAACGATATACTCCAATAATATCAAGTATCAACCCAACTAAGGATTGATAAAGAAAGTAGGAGAGATATGTCAAACAAACAAACCCTAATCTAAAGAGATTAGATCTGTTGTTGATGAAAGACCGCTACAAGTGATAAGATCCAAGATCTATAAAGATTTGAACCCTAACACGAGCAGATAAGAAAAGATTAAATAATAAACAATAAATATTATCAAAAAAGATTTCGATATAAAATATATATAAATATATGTATATTTTTGTATATAACGATGAAAACTGGTATCAAAAAGATAGATATATATATAATTTTGAGCCTAAGCTCTGATACCATGTAAAAAAGTATAGATGTATATATAAAATAGACACTCTTCAACGCAGCAAATAGAGAAGGAACTAATCATGATTAAAATCTGGGTTTAATTACATGAACAAAACGAAGAACATAAACGATTACATCGAAAGAGATAAAGGGTTTTGAGTAACGGTCATAAAAGGCTGTATCAAAGAAGTGACCGGAACAGTGACAAGGGTTTGGCTTATATAGCCAAACCCTATTTTAAGTTACATAATACACCCTTGAATATAAATAAATACATATTGCTCCCAAAATATAGATAAATAATAAATGTTCATCTTCAGTCCCTCATAAGCATAAACTGCACACTTCATGTCCTTTCTTGCACAGCAAACTTGATTGTAGCTTTCTCCATTGCATCATTCAGCATCTACTTCATATCTAGATCAACTATAAGCCTGCACCAAACTATCCAAATTACCACAATTGATTTGATAAAATAACAATTGAGGGTCTAGATGGGTACTTCATCAGCAAGCAACCGATGTCAAAACAACCATAGTTACATCAGATTAAACTTCTTATTACAAAAATTAATGTATAAAAAAAATAAGAAAATATATTGTTAAATATCTCTAAGCCCGTAGAAGAGATGCCTTTTTGTAGACGATCTTGTTGTGATAGTACTTCCATGTCAACCAACACCAAACCAACAAATAGCATTCGGTTTATTCTTGTACAATTTTGACATATGTTGCGACTTGATCTATTCCAAAAACTATGTGGGTTTATGTGAGGCAATTTTGTGTTCATAGATTTTCATTTTGACAGTTTATCTAGTAGGATGAGATCAAATTAATAAAATATGCGGGAAAAAGAAATATATATATATATAAAAAAAACAACTTGTAAGGAAAAGGAACAGGAAAAAAAGTTGATTAAATTTAACTTAAATAGTTAAATCATGGATTTTATGATGTTAACATCAATTAAGGGATGGCTTGTTTGCACCTTCTATATGGTTTATTGCACGCCTAGCGATAACAAACATCAAATCTTTCTAATCGATCATTTTAATTGGTTTAACAGTTAATAATAAATGAAACGCATGCTTGTTGCGAAGGAATTCTAATATAATGACAATTAATTAATGTCATAGCTTTCGGTTTTTTAGATTTTTGAAAGGATATCATGGGTCACAACAAATGAAATATATTAACTTAAACAAATGAGTGTTGGAATAAGTTTATGATAACTATTTAAATTGAGAAAATAATGAGAACTTTTAAGTAGTATATACTACCAAATTTGTTCATATATATGAACAGATCTAGTTATATTTAGGGAAAAGTGAATATAAGGTTGTCCGACACCTAAGCTTAGGTGTGAAATCCCTCACATACTAATTTTTTAATATTTTCTAGAGTTAATGACATAAATCGTCCCTGTGGTTTACTTAAATAGTCACCTTTCGTCCTTTAAAATCCAAAACCTCAAGGACAGTCCTTTATAGGAGGATAAGGATCATGTTTGGTCCTTTGACTCGTTGACCGTCATCTCTCCTTCCGTTAAACCCCCACGTGCCTCCCACGTGAGGGGTATTTCAGTCATTTTAACCCTAAAGGACTATTAGTGATTATTATTTTCTTTATCAATTTTTTTCTTTTTATTTACAAAAATCAAAAGTTTAATTATAATTTTCCAAATAATAATTGTTTAAGAACAGAATAAAGTCTTCTTTTGCTTTTTCCCCAATTATCCCTAGTTGAAACCCCATATTCTTATAGATACATATGTATGGATGGATATGGATATATATCTATAAATCTGGATCTATCTATTTTTCTAACTATACATCAATACATATATACATCAGCATATAAATACTCACCCATTCCTCTTAATATATCTATCATACACACTCTGATATAGATGACCCATCTCTCATAATTTTCCGGCCACCGCTCTCGATCACATCATCGACCACAGTGGTGTTAATGGCAGTGGGTTTTCCGGCCAAAACCCCGATCGATATTTGTATCCAGATCTATATCTATATCTATAAAATCCGACCATCACACCCCCGGCTTCCGACCATCTCTCTTTTCTCTGTCATGTTGTGTGGCGGCGGTGGCGGCTGTTGGGTGGCACGACGGTAGTAATGGAAAATGGCTGCGGTTTTGGTGCTGGATGGTGGGTCGAATTGTTTAAAAAAGAGAAGAGATGTGTTTAGGTTTTTGATGATGAATGAGATGATGTGGGGAGTGGTGGCGGTTCTGTGGAGGTTTGGTGGCGGCGATGTGAGCAATAGTGGTGTGACTGGTGGCGGTTTTCAGACACAGATCTATACACACATAGATCTAGCAATAGTGGTGTGATTGGTGTGACTGGTGGCGGTTTTCAGACACAGATCTATACACACATAGATCTAGCAATAGTGGTGTGATTGGTGTGACTGGTGTCGGTTTTCCATCTCCTTCCTCACCACCACTACTTCCCTTCCTATCCATTTTTCCGGCCGTCGTCTTCCGCTGCTTCCCCACCGTAGCTACCCTTCACCACCCATACAAATCCCTATTTATAAAATTCATAGGACCGTAGCCACTCATCCATCTTAGGCTACAAACCAAACTAACAACAGGCAACAAACTTTCATATATGATAATAGATCTTTGATTTGAATTTTTTTTTATGTATGAATATGAAATTTTCATATATGTGTCGTGGTGTTTGTTATTACAAATCTATATGTATGTATATGCATATGTAATTATGTATGTTGCTTTTAGATTTTTTGTTGTCTCTTTGATTTTGATATAATGTAATGATGATATATATAAATATGTATATATATCTTAGGTTTGCAGGTAGTAAGAGAAATACAATAAAAGAAAAAGAAATATATCACTAATAGTCCTTTATTTATTGAAAAGACTGAAATACCCCTCACGTGGGAGGCACGTGGGGGTTTAACGGAAGGAGAGATGACGGTCAACGAGTCAAAGGACCAAACGTGATCCTTATCCTCCTATAAAGGACTGTCCTTGAGGTTTTGGATTTTAAAGGACGAAAGATGACTATTTAAGTAAACCACAGGGACGATTTATGTCATTAACTCTATTTTCTATTCGATGAATAAATGTTTAGGCCCCATGAATTTTATGAGTTAAAAAATTAATATGTAAATGTTTCACACATAAGGTTACCTAACGGTCTTATATAACCATCCCCTTTATATTTAATATTAATATTAGTTATATTTATATGTGAATGATTTTGGCATGAATCTTACCTAATGGGTGTATATATCTGCATCTTTGGTCACAATTTCACCCTTTAATGGATCAAATTTCATTTTATGTAGTTTTATTTTTACACGGTAAACAAAAGCTTAGATAATGAACTTTAAATTTAGCTTTTATTCTATAAGGGTTGAAGGAAGGGACCCTGCCCCCGGTATCCTTTAGCTTGGATACCCACCTATACCACCCCGTAAGGCTTTGGGTGCCGGTGAAACACCTTCACTTAATTCCCACAGGATATGGGCATCCCCAAGGATCGAACCCTCGTCATTTAAGACTTCCCCTGTGGGCCCTAAGCATCATGAGTGACGGGTACCACTGGGCTATTGCCACATTGGTTATTATTCTATAATAATACTAAACACTAGATGCTTTATTATATAGCGTTCGTCTTTTATCATACAACCATATATTTGCATACTCGTTAAGACAATACGATCACCTATCTTGTAAAAACCTTTACACAATATTATTCCATAGTTAACTAATGTATTTTAATTTGGAAAAATAAAATAATTAAAAGCTTATAAACCAACATCAGTGCCGGCTTAAGCTTTTTAGGGGCCTTAAGCGAGATTAATTTTGGGGGCCTAGTTGATTAACATACAACTTAAAGTAAACACAAAAAACAGGAAAAAAGTAGTTCATCTGATATACTAGGTTTCTATGTGAAAAGAACGCAAAGAAGCAAAATTCTGCACCATTTATTAGGAGAAAGTCTTTCATATAATCAAGATTTAATCACTAACTCGTTATTGGAAATCAGAGTGAAAATCGGCTGTCAGATTTTTTGATTTCTTAATAGTTAGTTTTTTTTCCCTCCTTTTTTCGTTGAAGGTTGTAACTTCATTTGTGTGGTGTCGTTTTTTCTAAAAGTTAGTCAATGAGGCCATAAAGTTTATTTGTCTATTTGTTTTCTTAGACATTCTTCCTACCCTTAGTAATAACATATAACACAAAAGTCTAAAGTTTAAAAGATTAAGCCCAAAATATAAAAATGGAGGCTTTTATATTTTAGGGGCCTTAGGCCCATGCCTAACCTATATATATAGTTAAACCGGTTGTGACCAACATAGCATTGGTGCGTTGGCCGGGGAGTGTTACCTTGTTTCCGCATGTCACAATTTCGAACTTTCTATTAAACCAATGACGCTCACTTCAAATAGTTAAGGCAAGACACCCAATAACATCAATAATGAGGAGGTCATGAGTTCATGTACTATATGCGAAAACATTTGGGTTCCATGTTGCAGCGTGATGTTTCATACTAACCTATGGTGGGTTTCTTCTTGGGAGTGGAGATAGTTGGATGAGCTAGTGACTCTTAATTGGGACAGCTGGTACGTCACTCGGCTCTTCAGCTGGTGTAAGGTCGTCAATAATCTTAATTTACTGTTAAAAAAAGAGAAAAAAAGTTGCAAAGAATTGACATGGAAAAAGAATTAAATAGGAAATACCGACAGAAAAAACAATAATAATATCTTAATTAAAATTATGACATGACTGAAATATAAATCAAGACAAATAAAAATGAGCCCATAAATTAAAAAGAAAGAAGGAAATGATAGGAGACAAGAAGTTGCCTTTGATTGCTACGCGAACATAGTTTCGATAAAGAATAGACAATTGAACGCACAACAATAATGAATTTGTGGGTCGTACAAATTAAAACACGTACCACAAGTGAATTTAGGCATATGTACATGGGTACCATATTGGCATATTACTACAACTTAAAGCATATGTACATGGGTACCATATTAGCATATTACTAGTAACTTTTTCAAGATTACATGTCTCAAGTTTTAACTTGGTCACTAGCGTTTTTTCCAATGTTTTAAATACCGGTATATACCATCCGTTATTACCGGTATCGGAAGGTACTCCGGTATTTTTCTGGTATTTTCAATATTCAATACTGGCCGGTGTTTCCGGTATTAACGTTCCGGTATTTCTGGTATTTTCATTTTTTTAATTTTTTATGATACTTTAATGTTATTTTTTGTTATTTGTGAATTTTAAAACTTATATTTTGTTATGAAATACCTATTTGGTATTATTTTTGAGTGGATTATAATTGTATTTTGACTATTTTCGTTAAATTGTAACAAGTTTTGTAAGATTTTTATAAAAAAAATAAAATAAATTTAAATAGTCGTACCGGCCGGTATTTCCGGTGATACCGATAATATCGGAATTTTTTTCCACCGGTATGATTAAAATACCGGTGTTTTTGGAGTTATTCTTGTCAGATGGACAATGATTTGTGTGAAGAAAGTCCAATCTTAAATAAATTGACTTTTAATTTATTAAATAATAGACAACATTGCGATTTATCAATTAGATTTCAAACCAATGTGCCCTGTTTTATTAATATTAAGAAGATAAATTTTGCTTGACAAAATCAAATGAAAATAAGAAGAAAGAATTAGTGATTGCATAGTTTCGAAATTGGGATGATTAGCAAAAGGAAATATTATCTTAGAGCGGCGATACAAATGCTTTTTTTGCGACCTTTGTCATAGATTGATCACACTTATCTATCGGGTAACCACAACAATCTTGTGTTTCTAAATTCGATTTGTACTTTGATACGTATGTTCGTAATTCTAAGACAAGACGCACTACAAAATTTTTGGCTTTTGGCGACGAGACTTTTGGTTGCGACAAAATTTTCGTCGCCAAAAGTCCACTAAACGACAAAAAAGTAGTCAAAAGTCAATTTTTTATTTGGCGACGACAATGTCGTCGCTAAAGTCGTCAACAAAAGTATTTTGAATTTCTTTTTGAATTAAATTTTAGCCGAGAAAGTAATTTTTTAAAAAATATACGGCGACGACAATGTCGCAGCCAAAGGCCATTTTTCATGTAGTGACGACGGCCAATGCTGAAATTGGATACCAAAAAGAAATGAAAGCAAAAAGAAGAAAGAATATTAGCCGTCCTAAAAAACAAAAAAAAAATGTATGACCAGTTGTTCAAACCAAATTGCCGTCCAAAGATTTAGAAAATATGGCTTAATGAATTCAAGTACATCCAAAGATGAAAATTACGAGTAAAGATTTGATTTTTTAATTAACACCAAAATTTATTAACATATTAGGAATCCGACACAAGACGTCAAAAATTCTCAGGAAAACAAAATTATGTCGTAAACTTCGGGATGAATGCTATTAAGACAACGATTCTAATCCAAAAAAAGAAACCAATGCTATATTTTTAAATACGTCTTCACACTATTTAGTCGATCCTTTGACTACCAAATAAAAAAGAAAAATCAAAACTTGTACTTTACGATGAATGCTGTTTCTAGTCGTGTGCTCGTGACTCGTGAGGCTGCGAAAATGAGCTATATATGAAATAAAAATTCTTGTGACATTTTCATGGCCAGATACTGTTTTATATCATTGTATGTATTCATTCCCATTTATATTTTAAACTTTCCTTTTTCTGCTATTATAATAGAGTAACACAAATTGAACATAAATTATTTGTAGTTTTTACCTAAACTTGCTTGTTCCATGTGGATGCATGCTTGAAGTTCGCCTTTTCTAATTGACGATGGAAAAATTGGTTGACTTCACGCCTATGAGTTAGTAATATTTAAATTAGTTTACTAAAAAAGGAAAATTTAAATCAAAGTTGAAAAATTACTCCATTTGAAACTGATGCATATTTTTGAAAAAAAAAACATTGTAATTTAATATGGTGCCATGTTTAATCCATACTCCTATATAAAGATTTATATAGTCATATGTTCAATTCGCACAATACGGTGACGATAGCGGTGGCGGATGGTGATAGCGGTGTGGTCATAATTAACATAAAAGTAATTGATGTATAAAGGAGAGTGTGTTATAGAATTAAGGGTAGATACCGTAAATTAAGTTTATTAATAGTATTATACGCATTTCAAGTACATATCATACTTATTTCAAGTGAAGATTTTTAAAACAGCGAATAAAAAGAATGGACATTCTGGGTTTATCAACAACTTAGTTAAAAAAATATAGAGAAAATTACATACTCTTGTTGAAAAGTTAGATAAAAGAGAGATGCAAAATGACAATCTTTACCCTTAATAAATTATAACATTATACACCATCAGTCCCTTATCATTTCAAATATGTTCACTACCCCTTTATATCAATTACCTTACATCAATTACCATCACTACTCGCCGCTGCATCATTACCACTCACCGCCATCACTACCAGTCGCCGCCTCATTATTGCAACATTGCGTGGTTATCGATCTAAATTTCTAAAATATTTTCATCACCCACATTTACATCAGTTACATTTACATATATCAACCTACACCACTCGACACCGCCGCCGCAGCCACCACCACCACCACCAATAGTCACGCCATCACCACCGTTGCCATCACTAGACCGTCGTTACCACCACCACAACATTCCGCTGGTACCGTGCTAGTGTATAAAAATACTTATGAACAGTTATTATGAGGTAAAAGGAATATGATATTATCGAAGGGTTTCAAACTGGGTCTCTACTATATAGTTTTTGAAAGACAAATAAATAAACCTTACAAATCTACCAATAAACTAAAACATGATTGAAGTATTATTTGAACGACATGTAGCGTAATCTTTGACCGACATGTGTTTTTTTATATATTGAATTAATAACTATTATATATCAAGTTTCCTACGTTGTATCAATTACAATTTATCATATGTATTACCAATAAATTAAAAGAAAATGAGTTAATCTATAACTTAGCTCAGTGGTTGAGCACCAGCTTTACATGCTGGAGGTCTCGAGTTCGAGACATGGGAAGGACATTTAAAGGAATTTCACAAATAAAGTCCTTCAGTGAAACAAGTTTGAGTCCTGCAGAGGGGGCATACTTTTACCCCAATTAAATGTCGTGCCTTCGGACGGTTTAGTTGGGGGTTTCTCCTCCTACTAGGTATTGAGGGTGAGGGGCTCTCTAGCGCGGACCCGGTTAAGACAACGTAAGCTAGATCCCATGTTGCGAGCAAATGATCCACACCTTTAAAAAAAAAATCTATAACTTATCTTAAGTTTCTTACTTAATTCTTGAGCAACTTTCCTATTTTTTTTATTTTTTTTTATCATCGACATCAAGATCAAGCAAACATGTCAAAGCCTTCTTAGCCTTGACTATCAACTAGAAAAATCCATGTTTTTTTTTTCTTTTATTTTTTTAGTTTTTGATATGATTAGCATCCGTTGTTCGAAGTTATAATGTGGACTAAAAAAACACATTAATTGTTGGTTTTATATTCGCTTCAGTTTTCGTGATCAATAAAAAGGTGTCTATCTCATATTTATTTTTACCAAGTATTAAAGTTGAAAACATAAAAATTTGAAAAATCAAAACAAAATATTTCTTGTATAAAATGAAAAATATAACTATTTTAACTGAGTGTAATATTAAACGTTTAATGACACCCGTTTATAATAATCACAAAAGTCTCATAGTCAAAGACGATTGACACTTTGTCATTTGGCATGTTCCAAGGATCTTACTTTTGGTGATCTTTTTTTAACTTGTAGTATCAAGATTTCACCGTTTCAGAATATTGATAGTGGATCCATCCATCCTTCTTTCCCATTTTCTTTCTTCCCATTCCCACCATAAATCATATACTTAATTATTCGGTGCCAAAATATATTTGATATACTCACTATATATTGTGTAACCTTATGCAGACTTAGTCTTTCTTGGGCCAATATAATTCTAAGACTGTAGAAGTTTGACATTTGTCACGTTTAGGAAGCTTTCTTCTTCCCCCCTCTTCATTTTTCAATCTTTATATATGTACTATAAAACTAAATGAGAGAAGACCATTTTTCATGCACTTTTTTGTAGTTTTCTTCTTGTTGTTTCTTTAAAGTTATAAGTATAAAAACTCCACTTTCTGGTCTTATATTTGTATCATTCGATCCTCTTTGTATATTAAACTTACAAACCCCTCGTGCACTAGAGAGATTGTGTGAAAATGATTGAATTCAACCAAAATCCACCTCTTCTTCATGACTACACTCAACTTCTTAACCAGTCAAGAGACAAAATTGACGTAAAACGACTTGTGAACAACGACCATGTACCGGCCGAGCTCATGGAAGAATGCCAACTTCCACTTATCGACCTTAGCGGTTTGTGGAGCGAAAATGAAGAGGATCGGCTTTCTTGTGCTTTGGAGATATGTAAGGCTTCGGCTGAATGGGGATTCTTTCAGATTGTTAACCATGGAATAAACCTTGAGCTTCTTAGGAAGATGAGGAAGGAGCAAGTGAAGTTGTTTAAGGCATCATTTGAACAAAAAACCGCTCCCGGGCTTCTTAATAATTCGTATAGATGGGGAAACCAAACCGCGACATGTCCAAAACAATTATCATGGTGTGAAGCTTTTCATGTTCCTCTTACAAAGATCTCTGATGATAGCTGCTATGGAGACTTCAATTCTTTAAGGTACTATACCCTTATACCCTTCTGTATGATTAACATATCATGATCTCTTTAATTATCAATATAATTTTTTTGAAAGGCATATATATATATATATATATACGAAAAAGGTTTATGTGAGAACTAATTGAATTGAAAGAACCATGAGAACCTCTACATTATCACTAGCTAGCTATATGTAAATGATATAAGCTGAACATATTCGTTCATATATGAACATATCAAGTTATACTTAACATTACTTATGTTCATCTGTGACCAGTTCTTGCATGGACCTTACTCTCTCTATATATATACAAGTATTTGATAAAAATGACTACTAGCAAGACTACTTAAGTAGTCCCAAGAGTACATTGTTATATCGTACTTCTTCTTTTCTCTACGGTTTATGCCATATAAGCTTTAAAAGAAGCATTGGACGTACACTCAAAGTTCACATTTCCGCGTGTAAACATCGTATTAGGCCCTAATTAGTGACATCTTACACTTATGTGTATTCTCCACAAATGCAACTTATGAAATAATTTAAAAAAAAAATACGGATTTGGTTTCTTAAGTAATTTTCACTAAGAACATAATGTATCTTGCTAGCTAGTAGATTGGCAATTAATTGGTTTTGGAATATTGATGAACTTTAACGATATTATATATATATATATATCATGTTTCACAACATGATCTGAAACCCTCATTAGCGAGTCACTGAGTTAGCTAATCATATTTCCTTCCACAATATTGTCCACATGGTGTACGTGGGGTATACATGTGATTGTGAACCGATAATTGTTGTTCGTTAATTATATGGTCTAATTTTGTATAAACACACGTTTTTTTCTGAACGGCAACTTGCTGTGAGTAAACACATATTGTTTAATGCGGAACAGATTAATAATCTACGTACAACAAGATATTATATCTAAAGTTAAAGCTTGATATATAAATAGATAACCTTATACAATTACCACTTTCCATTTATTTATATCTGTAAAGAAGATATTGAAGCATAAAGTTACAAATCCTTTACCCGAATTAGTTAATTTAATACTAACCGTCTGACATGAAAATGGGAAAAAATAATTCTTTGTCGGTTTTTAATTACTATATTTTAAGTTTTAAGATGCCTTATGTTAGTTAATCAAGGATGACTAGCTTCTAATATATATATGTTTTATATTGAGCTTTTCACTCTTAAATAAGCTATAACTTTTCTGGTATATGTATTATGTGAAATGTTCATTTGAAAACTAAAATTTCTGTGAAAACTAGAAAACTGCCCAAAACACATTGTGATTAAAATTTAACACAATGTGTTTTAATTATGTTTTTTAAAAACACAATGTGTTATTATTGTATAATCTAAAAACACATTGTGTTAAGTTTTAAATCATAGTGTGTTTTTGATAGCGCGTGAAAATCAGAAAATTGTTCAAACACACTGTGATATGAACTTAACACAATGTGTTTTCTAAAAAAAATTTAAAAACACATTGTGTTAAATTCAAATCACAGTGTGTTTTGGCTAGTTTTCTAGTTTTCACGAAAATTTTAGTTTTCAAATGATCACAACCCTATGATTATATATAAATAAACCGAGAGTTTTAGAATATATTTTAGAGGGAATCAAAGTAGCTAGGGGAATTGGAACTAATTAGGATATCATTATAAACGGCTAAAAAAATAATGGAATAGAATATATTATATATATATTATATATATTATTCTTGTTGTGTATATATAAATCCAAATGTACCTAAATATACTGCTATATTGGGAAATAAAGTGATCAGCCACTAGGCACTATGTCTCCCATAATAGACAAAGGAATATGATCATCAACTATTTTTTTGCTGATTTACTACGTACTATGAGCAGTTTATTAATGTACAAAAGCAAAACTAGTTATTAACAAGTATCCAAATAAAATAAATGAAATAAAATCATGAATTGGACCAATTATACAAAGAATATTAACCGTGTACAAATATATAAAATTGATACACGAATATTCCCATAACAAAAATATATCATCAATCATAAGTAAATAAAGTTGATTAATCAAAGTTAAAAAAATATTACTCGTAATATATAATGAACTCCATAATAAATACTCGTATGATGCACAACAATCTTATTTAAGAAAAATAACTGTTTTATTATTTTATTTTAATAATTGTTATATTTTAAGCCGTTTTGAATAATCATCCATAAAAAGTACAGTAATTAATAGAATAGAATATAATTCTTTTCTTCTATTCTTTCTTTAGGGAAGTGATGCAAGAGTATGCGGGCTCAATGCAAGAACTTGCAAAGTCGATAGCAAAAGTACTTGTGACGAATATGGGAGTACAAAGGGGGGCATGGGAAGAGGAGTGCGATGCGAGCACGTGTTTCATGAGGTTGAATCGGTACCCTCCGTGCCCTGTGTCTCCAGAGGTTTTTGGGCTCGTCCCCCACACGGATAGCGACTTCCTCACGATATTGCACCAAGATGAACAAGTTGGTGGGCTTCAACTTATGAAAGATTCGAAATGGGTGGCAGTAAAACCCAATCCTGATGCCCTTGTTGTCAACATCGGTGACCTTTTTCAGGTATATTTCCTTCAATTTGCTACCTTTTTCAGGTATATTTCCTTCATTGACATGCAACAAAAGTCAACAGATTTATTTTTATTTTTTTATCTTTAGAAATATATAAGTCTAACTAATGGCAGGTATAATAATAATCTTGGAGAGAGAAAGAGGAATATGTTATTTTTATAATCGATCAAAAAGTAGTGTTGTTCATAATATAATAGGAATACAATAATGGTCAAAGTAGTTATGAATCACACAATTCTTAATCATAGAATATTAATGATTTTTTGATGCAAAAGATCGAACAGATTCAATGAAGCATATGACATTAGTTAACTAACTTGTAAAATAAATGAAATTAATTTGTAGGCATGGAGTAATGACGTTTACAAAAGTGTGGAACACAAAGTCATGGTAAACCGGGAAGTAGAGAGACACTCGATAGCCTACTTTTTGTGCCCTTCTTACGAGTCGTTCATCGGTTCTTGCAAAGAAGAAAGTTCGATATATAAACGCTTCACGTTTGGGGAGTATCGAAGCCAAATTCAACAAGATGTTAAATCCTTTGGTCACAAGGTTGGTCTTCCAAGATTTCTTGTTTCTACCGGTGGAGATGCATAAATAAATCCTGTTGAATACTAGATACATATATATATAACTAAATATATACATGGTGCAACTATGTTATGAAGATAATGCACCACTAGAGGGGGATTTAATTATTTCATTTGTCATATAACAGTTATATATCTTTGTACGTACCATATTTCTATATAAATATAATGATATGAAGAACCTTTAGAAGCCAAATGGTATTAAATCTCATAATGATTGAGGAGGAATTAATTCCATGAGAACTACATGACACTATATATGCTTGATTCTTGCATTCTCTCATTATATAATACGAGTATTCGCGATAGTGACAAAGTTACATGAAAATTAAACTTCATAGATGTTATGCACATAATCTTAATGATAAGACTTGCACTTATAATCACCTACTTCGTAATATTTATAAGAATTGTCTCTGAATTACTAAATGGAAGCTGAATTCACAAATGTCCGGAAAAGGAAAAGAGGTTCTGCACAAGGCCTCCCAAGTCCCAACCTATACGGCCCAATTTTACCAGAGGACTAAAACTCCAAGCCCAACTTGCTTTGTTAATTAACGGCCCAACGTTAGATAAAAATGCTTGCCAGTTTCAATAGGTGAAAAGCTTTTTTTAGAAAAAAAAAGTCTTTACAAAAAGCAGATATCATTAGGTTAAAATACTGCTTATTTGATGAATATGTTGAGGTTTTTCAACTTTTTGACAAAAAGCTTTTTTTCAAATAAATACGATTTTAATCAAATTTTTTTTCTAAGTAATTACTTTTCAATAGGTTGTAATTAATGGTATAATGATGTGTCAAAATAAAAATAACTTTTAAAGACTTTTTATCATTGTGAATGATCTTAAGGTTGTACCAATTTGTATAGATCATAAGCATAATCATATATCTTCTTAAAAAACTTTCTAACAAAGGTCTTTATCACATTTTAATTTTTCTAAAAACTCTAGAGCAACTGGGACACCTCTTTGGCTTAAAAAGTTGTCCTTTTCCATTCATGTTTTATGAAATTTATTGTTTTTTAATTTTATACTCAAAAGGGACGAGTGGTTGCCTGTTTACCGAAAAATAGTCGCCATTTTGGGGTTTTCAAATCAATCTACTACTTTAAACTTATTAATATTTTAATGTATTAATTAATTATTTGAAACTTTTGTTTGATTTTTATAACATATTATTATAAAATACTAGATTAAACCCACACGTTGTGCGGGATAACTGAAAACATAAATAAAAAATACAATAACTGATAGTTACATTATTATTCATAATTTATGATAATATAAAAAACTGTCAGATTACGACTGATACAAACAATAAAATTATAGTTTATAAATATATGATATACGTCAAATATGTAAAACATGACTAATGAAACATAAATATTTATAAATCATAAAAATCTTTCTTATGATATATAATTATTAAATATAATATAATAAATATTTTCAAAAAAATAAACATAATATAATAAAAATCTTATTTGACAAAAGATAATTATCATTGAATTAATAAAAAAATGTAGTATAATGTATATATAATCTTTGTACTTATATAGAAAAAAATATATTAATGATTAGGATTATGATTGATGATTAGGATTAAAATTGATGATTAAGATCATACATGGCACATAGATATAGCAATTTAAATGGAAAAAATGACACCTAATTAAAAATACAATGTGTCAAAAAACTAAAATTGACACCTAGGAAAAAACATATCCTTTCTTAGTTATATATGTTGGGGAATTTCGCTATAAACGAACAGATAACCGGATATAATCAATCTTTGAAGGCACGTAAACGCTTTCAGATTGAATCAATTTGGCGGTTCACCCAAACTATTCAATCGGATACAATCAAAGATTAAGAACGTTTTGTGTGTATGTGTTTGAGAGAAAGAACCAGAGAGAAAAGAGAAAGAATGATCAGAGAATTTGATACGGGATGTATATATCGATATATATAAATCTGTTGGCCCAAAAACTGCGTAATTGGCAGTTAATTATAAGGTTTTCCGAATTGCCAATTTTGGTCCCTCAAGCTCGACCCCAGCCAGGGGCTCTGCCCCTTGGACCCCGCTCCCAGGGGCGCTGCCCCCGGACCCCCGTACCTTCGCCCCTAAGGTCATAATAAATTCAAATAGGTGTGCACTCCGCACCTCCAATCCTATATGATGTATTATTATGACGTTACTGATCAAACAAGTTAACCCAATTACACTAAAATATCCAACAATATAAATTATAACTTCATAGAATATTTAAAATACAATATAATGTTATAAATGATTTATTTATATTTACGTTTTGTTATAAACTAGTTTTTGTTCCCGGGCGTTGCCCCGGGAGACATTACGAAAATTTTTATCCGAGTAATATTTTCTGTCTCAAAAGGCACGTGAAGGAAAAGAAATTATGGACCATCCCAAATGTTTACTTTTTTATCCCTAGAGAATCAAAACTTTTGTATTTTCACTTTAGACATATTCACCAATATTATCATGTTTTTCGAAACATAAACATTCGGCCTTACCAAGGACAGATCTAGTGTAGTGGTAGGTAGGTCCCAGGACCTACCTTAGTTTCGAAGATATTTTAGACACGATGTGATAATTTTTTTAAGGACCTAGGTAAAATTTTGGCTAGGACCTACCTTGGATGATGAAGATGAAGAAGAGAAAGAAAACTGTTAAAATGAATGAAAATAACTATTGAATTCGATTATTTCTTGCAAAACTCATTGAAGACTTGCAGAGTTGCAGTAACGAGGAAGACAATGGGAACTTGGCGGCTGAATTGGCTAATTACCTTTTCTTCACTTAGGGTTAAGCCTTTTTTAAAGGCCCATTGTATTTTTAAAAGCCCATATGTACAACTTAATTCATGAGTGATCATTCATTACAAAGCAAGTCAATTAATAAGAAGTACGAAGTATATTTCATAGATATTGTTTACATAATAATAATAATTTTTTTATATATTTATAAAGTTAGTTAATATTATAGACACTATTCGTTGACATGAAAACTAGTTCATGCATGGTATAAGTTCTTAATAAATTGTACAACCATAGTATAAGTTCATAATAAATTGTACAACTATAGTAAGGTTGTACATGTAGGAATTTAGTAAATAACGGTAGTAAATCACTGTAAGATAGACAATCGGGCTTTTATCGAATTATCTGAGCTAAAACTTAAACTCGTGTTTTTCTTATAATGTCATAATTAACAACAATGCACTAGCGTTAAGTTCGTACCCGACCCAAGCCATTATAACCGCATTTTGTCGCATCAACTAAGTCAAGTCAAGGACCCACCTTAGCTTAATTCCTAGATTCGCCACTGGGGCCCACCTTTTTACAATTATAACAAACTTATTTCTTGTCAGCTCTTTCTTCTCGACAGATTTAAATGATTCAGATGGTGTAGGAAAGTCTGACTTTGTTGGATACGGTGGTTTTGACTGATAACCACAGGACGTTTGATGAAAGAAAAGGTTCTCAGTTTGTTGTTAGATGGCATCTTGTTGAATTTCCGTTGGCATTGCTTGAGTCAATAAATCTATTGTATTCATCACTTCATCTCCACCAACAATTGATCTCAAGAAAAGGTTTTGACTGATAAGCGCGCAGGACGTTTGATGACACCTTGCCAGTTTAGCGGGAGGAGTGGTATCTCAGCATAATAAGAGTCTGGAGTCTAGACCTTCTGACGCATAAGTTCACCAAGTTCTTGTTTGTAAATAAAATCGGGGAATGGGTCATTACATTGTGAATATTCACCGCGAAACAGTTAGTTAAACAATGATAGAAAGATACGACAATATTCACCGCGAAACAGTTAGTTAAACAATGATAGAAAGATACGACAAACTGAATAAAAATAGAGCTTGGATAATGGACAAAATGGGTAAAAGCTAAAAACGGAATCCATGTAAACAACTAGAATTCGAACTAAAGAAACAGCTAAAAAACGTGATAACGCAATGGACTAAAATCCGAATTTCCAGAGATAGCTAAAAGCCGAACTAAGTACAATGTGGACTGCCCAAAAACTGAACTCAAAGTTGGAACATTTATTTGCAGTTGTGCAGTTCGAGTATTATAGAGAAATGGGCAAACAAGTTGAGTTTTGGTACAAATAGACGCACTTGATCAGGTTTTTATAAAAACAGAACAAGTCTCCGGGTTTTAGGATAGGTATTAAACTTTTTTCGGGTTTTAGCACAAACATAGAGATTGATTCAGCACCTCTATTCGAGTTTTGATTGAAACAAACAACTCAGTCTGGGTTTATAATAAAAAGGAAATACAGTCACGTTTTAGCACAAACTTTATTTTGCTTCCTGTTTTAGTACAAAATGTACCTGCATTTTGAGTTTTAGTAATAATCACACTTGTAGTTCGAGTTTCAGTTAACCGTAAATTGCAGTTCAGGTTTTTATAGGTATTAGCAACATACAAAAATTAATTTTCAACACATGAAAAATACAATCAAACCAAATACCGAATAATACAATGATTAAGTATCTTAAATTCGAACTAAGCAATCACACAAACTACAATACTAGGAAATTATCAACAAGTTAAAAGGTGAATTCCTAAGTATGAGTTCACTAAAAACCGAGAAACATATTGACATATATGAACATACTTGCTATTAACCCAGAAAATGCTCATTAAAATGCAAAAACGAGATCATATTATGCTAATGCGACTTAACAACTAAGCGAGCTAACCAGTAATCCATACAAAATGCGATTAACACAAATTTGATCCGATTGACATCAAATACAAATTATAACAGCCTAAAACCAAGTACAATCTCAATCAAAAATGTGAATTATCCCTATTCAACCAGAATTAACAACAATCTTAGTTCAAACACCTTTCAAATCCACTAATCAAACATGCAGAAACAACTAATTTTAAAACTTTCAATTCACGTTTTTGTTCATAAAACTATATCCACAAAATTGACATATTCATGCAAATTAACGGTGCAAAAACAATGAAATCTATATCACAGTACTCATAATCAAATCACGAACAAACCTTGAATCGTTTGTTGGCTCTGGTCATTCCTCAATATTCACAGAAATAAGTTACCAAAAAGTGTGGAAAAAACGAACAATATTCATCAGCAAAGATTTGAAACGTAATTCTAGCTTGGACTTCTTACAATCTTAAAGCACTATAACAAACTGCACCAAATTTGACAAAAAGAACAAATTACATACGAGAAATCTAGCTAGTAATTTCATAAAGAGATTGATAATCATTTGTTGGCTCTGGTCATGCCTCACTGCAACAACAATAAAACTAGCAAGTCCCTACCTATACCTAACACTAGCCATTGGTGTTATCTTAGGCTTGCATATCATGCTATAAAAACCTGATGGGCTTGTATCGGTGTTGTTAGTGTCTTCGAAGTCTTCACTTGGCCCGTTAAGCAAATATTCAGTGACTTCTTCATTTGAAGTGCTTTTCACCCACGGATGCTTGTCAGACATTGATGCTGAAATTCCTTCCAACTCTAACGCCACTTCCTTCATGGTAGGCCTTTCGTCTCCTTTAAGGTGTAAGCATCTTTGTACAAGCCTTGAAACTTGGATGATATCGTGAGGAACTTCCTTTAGTTGCAAGTTTTCATCAAGAACCTGCAATAGAGTCTCATTTTCTAAAGAAGCTATAAAAAGTTTGGTTAAATTCCTTTTTTTCTCTGGCCTATCGAAGTTAATAATCTTCTTTCCAGTTAAAATTTCTACTAGTACTACCCCGAAACTATAAACATCGCTCTTTTCAGTCAGCTGATTTGTCTGCAAGTATTCAGGATCCAAGTAGCCTAGGGTTCCTTGAACCATTGTTGCCAACTCATTCTGATCCATAGGAATTAGCCTTGAAGCTCCAAAATCAGCTACTTTTGCTGCATAGCTACTATCAATAAGTATATTCATGGGCTTCACATCTCGATGAATGATTGGGACAGAAGCTGCAGAATGCAAATATGAAAGTGCTCCAGCCGTTTCTGTTGCTATTCTCAGTCGGATGTCCCAAGTAATAGCCTTCGACTTGCACTCATTGTGGATGTGATCAAACAGGGTGCCATTTGGAATAAACTCGTAAACTAATGAAGGAACCTCTGTTTCCAGGCAGCAACCAATCAGCTTCACTATATTTCTGTGATTGATTTGGGAAAGGATAATTACTTCATTGATAAATTGATCAACCTGCATTTGAGTTTGATCTACTATCTTGGACTTTTTTATGGCAACTATTCTGTCATCAGGTAGAACTCCTTTAAAAACTGTTCCATAGCCACCCTTTCCAATAATCGTGCTCTGATCATAGTTGTTGGTTGCCTTCTCAAGCTCCTCTAATGTGAAGAGTTTAGCTTGAATTTGAGAACCCCCATCCCCGGAAATTCTTTGCTGCAACATTATTCCACCATTTTGCTTAAAAAACTTTTCTCTAAGAATCAAATTCTTACGCCTATTGAGTCCCAAGTATATCCAGGTAAAGAGTAAAAGCAGAAATAAGCCAGCAACTGAGGTACCTGCAACAAGAAGCATTGGCTTATACATATGACAATATGAATTTGACTTTTTATAGTATCACGCCCAACACATAAGTTAACCATCGGTGACAATACATACCTACGGAAATCTCTATAATGGGTAATTTATTTGCAGTGCATGTATTGTTATCTTTCCTGTATTCTCCATGTTGACCATTTGGACAAGGACATCTATAGTTTCCTAGTGTATGGATGCATTTACCGTGGCAGTTATTTTTGGCTTTACACTCATCAATATCTGCAGAATAGAAAATGGTGATCAAATTGTGTTGTTATTGACAAAGTGTGGTGCAAAAAGGACTGAAATAAGGAGTTACACTTACATGTGCAGCTATCTTTCATATAAGGATTGCCATCATAACCCTTCAGGCAACGACAACGATATCCAGGACCAGCATAATCTTGATCGCACTCACTATTTCCTTTGCATAAGAAAGCATCCGATTCCTTATTGACCGATGCACATGTCTTATTTCCAATTGACCAGTCAAGTAAGCGTGGCATCATCATCTCTTTACCTCCAAAATCAAGAAGATCAGTGGAAGAAAAGTCGTACTTCCCTTCGACCACAACAAAAGCATAGCTACATGGATTCAATTTCAGTATATCTGAATGGTTAGTATCGCTACTCAGTCTTATACTTGACATTCTTATCCCTTTTGGGATCGTTATTTCACAACAGCCAACTCCTGAGCATGATCCATTTGTGATTACACTGTTGCTATCACAAGTAGACATGCATCCACTACCAATTGTGTCATTATTCCCTCTGCTTCCTCTAATAAACGCATATGTATCACACCCGATGGCAACAAATCTGTTCTTGTTTGAGATCAAGAAACTTGTATGCCTATGGAATGGGGACATGCGATCGCCTCGACCAGAGCTGTCGTAGCAATCATAGGCAACCCTAGCCGTAACCTCTATTTCACTTGTGGTAGTATTGATATATATAATAGTGCTAGTATTTGTAAAGGTAAGGTGACCAGATGATCGATTGCATGTCAAGAGAAAAGCACTATCGTAGGAGCATCTTTCCTCTAAACCAAACGGAAAAGGAATACTCTCTTCGCCACATGATCTTTCACAATCATCTGGCGGCTGAGAACTTACTGCAGCCCCAAAATGCCATATACCTACTACTAGTACTACTAGTATGGTAAATGCATGGTTGCTTTGTACGTGAATATGTGTGTGAATATATATATATATATTATATTATATTATATATATTATATATATATATGTAGTTTTCTGAGGAAAGAGGATGGATGCATATACAAAGGCTGATGGTGGGATCTTATAAGAACATTGGTTACTTGCTCTGGGAAACTACTAGGAACATTGTTGAATGTTGAATAGTTATTTTCTTTGTTACCTCATTATTGTTAAAAAAATCATTAAACAATTTGAATCTCTAATAATCATAACTTCTTACCCACTAATATACCTAATCACTGCAAGTAGTATAACAAATATGTCAACTGAACTTTTTAAAGGATGTTCATACAGTCATCCTACGGGATGCAATAAGTAATTAACTATCATATTTCACATTGCATTGATCACTTGAGTGTAAAGAAAGAAGATGCTATCCTATTTCTTTAGTAATCCTATACACAAGTGAAAGGTTTGTCAACTACAGAGTCACACTCACGGAAATTTCATGCCAATACATTCATTTGCTTCTAATTTTAAGCAACTAGTTAAACATAATATATCAACAACATGCCATCTGTTAATAAAACGAGAGAAAGTACCCGCGCGTTGCGGCGGTGAGATGGTGGGGGTGATAGGTCATAGAGTGTGATAGGTTATAGGAGGTGATAGGTCATAGAGTGTGATAGCCAAATGCCTTAGCCGTACGGGCTCCGCCCTCAGATTTAAAAATTCGTCGAAAGTATATCGAATGACATCTCTAATGAAAGAGTATGAAATTTTAAGAACACTCATATAATTTTTATAATTTATCGATGTACGGTTTTTGAGATAAAAGATTTTGAATGAATTAGAGGAATAAAATGATTTATGGAGGAGAGAGATAAAAATGAGTGTTGAAAGTTGAAAGTTGTGGGGCATTGATGTATGACATCATGATTATTGAAGTTGAAATTGAAAGTATTATCATGCATTATCATGTGTACATTGTTGAAATTGAAAGTTGAAAGTTGAAACCTTATTTGCTTTATAATATAGTATAGATAAGGCTTTCTTCTAAACCAGTTGTAATATTCTGCTCAATAAATTATGCATTAGACAACGTATATATCGACTTGATCGACAAAAAAGTCTCAGTTCAACTGAATCGAAATGCCGCTCTATCTTTTGAATGCGATTTTTAATATTGAAAACCAGCAAAAAATAGTTTTCGTTATGTTGGAATGTGATCACGTTAAATAAACGCATGTCCGAAAATTATTTAAGCCTACGGGGTCACACAAAATGACACGTGTACTCTATGAAATTAATTAATATGTTAATGTAGTATATTAATTAATATGTTCACGAAATGATTAATAAACGATTGTTTAAAGTTAAATATACGTTTGTTAATTAAATACATTGAAAAGAAAAGGACTTAAGTGAAAATTAGGAGTTTAGGAAACTTCCTAATTTCCACCTAAGGGGGCCGGTTTTGAGAGGCCTATTAGGGCCTTGATTAAACTTGGTCACCAAGTCTTAAAACCCTAAATAAGTCCCTATATATAGGGATTAAATCTAAGGGTTTTAAATACATACATACAAGACTTTTAGACTTGTAAAAATCTCTCTTTTCTCTCCTTTCTTCTTGGTTCGGCCGAAAGCAACAAAACCCATAGGGTTTTCGGTTTTGGGGTTCGACATTAAGGGTATACACAACCGGGTTTGTGAGTTCGTGATCGGGTACTAGCATACATCATAGGGGTGTCAAGTGTGCGATCGTAGAGGGTTTTTTCTTTAAACCCTAACTAATAATAATCATATTATTATTAATTTTATTGGAAGCTTACGCTAAAAGGTACACTTTCAATTCCCTACTTTGTTAATTAATATTATTGCATATACGTTTCTTTCCGCTGCGTACTCGTGATTATTTATGTGCATGTTTATATTCTAACAGTGGTATCACGAGCCTAATATGTGATATATTAGTTACAAAGTTCAAAACTTGAAGGGGGGTTTAGGGTTGGTTTGATTTAATTAGTAATTAAATATTAAAAATCGTTTTTTATTATTTATTTTAATTAATTTCGAAATTTTAATAAAAATAAAATTAGGGTTTTGTTTTTATTATTAATTCAACCTATTTCATATTAATGGTTAATTGAAACCCTCTATGCAAGTTTTGATTATGTGAATTGACATGTTTATTTGATATAAATTGCATGTTTAATTGTATCTTTATTTAATGTTGTTAAATAGAAGTAAAAATTATAAGGAATTCATGCAAAATTCTTTATGATTATTACTTAGATATTTAGATATAAATTGCTTAGCTTAATGGTCCAATAATTAGGGTTAATTATTTGATAATTATGTGACTATGTGAATTTTTCGTGTGATTTTTCTGCTTTACACCAGTTCACTAAAAAATTCATATAAAATCAACCGTAATGAGTTAGGAGTTGCCCTTTGGACTGTAGATGCACGACTCATAGGTCTAAAACTTTGTAGTTCTGGTCGAATCCTGATTCGGACTGAAAATAGGTCTAAACTGGTCGTGAAGCTGCTGGAAATTTCCAGTCAGCATGTTTGAATGTATTTACTTGCTAATTGTTTGTTTAAAGGCTTACGCAATCAAGGCAACTTGATGTATGTGGTCCTCTTCTTTGAAGGGGGAGCCGAATTAGACATATACATTAACCATAGTGACCATGTTTTAGGTGGCCTACCATAACTCGTTGCATGATTAATTGGTTAATAGTTAGTGAGTTTATTATTTTGCTTTTATTGTTATATAAATGGTAATGCAAAGTTGTTTTATTGAAAAGAATAAACTTGACTAAGAATTATCGAAATATGATTTGTTTTAATAAAATTTGTGTCTTACAATCAAAAGATACACCGGCTCACCCATTTGAACAAACTCTAAGAGAGGTATAAGTCGGAGTGCGCTAGCCTCCTAAAGGAGCGGGTTTTTAATTGCGTATATCGCAAACCTTTGCTCATGCGCTTCTTTGTGCGTTCGAATGGTGCTACCGATCTCTTTTGTGTTGTTAAGACTATAAAAATGATTTTATTAAACCTTATGTTATGAAGATTTGCATGAGTCTTCATACATAAACTTTTGATTCACATCAATTGCATTACCCAATTAAAGTTAAGTTTTTGCCACCCACTTTGCTAAGAACACTTGCAAGTGCTTTTTGCTCTACGTGAGACGTAGGTGAATTGTAACTCCAAGGTAAATTACTACTCATCGTGAGACGGTGTAGACTATTTACATGTTCTTAATTGGGCGACTTAAAGCGAGTTAAGCGGTGAGACCTTGACCCGTGGCATAAGATGGGACAAAACATGTTTACAAAACACTTACTACCCCTAATAAGTGTTGTTGTAAGTCCCATAAATCTAGGAATTGCACTTGTAATGCAATTATTGCTCGTCGATTACCTTTTGAGTACGTCATTTCTAGCAGATCAACTGATGAAATGATTGTATGTCAATTGGATCCTAGCCTTAATGAAATTAATTGTTAAATGAATTTAACATGGGTAAATTATATTTCTTAAGGATTATTATCGAAAATACTGATTTTTGAACTTCTGTTTGTTTTGTAGATGGCAACAACAAATCCTTCTCAAAACATACACCAATCGGCTTTCAGGTCGATGCTAGAAAGAGAAAAACTTTCTGGAACCAATTTCAATGACTGGTTTCGTCAGCTGAGAATCGTTCTAAGAGCCGAGAAGAAATTAGATGTCCTTGAAAAGCAGATGCCCGATGTTCCGGGTGCCAGTGCTACGGCTGCACAATTGGCTGAATACAATACTCAGTATGATAGACACAATGAGGTTGCTTGTTTGATGCTAGGAAGCATGACTCCCGAGCTTCAAAAGCAATTCGAGAATTATAATAATCCGTGTGATATGATCAAAGAACTCAAGTCTATCTACGAAAAACAAGCTGGAGTGGAATTGTTTGAACTTGTTGAAACACTTCATGACTTGAAACACGAGTATGGAACACCGGTTAGTCCTCATGTACTCACAATGAAGAGGTACTTTGAGCAATTGGAAAGGTTAAACTATGCTTATCATCCGCCTATTGCTATTGGCATGATCCTTAAGTCTCTTTCAAAGGACTTTGAGGAATTTGTGCGCAATTACAATATGCATAGCATGAGTAAAACCATAGCTGAACTTCATGCCATGTTGGTTGAGTATGAGAAAAAGCTTCCAAAGAAATCTGCTACACCCCAAGTTCTTACGATCAAAGGGGGAAAGGTTCAGAAAGGAAAACAATCGAAAGCTAAGGGCAAGAACGAAGGTAAGGGAAAGCAAGTTGCTTCAGTCTCGAAACCTAAAAAGACCCCTCCGGCGAAAAAGGAGCATCCGGCTAAAGACCAGGCTTGTCATCACTGTGCTAAAGTGGGACACTGGAAGAGGAATTGTCCTAAGTATCTAGCTGAGTTGAATGCGAAGAAGAAGCAAGCTGGTTTAGCCAGTACTTCAGGTATCTTCACAATTGAATTATATTCCTTTTCTAAGTGTAATTCGTGGGTTTATGACACTGGCTGTGGAACTCATATCTGTAATACTTTACAGGGGCTTAGAGGAAGAAAGAAACTGAAGCCAGGAGCTTTACAACTGTTCGTGGGCAATGGTCTACCGGCAACTGTAGAAGAAATAGGCGACTATCATTTAGTTTTACCTACTGGTTTAGTTATTGTTTTAGACAATTGTCATTATGCACCTTCTATTACTAGAGGTGTAATTTCAGTTTCTTTGTTGAAAAATAACGGATTCATTAATGTTTTTAATGATTATGGTATTTCAGTTTCTCGAAATAATGTTCATTATTTTAATGCTATTGCTTGTGATGGTATTTATGAAATTGATATGCATGGTTGTGATTTAAATGATAATTCAATGTATAATGTTAGCAAAAGAGTAAAGCCCAACTTGGACTCGAATTATCTTTGGCATTGTCGTCTTGCACATGTTGGCAAGAACGCATTGAAAGACTTCAACGTGAAGGAATTTTACAATCAAATGATGAATCGTTTGACAAATGCGTGTCTTGTGTTTCCGGCAAGATGACAAGAAAACCTTTTCCGCATAAACCGGAGAGGGCTAAAGAGCTACTTGGACTTGTACATACCGATGTATGTGGCCCATTTAGACATATGTCAAGGAAAGGTGCTAGCTACTTCATCACTTTTACGGATGATTTCAGTCGTTATGGTTATGTTTACTTGCTTAAACATAAACATGAAGTCTTCGAAACATTCAAAGAGTTTAAAAATGAAGTAGAAATCAACTCGGTAAAACCATCAAGATTCTTCGTTCGGATCGAGGTGGAGAATACTTTTTTTTTGACAAGTGAATTTTACCTCAGACGCGTATGATGTGTGCTAATCGCACAACGAAAGGGTCCCGCACTAAGCGGATCTTAAATAGCCTTTCTCACCATACCACCTCCTTAATTGGAAAATACCGTCGAGGAGAACCTACCAAGGTTCGAACTCGAGACCTTGGAGTAAACTCCCCCGGGGCCCCGCATAACAGGTTTAGTGAAACACCCCTGGCCACTGGGGTTTAACCCAGTGGTTAGGTGGAGAATACTTAAGCCAAGAGTTTAAGGATTATCTAAAAGCTTGTGGAATTATTCAACAACTTACTCCTCCATATACTCCACAACATAATGGTGTATCTGAGAGGAGAAATCGAACCTTGCTAGACATGGTGAGATCAATGATGAACCTTACGACTCTCCATTTTCATTTTGGGATTATGCTCTAGAGACTGTTGTACGCATTCTCAATATGGTTCCAACCAAGAAGGTTGACAAGACACCACATGAATTGTGGCATGGAAGTGTTCCTAATTTGTCTTACTTAAGGGTCTGGGGATGTGAGGCACTTGTGAAACGAGATACGCCTGACAAACTTCAACCTAGATCTGTTAAGTGCATCTTTGTAGGATACCCAAAGGAAACGATGGGTTACTACTTCTACTTTCCTGCCGACAACACTGTTAAAGTTGCTCGATATGCTGAGTTCTTTGAAAATAATCTCATAAATCAAGAAACCAGTGGGAGGATTGTTGAACTTGATGAGACTCAAGGAGAAGATGTGTCACCTTCTGAAAATACTAGCGATCATCAACTTGGGGGGGGGGAATGTTCAAAGTGATGAACCTCAAGTTGAAGATGAAGCGATTCCAATTCGTAGGTCCTCAAGGACAATACGTGCTCGTGAAAGATTGAATCTTAATATTGAGTCTGAAGAACACGTATTAGGAGACTTAAATGAACCTCCTAATTTCAAAGCTGCATTATCAGATCCAGAATCTGACAAATGGCTTGAAGCTGCGAATGTGGAAATGAAATCCATGAAAGATAATCAAGTCTGGAGCTTGGTTGATCTTCCACCTAATGGTAGAACCGTTGGGTGTAAATGGATCTTCAAGAAGAAGACCGACATGGATGGAAATGTACACACCTATAAAGCTCGTCTTGTGGCGAAAGGCTATACTCAGCTTTACGGAGTTGACTATGAGGAAACCTTCTCTCCCGTAGCGGACATTAGAGCTATTAGGATCATCTTAGCCATAGCAGCGTACTATGACTATGAGATATGGCAAATGGATGTCAAAACCGCTTTCTTGAATGGTTTTCTAGACGAGGAAGTTTATATGGTTCAACCAGAAGGTTTTGTCGATTCAAAATATCCCAACAAAGTGTGCAAGCTTTAAAGGTCCATTTATGGACTAAAGCAAGCATCACGAAGTTGGAATAAAAGGTTTGATGAGGAAATTAAAAAGTTTGGTTTTGCTCAAAATCCTGATGAGCCATGTGTATATCGCAAAGCTAGTGAGAGTAATGTTACTTTCCTTGTCTTATATGTAGATGACATATTGATAATAGGAAATCACATTCCAATGTTGCAAGATGTAAAATCCCATCTTGGAAAGTGTTTTGCTATGAAAGACTTGGGTGAAGCAGCATTCATTCTTGGAATCAAAATCTATAGAGATAGTTATAAACGGTTGATTGGATTAAGTCAAAGTACTTATATTGATAAGATCTTGAAGCGATTCAAGATGGAGAATTCTAAGCGTGGTTTCGTACCTATGCAAGAAGGAATTAATTTATCTAGCAAAAACGGTACCTCTACACCTGAAGAAGTGGAGCGTATGCAAAGAGTTCCTCATGCTTCGGTCGTGGGATCTATTATGTATGCGGTAAGATGCACTAGACCTGACATTGCGTTCGCGCAAAATATTGTTAGCCGATATCAACAGAATCCGGGTGAAGATCACTGGACTGCTGTGAAGAATATTCTTAAGTACATGCGTGCTACTAAAGATTTATTTCTGGTGTATGGAGGAAATCCCGATACAGAGCTCAAAGTAACTGGATACTGTGATGCTGGATTTCAGACTGATAAAGATGATACAAAATCTCAGTCGGGATACGTCTTCGTTTTAAATGGAGGCGCGGTGGATTGGAAGAGCAAGAAGCAAACCACAGTTGCTATGTCTGTAACAACCGGCAAAATCCGGGTCAATTTAAAACTTAAACAATTTGTTACTTTAGAAAGATTATGTGAGAGTTCGAGCGTATTGGAATATCAGACGTTATTAGAAATGTCAATAAAATTTCCAAATAACATAAACCATTATAAAATAGATGTTCAAAGGCAGATGATTTGATTTTACAAAATTTCATTTTTATGACAAACGTTTTGATAGTGTAAATATTCGATTATGATATACTATAACATTAAAATAACTAATGAAAATACTAATAATTTCAAAATGACAAAACATCATCATTAACCTTCCATTATTTATTTCAATCAAGACAAACTATATTTTCATTCTATTAGTGCTTTCGGTGTTTTTGGTGGAAAGCAGGGGACAACAAATCACTAAATTAATAACTCCAAGAATCACGGATTTATCATGTAAAGGTGATCAAAATAATAATAATAATAATAATAATAATAATATAAAATTAATAATAATAATAAATAATAATAATAATAATAATAATAAAAGTACTAATGATTATTACACGACAAATGATCCGTGAACGAATCTTACATTGAAATTCTCAAACCTATGAACCTATAGCTAATTATTGTGAGCCTTCAATCATGAAGTAGAAATAGGAAACAATATAATATAATATATGTATATATAACTCACACTCTCGTCTCTCCTTTCCTCTATCTCTCAACACACAAACACACGTACACACTCTCACAATCTACATCCTTCTCCAACTAGACATACACATAAATATATATACATATACACATATAGATATGGATGTTATTTATCCATTGTTGAGCACCACCTTTCTCCTTCAAACTTATATATATATATATCCATATATACTGCTGCTGCTCGATACAAACCATCACCGAGCTCCACCACCATTAAACCTTACCACCTCTCTCCCTCTCTCTCGCCGGAAGCAGAGGTCCGGCCGCCACCTTGCAAGCCACCATCTCATGCCACCCTTTTTGTAACGAGAAATACCACGACCACCCCAAGCAAGACCACGACATCCACCACCCTTAAATATTTTCTTCTCTTTTCTTTCTTTTCTCTTTCTCCTCTTCGCAGCCACTCACCATCGTACCACCACCACTGTTTGACGTTGAAATAACATGTGAGACGTTCAAGATTCTTAACAAGTCATTTCAGGTCTGGCCATACTTGTTTATGCATGTTTAAAAACTCTAAAACGTTTTTCTGTTCGTTTATAGTTCGTCACCGAAGAACCACCATGAGCCACCACCTTCTACTATACGCTGCTCGATACAAACCATCACCGAGCTCCACCACCATTAAACCTTACCACCTCTCTCCCTCTCTCTCGCCGGAAGCAGAGGTCCGGCCGCCACCTTGCAAGCCACCATCTCATGCCACCCTTTTTGTAACGAGAAATACCACGACCACCCCAAGCAAGACCACGACATCCACCACCCTTAAATATTTTCTTCTCTTTTCTTTCTTTTCTCTTTCTCCTCTTCGCAGCCACTCACCATCGTACCACCACCACTGTTTGACGTTGAAATAACATGTGAGACGTTCAAGATTCTTAACAAGTCATTTCAGGTCTGGCCATACTTGTTTATGCATGTTTAAAAACTCTAAAACGTTTTTCTGTTCGTTTATAGTTCGTCACCGAAGAACCACCATGAGCCACCACCTTCTACTATACTGCTGCTGCTCGATACAAACCATCACCGAGCTCCACCACCATTAAACCTTACCACCTCTCTCCCTCTCTCTCGCCGGAAGCAGAGGTCCGGCCGCCACCTTGCAAGCCACCATCTCATGCCACCCTTTTTGTAACGAGAAATACCACGACCACCCCAAGCAAGACCACGACATCCACCACCCTTAAATATTTTCTTCTCTTTTCTTTCTTTTCTCTTTCTCCTCTTCGCAGCCACTCACCATCGTACCACCACCACTGTTTGACGTTGAAATAACATGTGAGACGTTCAAGATTCTTAACAAGTCATTTCAGGTCTGGCCATACTTGTTTATGCATGTTTAAAAACTCTAAAACGTTTTTCTGTTCGTTTATAGTTCGTCACCGAAGAACCACCATGAGCCACCACCTTTATATTACTGCTGCTGCCGCTGGTGGTTTTGTTGTCGAGAAATCACCACCACCTCAATCACCACCTTTCTTTCTCCCTCTATCTCTCGCTGCCACTATTCATCATCATCTTCGACCTGATGCTACTGTTCATATTTCTTTAAGCCACCACCATCGACTCCTTAACACCCAAGAAAGGTAGTTAAATCATTAGTTAAGTCATTAAAAGGAAACCCTTTCGGTTTCTCTCTTTAACACTTCTTTTCTTTCTTTTCTCTTTCTCCTCTTCGCAGCCACTCACCATCGTACCACCACCACTGTTTGACGTTGAAATAACATGTGAGACGTTCAAGATTCTTAACAAGTCATTTCAGGTCTGGCCATACTTGTTTATGCATGTTTAAAAACTCTAAAACGTTTTTCTGTTCGTTTATAGTTCGTCACCGAAGAACCACCATGAGCCACCACCTTTATATTACTGCTGCTGCCGCTGGTGGTTTTGTTGTCGAGAAATCACCACCACCTCAATCACCACCTTTCTTTCTCCCTCTATCTCTCGCTGCCATATTATATATTTTGTAACTCCACTCTATTTTACCTTTGGGGTGAAATACAAACTCTTTACTGTTATGATGAACACAAGTATTTTCAGAAATGTATATATGGTTGATTCTAAGTTGCTCTGTTCACTCAAAGTCCTCACTATCATGAACGATTAATTATGGAAACATAAACGTGGGTATATTGAATAGTACTATTGGGGTAGGCACCCCCATCCGTGTTGGTCATACCAACTGGATACGGATGCATTATATTTGGAAAGCTTAGGGTACCCTGAACAAGGTACCTACTCTGGAGGCAAATAAACACACACTTGTCTAGTTTCGGTTCATGAGCTTAGAACTTGATGTATACAGTATCTACTCTTATATTCTATTTGATCCATTGTGTGATCAAATAGTTACTTTAAATCTTGTGGTTCATACTCTATATTTTTATTAAAAATCTATGATACTCTTTGCTTTATATTGTATCATAACTACTTGACATTGCAGTAAGGCAATGATCACACTGAACTCCGGTATTTTGAGAAACTATAATTTCTATATGAAAAACTTATGGAACTCACCAACTTTATGTTGACGTATTTTAGCATGTATTCTCAGGTAACTAGACGATACTCTATACATGGGACATTTTTCCGCTGCATACAACATACTGGACCATGGCCTACCCTCAGACTCTAGTAAAGACAAGTCAATTTGCTAAAGTCTCTGTCTACTGTTTAATATTGTTTAATATTAAATAAATGTTTTCAAGAATAATATCTTTCATAAATTGTAATATAAATTGTGAACAATGTTTTTATATAAATGTATTTTAAAAACGACAACGTTCTGTGTCGTTCAGTATATCTTGTGTTGTGAATCCATGTACGTCATACCCCGGATAGGGCGGGTGTGACATGTCTGCTACAGAGTCTGAGTATATTGCCGCCTCAGAAGCCGCCATGGAAGCTGTCTGGATTAGAAAGTTTATTTCTGGGCTTGACGTGATGCCCTCAAATAACACACCTTTGGATATGTATTGTGACAATACTGGTGCAATCATCATTGCCAATGAACCCGGAGTTCAGAAAGGTGCCAGACATTACCAGAGAAGATATCATTATGTTCGTGAGCAAATCGAACTAGGTGAAATCAATTTACTCAAAGTTCACACAGATTGTAACTTAGCTGATCCTTTTACAAAAGCTTTGTCAAAAGGAAAGCTCAATAAGCATGCCGAGGGCATAGGACTTAAATTGCTAGTTATATCATGTAAATCTGTGATTGGTATTTGGATAAGGGATGTTAAACAATTATTATTTCTATAAATGAATTAAAGTACTTGGTATTTTTATTTTCATTTCAATATATAATTGTGTCCTATATTTGCATGTTTAATCCATGAATATTTAAAATATTCTAAATGTCCATTGTCGATTAACTATATGGGAATATAGTTAAACTAAGACAAATCTGAGTGATTGGTAATATTCTTAGGAATATTTGAAGATGGCCCTACCAAACTCACATGATATCCATAGAGATGCATATCGGACTACCCCACTTAACGAATCATCACTTTATGGATCGACGTCATTAAGTGAAATTCGTGAAATGGTTGCTTTATTTATCCTTAGACTTGAGATACAAGCAGGTTATGCATGTATGGATTGCATTTTCTTGATATAGTTCCTAACTATCCTGAATAAGGTAGTAATAAAGGGCTATTTTCAGAAATGTAGTGACATAACATGACTAACACGTGTAGTCAAAATAGGATTTGTTCCTTCAATTTGCAACTGAAGAATGATACCATTTGGGCCCCTCATTGATTAATTAAGATGTTTATACGGCCGTATCCAAATGAACTCCAGATGTAGTCTCGATTAATTTGGTAATCTTAATTAGTTATAGAAATGAGAAACAGAATCGTTAAATTATGGAATGACTTCGATCCATATCCATAATTAACAAGGTATCTGAAACAAAGGGATAATAAACACTGAAACCGTTTCAAAATATACTTTAAGAAACTATACTTAAATATTCCGGGAGCATTGGCGTGTTGCTAGACGCTAACCAATGTTATTGCCTTTATATAACATGCTCAAGTGGGAGCTGTTGGAATGTGATCACGTTAAATAAACGCATGTCCGAAAATTATTTAAGCCTACGGGGTCACACAAAATGACACGTGTACTCTATGAAATTAATTAATATGTTAATGTAGTATATTAATTAATATGTTCACGAAATGATTAATAAACGATTGTTTAAAGTTAAATATACGTTTGTTAATTAAATACATTGAAAAGAAAAGGACTTAAGTGAAAATTAGGAGTTTAGGAAACTTCCTAATTTCCACCTAAGGGGGCCGGTTTTGAGAGGCCTATTAGGGCCTTGATTAAACTTGGTCACCAAGTCTTAAAACCCTAAATAAGTCCCTATATATAGGGATTAAATCTAAGGGTTTTAAATACATACATACAAGACTTTTAGACTTGTAAAAATCTCTCTTTTCTCTCCTTTCTTCTTGGTTCGGCCGAAAGCAACAAAACCCATAGGGTTTTCGGTTTTGGGGTTCGACATTAAGGGATATACACAACCGGGTTTGTGAGTTCGTGATCGGGTACTAGCATACATCATAGGGGTGTCAAGTGTGCGATCGTAGAGGGGTTTTTTCTTTAAACCCTAACTAATAATAATCATATTATTATTAATTTTATTGGAAGCTTACGCTAAAAGGTACACTTTCAATTCCCTACTTTGTTAATTAATATTATTGCATATACGTTTCTTTCCGCTGCGTACTCGTGATTATTTATTTGATAGCATGCTTATATTCTAACACATTAGAGAGTTGTAATTGGGGGAGCAGAAAGGGGGAGTTTAATCTTTTGATCGAAAGAAACTTGTGTACAAAAGACGCTTGATTAATATTGTCCCTCCAATCAAAATACTCCGACTTAAACAGTTAACACTTAAACATCAAAGATTAAAGAATCTCGGGATACAAGTTCATTCAATATATCCTGACACCTTACTTATATTTTATAGTGCCCACCTTAGATGTCAATGTTGGGTTCTAACTATTAACATCTAACAATTGTCGTTTAAAAAATAATTAAAAAATGATATATTCTATAAATGTATATACTGTAATAAATAAATCCAATATTTTTAATAAATGTTTTTTATGAAAAAATAAAAATAAAATAAAAGGTGGTAGACCCAATCACCCAATATTTCTTTTGTCAAAAATTATAGGCTCCATCCCTACAAACCACAAGGACGATCTTTGTAATTAACTCTAATATATATACATATACACTAGATTTAGATCCAGCGTAAAACGCGAGTCTGTTGAATAAATTTATTTTCAGTTTATCCGGTACGATGAAATAATTAACATTTGAGTAAAGGTATTTTTTAATGTGTCAAAACCATGAATTCACATCATAATATTTGATACTAATTAAGTATAATTATCATTATTTAAGTGTTTAACACATTAATCCGTCAAAATCGAGAAAATCATGTTTTTGTTTTGTGCATCCATTTTGATGAATATGCATCCAAGATGGATGCACAAAACAAAAAACATGATTTTCTCGATTTTGACGGATCAATGTGTTGTTAAACACTTAAATAATGATAATTAGTTATACACTATGTTAGTTTTATGGAACTTTTAATGCATCAATATATATGTTTTTAATATATATATATATATATATATATTATATATATATATATATATACATATATATAATTAATCAGGATATTACCAAATTATATATAACAATTTAAGTTGTCTTAGCTACAGTCTCTCTTTTGTCTTATTCAAATCAAAATGGAAATGGTAATTTTGTAATTAACATCAAATTTATGCCCAAATACAAATAAAAAAAATTTATATACATACAACATATATGAGTCGATGGGTAGCCAATTATGATACCGGGGCAGGGTTCCCTCTATTTACCATTTTCAGATCAACATTACCCACCAAATCTGTAATAAGCATCGGGAACAATTCTCACCAATAACCAGCACGGGCCTCCGTTCGGCGTAATCGACAATCATCGAGAATAATTGACATCGGTAAGAAACAACAAGAATTTGTAACTGTAACATCCGTGAATTTTGACCCGTTGACTTTTTGTGTAATTTGACTAACAAACTTGTTGAATGAAATAATTGGGCCCATTTGTGATTATATGACTATGTGGTATGTTAGTCGGGTCGTTAATATGTTTGTTTGGCGTTTAATTGTGTAATCGATTGTATTTTGGCTTGTGAAGAGGCCGGCGGCCTTAGCCACTGCGGCGCAGTGCCTAGGCTCTGGTCTGGGTTCGACTTAGCCACTGCGGCGCAGTGCAGGCTCTGGTCTGGGTCGACTTAGCCACTGCGGCGCAGTGCCTAGGCTCTGGTCTGGGTTCGACTTAGCCACTGCGGCGCAGTGCCTAGGCTCTGGTCTGGGTTCGACTTAGCCACTGCGGCGCAGTGAGGTCTGGTCTGGCTTAGCCACTGCGGCGCAGTGTAGGCTCTGGTCTGGCCTTAGCCACTGCGGCGCAGTGCCTAGGCTCTGGTCTGGGTCGACTTAGCCACTGCGGCGCAGTGCCTAGGCTCTGGTCTGGGTTCGACTTAGCCACTGCGGCGCAGTGCCTAGGCTCTGGTCTGGGTTCGACTTAGCCACTGCGGCGCAGTGAGGTCTGGTCTGGCTTAGCCACTGCGGCGCAGTGCTAGCCTGGTCTGGCCTTAGCCACTGCGGCGCAGTGCCTAGGCTCTGGTCTGGGTCGACTTAGCCACTGCGGCGCAGTGCCTAGGCTCTGGTCTGGGTTCGACTTAGCCACTGCGGCGCAGTGCCTAGGCTCTGGTCTGGGTTCGACTTAGCCACTGCGGCGCAGTGAGGTCTGGTCTGGCTTAGCCACTGCGGCGCAGTGTAGGCTCTGGTCTGGCCTTAGCCACTGCGGCGCAGTGCCTAGGCTCTGGTCTGGGTCGACTTAGCCACTGCGGCGCAGTGCCTAGGCTCTGGTCTGGGTTCGACTTAGCCACTGCGGCGCAGTGCCTAGGCTCTGGTCTGGGTTCGACTTAGCCACTGCGGCGCAGTGAGGTCTGGTCTGGCTTAGCCACTGCGGCGCAGTGCTAGCCTGGTCTGGCCTTAGCCACTGCGGCGCAGTGCCTAGGCTCTGGTCTGGTCCTTAGCCACTGCGGCGCAGTGCCTAGGCTCTGGTCTGGGTTCGACTTAGCCACTGCGGCGCAGTGCCTAGGCTCTGGTCTGGGTTCGACTTAGCCACTGCGGCGCAGTGAGGTCTGGTCTGGCTTAGCCACTGCGGCGCAGTGCTAGCCTGGTCTGGCCTTAGCCACTGCGGCGCAGTGCCTAGGCTCTGGTCTGGGTCGACTTAGCCACTGCGGCGCAGTGCCTAGGCTCTGGTCTGGGTTCGACTTAGCCACTGCGGCGCAGTGCCTAGGCTCTGGTCTGGGTTCGACTTAGCCACTGCGGCGCAGTGAGGTCTGGTCTGGCTTAGCCACTGCGGCGCAGTGCTAGCCTGGTCTGGCCTTAGCCACTGCGGCGCAGTGCCTAGGCTCTGGTCTGGTCCTTAGCCACTGCGGCGCAGTGCCTAGGCTCTGGTCTGGGTTCGACTTAGCCACTGCGGCGCAATGCCTAGGCTCTGGTCTGGGTTCGACTTAGCCACTGCAGCGCAGTGAGCTGGTCTGGCTTAGCCACTGCGGCGCAGTGCCTAGGCTCTGGTCTGGGTTCGACTTAGCCACTGCGGCGCAGTGAGCATGGTTCTGGCTCACTGCGGCGCAGTGCCTAGGCTCTGGTCTGGGTTCGACTTAGCCACTGCGGCGCAGTGAGCATGGTTCTGGCTCACTGCGGCGCAGTGGATAGGTTCTGTGAAAATATGCGCGTTGATTTTTAAACGTTAATAACTTTTGATCCATAACTCCAAACAAGTCTTATGACCTATCGTTGGAATCGTAAGAGAGTCTAGTTTCTAGTAGTAACACTCTTTTTGTATGAATCTCTTCTCATTTCTAAAAAGGTCGAGTCGAATGCGTCTTGTTCCTACTCGTTAAAGTTGTAAAGGTGTTGAGGGTTTGTGACTTGACTAAATTGTGCTAAACCAACTTGTTTATGATTGTAGAGTTGACATTACGGTATTATGACGTATAATTATAGGTTGTGGACGTGTGGATCCTATTACTCGTTTGTAATCTTATACTAGCTTCTTTGCCGGACAAGGTGAGTTTCGTATCTCCCTACTCGCTTGAGATTCGGGCTGAAAAGTGTAAACTTGCGTGTTTACTTACGTTGTTGATTTACTGGTTAATTTGGTTTAAATATTGAATTGTTGAGACGATTATCACGTTTGAATGACTTAGTTTATATTAGTAAGTATTTCGTTAATATTAGGATAGACGTACATACATGAAAGTCGGTTATGCATTCATTGGGTTTTAGATGTGGTGGGAAGGCTGCGGGTGACCCTATATATAAGCATCTGGGACCCGAAGGAAGTAGAATCCTCTTAAGTGTATGTACGTATAGTTGGTTAAAATTGTGGTTAGTGGCTTATGTTTGTCGAATATTGATTGTTGGCTTATGTTTGTCGAATATGGATTGTTGGCTTATGTTTGTCGAATATTGATTGTTGGCTTATGTTTGTCGAATATTGATTGTTGGCTTATGTTTGTCGAATATTGATTGTTGGCTTATGTTTGTCGAATATGGATTGTTGGCTTATGTTGTCGAATATTGATTGTTGGCTTATGATTGTAGAGTTGACATTACGGTATTATGACGTATAATTATAGGTTGTGGACGTGTGGATCCTATTACTCGTTTGTAATCTTATACTAGCTTCTTTGCCGGACAAGGTGAGTTTCGTATCTCCCTACTCGCTTGAGATTCGGGCTGAAAAGTGTAAACTTGCGTGTTTACTTACGTTGTTGATTTACTGGTTAATTTGGTTTAAATATTGAATTGTTGAGACGATTATCACGTTTGAATGACTTAGTTTATATTAGTAAGTATTTCGTTAATATTAGGATAGACGTACATACATGAAAGTCGGTTATGCATTCATTGGGTTTTAGATGTGGTGGGAAGGCTGCGGGTGACCCTATATATAAGCATCTGGGACCCGAAGGAAGTAGAATCCTCTTAAGTGTATGTACGTATAGTTGGTTAAAATTGTGGTTAGTGGCTTACTTGCTGTCAACCCGGGCTTGGACTTTATGAATCAAGGATTCATTGACCTTCTCTTTTGCATTATGCTTAGGATCGATTTGCCATCATCTGGATGTTATTTGTATCTTTGATGGTTATTTGCTCCTTATGTATTTTGGTACCTGTTTCGTATTGTTGTGGATTCACTGAATCCTTATTTGCATTTAGTTTGTTCTATTGTAATTCCACCTTGCGCTATATGATTTCCGTGATATTCCGAGCCTCGGCTTGGGGTGTTACAAAATTCTTACCAATAACCAAGTTCCTTTCGAGCAGAATAACATCCCATTTACATGTTGATCTGGCGAATCATTTATTCAAGATCAATAATAATAATAATAATAATAATAATAATAATAATAATTTGTGATTTTGTTTATTACTACTACTAGAGTGCAACTAGTACTGCACATAATATACGTAAGACTATCCGGAACGAGGCGTTATTGTGCACTTCAAAGGCGTGGAACGCCCCAGGAATGCCCCGAAACGCCCTCCACACCGCCACGGGGGCGTTCTTGCTTGAAAATATTCACACTCAGACTCTTTTATAACGCGTTCCATTTTGTTTTGTTTGTGGGGTCCCTAACAACTTTTCCACTGCAAAGCCTGACTTTAAGGTATAAAGTGATTATTTTTTTATTTTTTAATATTATTATTATATTATTTTTTTATTTAATTAAAGGTATAAAGTAAATAAATAGTGAGTCCCATTGAGGACTTTCAGTGAAAGCCTCACTCCAACAAAGTTAGAGGGAACGCCTTTTGATGACTGGGCTGACATGTGTCGCGAGCCGCCCTTAGGAAGAACTTCCAATTAATGCCAAACTTCGGATAATCTAAATACATGGTTGCTTTGTGAGGTCATCCTCATTCACAACTCAACCCACCAATACTATTCACTAAAAAATTATTTTATCTCTCTTATATTCATCCAACCCAACTAAAACAAATTTTCACACTCCCATTAACAACCTAACCAAAATATTTTTTTTAATACATTATACTATTTATAATTAATCAAATAATTTTTTTTAAAAAAAAAAGAAATACTTTTTATATGATAAAAAATTAATTTATTTATCATAAAAAAATAATTAAATTCTTAAAATATTTCACATTCATCAACACATATTTAACAAAATAGATAATCATTTTTCCAATTTAACATAAAAATAAATTTATAGTATAGAATGAAAAGTATTATAAAAAATCATAAATTTTGTACTCTACGTAATAGCATGTAATATTATGTACGTAAATAAACAATACAAAATATACATTTATGTGATACATAGCAATATAGCATACAATACAAAATCAATAAACATAAGTCTTACAAATGATGTGTCATCTTAAGCATGAGCCACGTCCAAAACTTTATGACACGAACAATGTTGGGTGGATAGCCCGAGTTGGTTGGCTTTGCATTTGTTTAATATTATTAATTTACTTTATCTCCGACCGAACCATAGATTAAATCATCGATGGTGATGGTGTGAGTGTGTATGAATAAATAATCCATTTTAGATATTAGTTGTAATTTAGTGTGGATGAATTTACAAAGGCTAATGGTACGAATTTTATTAAGACATTACTATAGGATCAACTTGGTCACTTGTTCGAACAAACTTCCAACTTGGCCATATATGTTTGTTATGAAGGTACTTTCGTTGTTACCTTATTATGGTTAAACAATCATTAAAAAATGTGAATCTCTAATAATTACAATTTCTTATTCACTAATATAACTAATCACTGCAAGTAGTATAGCAAATATGTCAACTGAACTTTGTAAAGGATGTTCATACAGTAATCATATGGGATGCAATAAGTAATCATTGAATTGATCACTTGTGTGTAAAGAAAGAAGATGCTATTCCTTTAATAATTCACAAGTAAAAGATTGCAAGTGGTACTTCCCAATACCTATTTGAAGTAGTTGTTCGAATTCCTTGTCATATGCAAGTGAACAAGTTCTTGTCCACTATAGTCATAAAGTCATACTCACCAAGAAGATTCATGCCATGTGTTAATAAAATAAGGCTATCTTATTTACTTGGAACCCTATTTACTTAATAATTCTATACACAAGTAGAAGATTTGTCCACTATACTATAAAGTCAGAAAGTCAACTCACCAAGAAGATTCATGCCATGTGTTAATAAAATAAGGCTATCTTATTTACTTGGAACCCTATTTACTTAATAATTCTATACACAAGTAGAAGATTTGTCCACTATACTATAAAGTCAGAGAGTCAACTCACCATGAAAATTCATGCCATCTACCAATAAACTAAAATAGGATTATCTCCATTGAAACAACACGTGCGTTATATTAAAGCGACACAATGTTTTTTAGCTATATACATAAAAAATACTTTTTAAATAATCACTAGTCTTAATACGTACGATGTACTGATTATATAATATTTGATGATACAATTATATTTATATAGAGAATAGAGAATATGTGGTTGTTAGATACCTAAGTTTGGATACAGATCCTTTCACATATTATATGAAACCCCATGAATTGTATAATATATTTGTTTAATTAGATGTTTAAAACTTAGCATATATCTTATCTTTTAAGATAGTTGTATTCCGTATTGATGTTAACATTATTAATTTTTTTATAAATCATATATATGGAAACTTAAAATATAATTATATATATATATATAAGGCTGGCAATTTTGACACGAAACCTGTTAACACGACACGACACGACCTGTTCTTAACAGGTTTCGTGTTTGACCTTAACAGGTTTCGTGTCTTAACAGGTCCGGACCTGTTAAGATTCGTGTCTTAACAGATCCGGACCTGTTAGGACATGTTAAGACCTGTTAAGGTTATACATATATATAAAATACTAAGAATTGATTATTATGATTTGATATATGATTTTTATAAGGTAAGATGTCTATGAACTTTTGTAATGTAATGATTATTATCGTTATATAATAGTTGAGATTTGTAAGAGTTTTTGTATCGTTAAGGTTTTTTTTATAATATTAGTCAAGAATTCTATAAAATATATGTTAACAGGTTTCTTAACAGGTCTTAACAGGTGCACCTGTTAATTTATAATACATGAAGGCTTAATTTTGTATTTATTTATATTTTTGCAAATGTTGTACGGTTATTATAGGTACAATTTTACCGTAGTTATTATTTTCCCATTAAGAATACAAAGATGTCTACCTTGATAATTAATATATTAACAATTTGTAATTTTCAAAAAATTTAGAGGTGAGGTAAAGTTCTAAATACCCACCTAAACTTGTGGTGACTAAATTACATAGAATTTTTTGAAATTAAACCTATGACAATAGATTATTTACTTTGATATGTAAAAGGAATCACCTTTAATACATGATACTTGTATTTTAGTAAGGTTGGACCTTTGATATAATAAGAAAATTACACACCCAAAAGACATTTAAAATATTTTTGTCATACAAACCTTTGAACTATTTTATAAAATGGGCTAAGTGCGCCGGAATGCAGTTAACTAATCCCAAAAAGTTATTGTGTGCACGAACTCTAGGTTTGTTTTATTGTATTCAGAAAACTTGTTCAAGAGTCCCATAGTAAACAAAAGTTACCGGGTAAGAAGTTAGCCGGTCACCACTTTCACGTTGACTGCTTACGTGGCATGCACACAATAACTTTTTGGGATTAGTTTATGCACACAATAAAAATAATGATTTACATACAATGTTTGTGTATATGAAAAAACTGTACCCACAAGCAGATTCAACCACAAACTACAAGCAGATTCAACCTTCCCATCGGAAAACCCGTCGGGTTTTTTTTTTTTTTTGTAAAAAAAGGCAGATTCACTACATACAATGGTATACATATACATTTATCCCGTATACAGCTGATTCAACCTTCCCGTATCGATTAGGTGAGTTTTGGTTGTGTTTCGTTTTTTCCGGCCAAGGTTTCCGACGAGATTTGTTCCGACCACCTGCAAATCCAATCATCTTCGGCGTTGGTGCTTATCATCTTCAACAACAACCAATACCGTACGGGGATCATAAATCATACCGGTTTATCTAACAACATCTCGAAATTAGTTGTTTGGATTTGATGATCGAGAAATAGCAATAGCAGATGGCGGTGGTAGTTGGATTTTGATTTATGATGATCGAGAGTAGTTGGTTCCTAGTTTATCGCAATAGCAGCAGATGGCGGTGCTAATTGATTGTCCCTGTTATCGCTCCTCCGCCGCCGTCACTTCTCATCACCACCACCACTTCCAGCCACCCCATCCCTAGACAAACAACATCATCAATTCATCATCATCGTCCAGGTCTAGACCCACCATCGTCTCGATCATTTTTCTTTGGTAAATATACATCAAAACACATACCCACTAATCAATTAGCAATAAAAAGAAAAAGAAAGAAAAGGGGGTTGGTTTGTTAGAGAGAGAGATGAGAGAGAGAGAGAGAGAGAGAGAGAGAGAGAGAGAGAGAGAGAGAGAGAGAGAGAGAGAGAGAGAGAGAGAGATAGATGGGTTGAGATGATGATGGTGGAGAGGTAACCGGTGCTCATAAGTAGGAAACCGGTTCCATGTTTACTATAACCATCTTTTCAAGTTTCCTGAATACAATAAAACAAACCTAAAGTTCGTGCACACAATAACTTTTTGGGATTAGTTAACTGCATTCCGGCGCACTTACCCCTATAAAATCAAACCAATTGTTAGAAAAATATAAGAATCATATGAAAATCATATCATCAGAGTATAAATAATGTCGAACATATATAAGAGAAAAATCAATATGTGACAATACCTTATTATACAACTTTGACAGACGTATCGGATGCGAGGGTGTTTTTCGTCGAATGATTTGGCCCTTTATAGGACATCTTTTCTCATAACATAATCATTTGAAAGCATGATGCTTACACTTCCTAAGCCCTTACATTCTTACAAAGACCTTACAGAAAACCTATTTTGATATATATTCTCAATGTTCTGATTGGTGAAGTCAAAAACCTCCTAAAGAAACAAAATCAATCCTTGTTTTTTTAAATTTTACTCTCTATGGGACGTAAATATTATTGAGTAATTCGACTATAAATATATGTTACCACCAAAGATGACATATATACATTTAGATAGATATCAATTATTAAATATACTATGGAAAGTTATTAAATTTGTTGGTGTACGAATAGGATTAGGCTATATTTAAGATTTATTAATATTATATTATTTATTAATATTATATTATAAAGTTACTCATAAAGTTATACGTAAACATATTTTTATATTTAAATAATATATTATAATTATAATATATAGGATTTATTATAGGATTTATATATATATATATATATATATATATATATATATATATATATATATATATATATATATATATATATATATATATATATATATATATATATATATATATATATATATATAATAATATATAATATATAATAATAATAATATATATGTCGATCAAAAATATATTATATATATATTAAATCTAAAGATTAGTATTTGATTACAATTAGGTAATTATGAATTAGGAATCTTTTTTTAGTTACAAAGTGACACATGTCGTGCAAGGAATGCGCCAAGTGTCGATCAAAAATCTTTTTTATATTAAATCTAAAGAAAGATTAGTATTTGATTACAATTAGGTAATTATGAATTAGGAATCTTTTTTTAATTACACCAAAAGTGACACATGTCGTGCAAGGAATGCGCCAAGTGTCGATAAAAATACACAATCATGTTTTAGTATATTGGTAGATAATAAAAAAATTATATATCTTTAATATATATTAAAACAAAACCCTTAATTCAAAATTAAAAAAGTATGAGACATTGATTAAGTTTTAACTTTTATTTTCCACCATTAGATTCTCTTGATGACATCATCATTGACCAAAGAATTGGTCAATAACATTTTTAGTCCTCATACTTTACTTTTATACAAATAAGTCATTTTAATAACATTATTAACATTTTTCCTTAACAATGAATATGGTATTATAATTGTGGTTCAAAAGTTTGTAAAAATTTATTTAGATGTTAATAGTTTTCAGATATTAAAAATTTTTAATGCAAAAAAATATACAAATCCGCGTGTTACGCGGGTAATAAGCTAGTTATATTATATAATCTAGTTATGATATAATTATAGTATATAAATAGTTGTAAGTCCCAACTCAATAGATGGTACTACCTGAAGACACCTCTATGTCGATGGTGGGGTTACTTTGCAATATAAATACTGAACTGGAGACGACCAGTTGCAGTGAGTGTATACCAAGTTCTTGGATAGATTACTTATTAACGTGACAATAAGTAAATGACAATGCAATAATAGAAAGTACTTGTAAAGTAAATTGATGAGACAATATGTATTTTTCAAGTGTAATTTATTTATTAACTTTAAATAAATTACAAGGTTGTTGCGGAACCAAGATAATACAAAGTATGTAAATATCCTAATAACCTATGAAATACAATTGATCTATACTTGGAAATTCTCTAGACAATCGAAACACTTAAAGTTGTGAAATGTTCCTTTTTGCGATTGAGAGAATATTGCACAAGTTCACCAAGAATATTGCAGGTTTGCAAAGTGTAATTTCTTGTTGTGCAAAGACCTCTATTTATAGGCAAAGTTGACATTGGGATGTCAACTTTGGCCGTACAAATATGGTTGAGAACATTTAAGGAATAACATTTAATTCCTTAAATTGCTGTGAAAAGTTACAGAATAAAGTAACTTTTCTCAACCTGCTTTATGTACCTTTTGTACTTTATACATAGATAAATCCTTTTATCCGTGTAATAGCACATAAAGCATAAAGGTCTTTTCCTCGTAATCAGTGTAAAGCTTTGTAAGAACTTTACACTGATGGTCTCCAGTTTGTAACTGAGTAGAATGTCAACTGGGCTTCGCTGCCATTGTCATTCTCTATCTTCCACTTGTTGTCTTCGACTTCAACTGGAATGATTCTTCATCTGGTCAGATCTCAACTGGAGGAAGTCTTCAGTTGCGTTAACTGTACGTTGCAACTGGACTTCAATATATTTCTGGACAAATCTTCGTAGTCTCCAGATGCAACTGGAGACTGGCCAGTTACAGTAAAACTGGTCCTAACAATATAATTATTAATAGCTAATTCTATTCTTATTCCTATTCCAATTCATATTCCAACTAATATATACGTAAAATTTATTATTATTATAATATATCTATATCTATTTTCTTTATATATTTAATATATCTAAAACTTAGGTTATTACATATCTACCAATAAACTAAAACAGGATTGAGATGTTCTTGAAACGACACGTGGCGTAATCCTTGATCGACACGTGTCCTTTTAATTTATTTATTTTATTAAATTAGCTTTTTTAATTGTATATAGATTCAATTTCCTTATTAGACTTAGAATTAAACTCTAACTCTTAGCTTATAAATACAAAACACATTATAACCTTATTTGATTGATCGTTTTCTTATTAATAAAATTGTCTCTTTTTCTTTCTCAATTCTTCAACTCTATTACTTATATTACTTATAATAAGTTAATAACATGAAGACTTCAAAAAATTGAGTTTACGATCCGAAATCACAAGCTATTTGCCGTCATCCTCTATGCTTACAAGTTCCGATTTTGATGTGATTTTAAAAATTTAAGGTAAATCCAAACTTTAACTAAACATATATTATACTAGATTAAACCCGTCCGTTGGACGGTAACATTATAATAATTAAGCGGAATATTATATAAGTAGATAATACATGTTATTTTTTATACTTGTAGACCATTAAAAACTGAAATATATTAAATTAAAGAATATTATAAAATGATTACTAAATAACTTTTTAATTTCATATTATATGTATGGCCGCATATATGACTTAAAAGAAAAATAAATTGTTTGAAAATTCACATTAAGCTAAATGATTCGATCTATTCACTAATTAATTTAAAAGAAAAGATTTTTGCAAGAATCATTTTGATTTGTCTTTCAATTGATAAAGTTTAATAAAATTGTCTTCTTTTTCTTTCTCAATTCTTCAACTTCTATTACTTATATTACTTATAATAAGTTAATAACATGAAGACTTCAAAAAATTGAGTTTACGATCCGAAATCACAAGCTATTTGCCGTCATCCTCTATGCTTACAAGTTCCGATTTTGATGTGATTTTAAAAATTTAAGGTAAATCCAAACTTTAACTAAACATATATTATACTAGATTAAACCCGTCCGTTGGACGGTAACATTATAATAAAGGCGGATAATATTATAGTAAGTAATATATGTTATTTTTAATGCTTGTAGACCATTAAAAACTGAAATATATTAAACTTGTCAATAAGAATATTATAAAATGATTATTAAATAACTTTTTAATTTCATATTATATGTATGGCCGCATATATACTTAAAAGAAAAATAAATTGTTTAAAATTCACATTAAGCTAAATGATTCGATCTATTCACTAATTAATTTAAAAGAAAAGATTTTTGCAAGAATCATTTTGATTTGTCTTTTCAAAATAAATGACTAAAGTTTAGATATCAATTCAAATTATGATTTTATGTTAGTTATATAATAAATAAAGAAAAAAACCTTAAATCCCAGTAAAATAATTTGGACCAATAGATTAAGTTTAAACATTAATTTACAATCATTATATCATGTTGCTGATATCATAAATCTTTTTTGATTTCTTAAAATTTAATTTTAATTCCACTCAATATTAACTAATACTTAATGATACTAAATAAATATACATGTTTTTGGTGATTAAAATATATTATGTGTATTATGTACCTAAAAAATAAATACATTTATATATATATATATATATAATATAATTAAAGTATTTGATTGGGTTTATATTTAGGCTTAATAAAAAGATTATTATAGAAGATTGTTGCTAATAAAATAGATTATCACATGATGATAACTAAAAGAAAAACTGAATAGCGAGTTAATTGATTATGATGTTAAAAAAAACATATATTTCATTTGTTAATAACTAAATATCTGTTCACTAATTAAATTCGATTTGGATAACGTTGTAACACTAGATAAAGACTTCTAATTTTAATTTATTCTTCTTGATGAGCGTCCATGTAACACCTCAATATCTAAAAAGTATTATTTATACAATTATAAGTTAGAATAAATAATATATCAATGAAATATTAGTTTAAAAAAAAGGGATGTATTTTGTAATGATAAAAAGGACTTGAAATGAGAAAAGCTATGGATTGGGTAAAAGTTGTCATTAAGCAAAAATATGGGGACCTAATAGCAAATCTGGTCATAACATATTTTTACAAGATTGAGAACCACTTTATATCATTTTCTCATATTTTTCTTAAGTGTATGTTTGTGGGTGTGAAACCCTAACCAAAAATCTACCTAAATATATCAATAAATCATTCAAAAATCATCAACAATCAAAATAAAATTGAAACCTATTTATATAGTGTTCTTGAGTATTTGTTGGGTGAATATGGCCGAATTTTAGGAAGAAAAGAAGAAGAAGTTGTTGACTTTGTGTTGCATGTAATGATAACGATCATCATCTCATTTTTGTTTTGAAGGTATACTCTTTTCTTATATTAATTTGACTAGAGTTTATTTTAGTATATGAGTTTGAGGGTATATGAATTAATATATTATAAATATAGTAAATATATATATATAGTGAAGGGATCAAGTGAGAACCAACATATATGGTGAGAACCACTAAAAATCCATCTCTAAGGGCTTTGCCCTTAGAGTTAAGGGCTATGCCCGTACCGTATCAAACCGCCACCATCTCTTGGATCGCCGCCCATCAAATCCATATCATTCCCATATGCGTCCGGTGACAACCCCTTTAGAACGGATGAGGGCAACGCCCGTACCGTATCCATACGTTTTCAACACGTAACCCATATGATTTTTTACAAAAAATTTTTTTTTTTTTTGGAATGGGTTTTTGTTAAAAGAAAATAAAAAACAAAAAAAAATTCAAAAAATAAAAATTAATTAAAATTAAAAAACCACACCAAAAAAGGAAAAATAGGGAGGGAAACTAGTGGTTCTCACGGTTCTCTCCATATTTGTTGTTCTCACGTTAACCCTACCCTATATATATTACTTACATGTTTATTCTATATCAGTCAATATTTAAAGTAAAATTATAGATGTATAAGGATGATGTGAGTCAGTGAGTGTTAATAGTTGGACTAGTTTGATGGGCTGAAAAAGTGATAAGTTTTGATGATAAATTTGATATTGTTGGATGATTAAAGTTGTTCAAATCAGTATCTAAAAGTGTTTTTGAGTCGGGGTTAACCAATAAAATGTTAGGTATTGAATTATGTTGAGTGTTGGTGATTATATGTAAAACCCGTATGTATGGCTGCACTAAGTGCAGAAAATTTGTTGTTTTCGAAAAATCATAGAAAATCAACCGTAAATAGTTAGGAGACGTATGAGCTATCGTTGGAAAGGTGTGTGAGTCTAGTTTTTAACAAAATTAGTTTCATTAATTAACTTTGAGCAGAAGTCTATAAAATCTTTAAAGTTATACAGGCTGTCCAGAAAGTGCTAGAACATAATAAATGAGTTTTGGTATAATAATACTATACTACTTGATGTTAAAATCATGTTGAAAACATCCCCTAGTATGTATATTAAGTTAAGGTTATCAAATGGAAGTGTCATGAACTTGTTTGAGTTGATTTAAGAGTGTTTTTGTGCAAACTCGGATTTGGATCAGCAACTTTCATGGAAAATGTGTCATTTTAAAATGCTCATAACTTTCAATCCGTAAATCCGTAGGAGTCGTGTAAGCTGTCGTTTGAAAGGTATACGAGTCAAGTTTCATATGAAATTTGTTTCAGGTCCTAGTTCAAATTTTAAGTAAGTCAAATATGCTAAAACTTACAGCTGGTCAAATCTGACTTTACAGTGAAAAACAGATTCAGTAACTGTTTTTAAAACGAGTAGAACTCACTTGTAACGGATAATTCATGTGTTGGTCACTAAAGATGAAATGTAGATATATGTGTAAACTTTAAGTGGCCACTGGAATCATGTAAAAAGATTGAGTAGAACTCAAGTTATGCTTGTTTGAAGTCAGCTTGGTCAAATATGAAAATGGTTATTTTGGTATGAAAATGAGTTTGGCCATATGATAACGATATAAGAGATACATGTTTTGTGAATCAACCCAAGAATAATGTGAGATTATAAAAGATGGGTTGGGTGTTGAAATGCTAATGATTATGGCTAGGTGGCCTAGTATGTGATTGATGATCTTATATGCGTTTGTGATTTATTGCTAGGTTGAAAGCTTTATATTGTGTTCTTGCGGTCATCTTGATTTATGATTTTGGTTGTCGCGAAGGAGGTGTTGGTGCATGTTTCTCGGTGACAAAATCATTCTAGATGTGATGTGTGTTTTATATTCAAGTCTTGTAATTTATCTTGTAAATTACCGTTTGTCAATGAAATTACCTTGGCATATATTGTTGATCATATTGGGATCATTTTATATATGTTTATATGTTTGTTTATTATTTATGTTTTGCAGGTACTTGACATGAATGTAGACATTACATGTAAAGGGTAATTAAGTTAATGTTGGTTCTGCGTTTAACAGCAGTAGAAACATTAACTTAATATACTTCCAGCGGTAATATAGTCGATGTTGGTTCTGCTTTTACAGCAGTAGGAACATCGGCTGAGTCAATGTTGGTTCTGCTTTTACAGCAGTAGGAACATTGGCTGAGTTAATGTTGGTTCTGCGTTTTACAGAGTAGGAACATTAACTCAAATATTCCTAAGTGTCATTTGAGAGTTCTTGGGAACAAGCAAAAGTTTGCTTGTTCAGAAGAACACTCAAATGGTTTGAGAGTTTCTTGGGAACAAGCAAAAGTTTGCTTGTTCAGAAGAACTCTCAAACAGTTTGAGAGTTTCTTGGGAACAAGCAAAAGTTTGCTTGTTCAGAAGAACTCTCAAACAGTTTGTGTGTTCAGGGAAACACACAAACAGGCCAAACCCTAATGGGCTTTATGGGCCTGACATGGAAACACTCAAACCCATATGGTTTTGAGTGTTCCTGGCCCTTGCCTATAAATATGGGTGTGTGTTCATGCGTGTTCACAACAAGAGTGTAGAGAGAGAAACAAGCAAATCTAGAGAGAGAAACTAGAACACACAAATCTAGTAGATCTTGGAGGTGCTACTCGTCTCACGCACGAACCGCAAAACACACACCCGGTTTGGTTGGCTTGTAGACTTAGATTACCACGTTGGTTGGTAAGGTTCGTCCGGAAAGCCGCCTCACTATATTAACCAAATACAGGTGTTTATGTTCACGCAAAGATATATATATATATCATAATATATATATATAATAATATATATATATATATATATATAGTGATATATATATATCAAAAAGGTAGATATAAAAACCGTGGGTTATCTCGAGGAATTCCGCACCTCGACATATCCTTAGTCAATCTCGGTTCGATAGAAGAAGTAGACCCGAGGGACTTACAACTGGTATCAGAGCCAAAGGTTTTAATACCTTGGTTCGAGATTGATTACGGTTTGGGTATCCCGTTTTTGCGTGTTCTTAGGTAAAGATTGTTTTTGGTGTGTTTGAAAGAAAGGTTCGAACTTTACGCCAAAATAAGACATATCTCAATCCTAAAACTATTTTCTCAAGGTTTCATTGATCAAGTAACAATATCGGGTTCTTGATCTAAGAAAGATTGAAAAAATAGCGTTTTGCGTGTTCTTGTATAGTACTTTGCGTGTTCTTGAAGTACTGTACTTTGCGTGTTTTGATACATCCCAGATCTGCGTGTTATTCAAACTGTTTTGCGTGTTCTTGTATAGTACTTTGCGTGTTCTTAGTACTGTACTTTGCGTGTTTTGATATAGTACTTTGCGTGTTCTTGTATAGTACTTTGCGTGTTCTTAAGTACTTTGCGTGTTTTGTATAGATTGCGTGTTCTTGTGTACCTGCGTGTTTATAAGTTGAACCACATACACAATGGCAGCAAATTATCTTAACCAATTGATACTAATGGACCATGAGACCGGTAAGGGTAATTCACCACCCAAGCTAATGATCATAGACCAATACTTTTCTTGGAAAGGTCGATTTGAATCCTTTATGCAATTCACGGACATTAGAATGTGGACTTGTATGACAGAAGGATATAGTGCCCCAACATATGAGGATAGTGGTGTTAACAAAGTATATGCTTACCAAGACATGACTGAATCTAATAAAAAAATGTATGAGGCAGAGAAAAAGGCACTATCATGTTTAAAATGTCATTGCCACAAGAAATATTACATTTATTTAATGGATTCAATACATCTAAAGAACTTTGGTTAGCATTAAAGAATCATTGTGAAGGGGATGATGAAACACTTAAAAAGAATCGTAGAGACCTTTTAAAGCATCAGTATAATGTATTTAATGGGTTAAGAAGT
>CM067170.1:15066358-15116358 GCA_034093135.1 Erigeron breviscapus
TGAGAAAAATGGCCACAAGAACACAATGACATCGAGGCTCCTTAATTACTCATTCCTTTTTAATATTCTATGTTTTCTTGCTTGACTAGAGTTAAAGCCTTCTTTAGGGAGATTGTGTTCTGCAGGCATACTTTTATTCTCCGTGTAGGTCTCCGATGATGTTATATAATGAAGCCTATGGATTTGGTAGCGTGCTTATTGTGTTCATTCTTTGACTAACAAAAGGAAATTATATTCACTTCATCAAACACCTTTTGACCTGTATCCTTTAAGTTTATTTTTAAGATGTGAAAGTGTGTTTATTGTGCATGTTAAAAAAACGAAGTTGTCCAATATCTTTTATTGCATACTATAAACTTATAGTTCTTTTTAAGATGTGAAAGTGTGTTTATTGTGCATGTTGATGTGAAAAAATGAGCTCTCCAATATCTTTTATTGCATACTATAATTATTTTTTTTTTGGTAGTGCTTTGTGTGGCTTTTTTTTTTTTTTTTTTTTTTTTTTTTTTTTTTTTTTTTTTTTTTTTTTTTTTTTTTTTTTTTTTTTTTTTTTTTTTTTTTTTTTTTTTTTTTTTTTTTTTTTTTTTTTTTTTTTTTTTTTTTTTTTTTTTTTTTTTTTTTTTTTTTTTTTTTTTTTTTTTTTTTTTTTTTTTTTTTTTTTTTTTTTTTTTTTTTTTTTTTTTTTTTTTTTTTTTTTTTTTTTTTTTTTTTTTTTTTTTTTTTTTTTTTTTTTTTTTTTTTTTTTTTTTTTTTTTTTTTTTTTTTTTTTTTTTTTTTTTTTTTTTTTTTTTTTTTTTTTTTTTTTTTTTTTTTTTTTTTTTTTTTTTTTTTTTTTTTTTTTTTTTTTTTTTTTTTTTTTTTTTTTTTTTTTTTTTTTTTTTTTTTTTTTTTTTTTTTTTTTTTTTTTTTTTTTTTTTTTTTTTTTTTTTTTTTTTTTTTTTTTTTTTTTTTTTTTTTTTTTTTTTTTTTTTTTTTTTTTTTTTTTTTTTTTTTTTTTTTTTTTTTTTTTTTTTTTTTTTTTTTTTTTTTTTTTTTTTTTTTTTTTTTTTTTTTTTTTTTTTTTTTTTTTTTTTTTTTTTTTTTTTTTTTTTTTTTTTTTTTTTTTTTTTTTTTTTTTTTTTTTTTTTTTTTTTTTTTTTTTTTTTTTTTTTTTTTTTTTTTTTTTTTTTTTTTTTTTTTTTTTTTTTTTTTTTTTTTTTTTTTTTTTTTTTTTTTTTTTTTTTTTTTTTTTTTTTTTTTTTTTTTTTTTTTTTTTTTTTTTTTTTTTTTTTTTTTTTTTTTTTTTTTTTTTTTTTTTTTTTTTTTTTTTTTTTTTTTTTTTTTTTTTTTTTTTTTTTTTTTTTTTTTTTTTTTTTTTTTTTTTTTTTTTTTTTTTTTTTTTTTTTTTTTTTTTTTTTTTTTTTTTTTTTTTTTTTTTTTTTTTTTTTTTTTTTTTTTTTTTTTTTTTTTTTTTTTTTTTTTTTTTTTTTTTTTTTTTTTTTTTTTTTTTTTTTTTTTTTTTTTTTTTTTTTTTTTTTTTTTTTTTTTTTTTTTTTTTTTTTTTTTTTTTTTTTTTTTTTTTTTTTTTTTTTTTTTTTTTTTTTTTTTTTTTTTTTTTTTTTTTTTTTTTTTTTTTTTTTTTTTTTTTTTTTTTTTTTTTTTTTTTTTTTTTTTTTTTTTTTTTTTTTTTTTTTTTTTTTTTTTTTTTTTTTTTTTTTTTTTTTTTTTTTTTTTTTTTTTTTTTTTTTTTTTTTTTTTTTTTTTTTTTTTTTTTTTTTTTTTTTTTTTTTTTTTTTTTTTTTTTTTTTTTTTTTTTTTTTTTTTTTTTTTTTTTTTTTTTTTTTTTTTTTTTTTTTTTTTTTTTTTTTTTTTTTTTTTTTTTTTTTTTTTTTTTTTTTTTTTTTTTTTTTTTTTTTTTTTTTTTTTTTTTTTTTTTTTTTTTTTTTTTTTTTTTTTTTTTTTTTTTTTTTTTTTTTTTTTTTTTTTTTTTTTTTTTTTTTTTTTTTTTTTTTTTTTTTTTTTTTTTTTTTTTTTAACACGTCTCCAGGAACATTCCATTTTCCAGTGTATATCAAGAGTTTCACTACAACAAAATGGTTAATTATTCACATTGATTCAATATAAGTATTCACACTTTTAAATGTGTACAAAAAAATAGTTCACATTTGAATAGGGTGTGAAAAAAGTTGATGTTACAAAATGATATCAAATCCTCACCCTTAAAAGTGTGAACATGTTGCTATAATTCTTCACACTTAAGAGTGTGAATATATTATCATAATTCTTCACATGTAGATATGTGAATATTTTACCATAATACTTCACACTTAAAAGTGTGAAATATTTCATAATACTTCACACTTAAAAGTGTGAAATATTTCATAATACTTCACACTTAAAAGTGTGAAATATTTCATAATACTTCACACTTAAAAGTGTGAAATATTTCATAATACTTCACACTTAAAAGTGTGAAATATTTCATAATACTTCACACTTAAAAGTGTGAAATATTTCATAATACTTCACACTTAAAAGTGTGAAATATTTCATAATACTTCACACTTAAAAGTGTGAAATATTTCATAATACTTCACACTTAAAAGTGTGAAATATTTCATAATACTTCACACTTAAAAGTGTGAAATATTTCATAATACTTCACACTTAAAAGTGTGAAATATTTCATAATACTTCACACTTAAAAGTGTGAAATATTTCATAATACTTCACACTTAAAAGTGTGAAATATTTCATAATACTTCACACTTAAAAGTGTGAAATATTTCATAATACTTCACACTTAAAAGTGTGAAATATTTCATAATACTTCACACTTAAAAGTGTGAAATATTTCATAATACTTCACACTTAAAAGTGTGAAATATTTCATAATACTTCACACTTAAAAGTGTGAAATATTTCATAATACTTCACACTTAAAAGTGTGAAATATTATCATAATACTTCACACTTAAAAGTGTGAAATATTTCATAATACTTCACACTTAAAAGTGTGAAATATTTCATAATACTTCACACTTAAAAGTGTGAAATATTTCATAATACTTCACACTTAAAAGTGTGAAATATTTCATAATACTTCACACTTAAAAGTGTGAAATATTTCATAATACTTCACACTTAAAAGTGTGAAAATATTATCATAATACTTCACACTTAAAAGTGTGAAATATTTCATAATACTTCACACTTAAAAGTGTGAAATATTTCATAATACTTCACACTTAAAAGTGTGAAATATTTCATAATACTTCACACTTAAAAGTGTGAAAATATTGTCATAATACTTCACACTTAAAAGTGTGAACATGTTGCTATAATTCTTCACACTTAAGAGTGTGAATATATTATCATAATTCTTCACATGTAGATATGTGAATATTTTACCATAATACTTCACACTTAAAAGTGTGAAATATTTCATAATACTTCACACTTAAAAGTGTGAAATATTTCATAATACTTCACACTTAAAAGTGTGAAATATTTCATAATACTTCACACTTAAAAGTGTGAAATATTTCATAATACTTCACACTTAAAAGTGTGAAATATTTCATAATACTTCACACTTAAAAGTGTGAAATATTTCATAATACTTCACACTTAAAAGTGTGAAATATTTCATAATACTTCACACTTAAAAGTGTGAAATATTTCATAATACTTCACACTTAAAAGTGTGAAATATTTCATAATACTTCACACTTAAAAGTGTGAAATATTTCATAATACTTCACACTTAAAAGTGTGAAAATATTGTCATAATCTTCACAGTTATTTGAGATATTAGGTAAGAATAAAACATTAGACCACTGCAGAAAAGACACCAAGTGAGTACATAACTACATAATGTCAAAAGAGCAATTCATTACGGGTATGGAAATCCCAAAAGTATTGAGGGATCACCTCGGTGTACTTTCCATAGATCAGGCAAACGCGTGACAGACTACAAAAGAAAAAACAAATCTAAGTTGATATAAGCCCATTACCCAACATGGCTAACTATACATCTTGTTACCCCCTAACTTTTGACCCATTTATTATGTCGGTAAACTGTGATATAGCATCGTGAACATAAGATATAATATTCGATGAACTTTGCAGCCTGCGAATATTAACCCAGCTTCAACTCCTCCACAACCGCAACATTATACACAATTAATTTCCTGTCACATCCCAAACTCAAGCATGACATTACCTTCTCATGTCTCTTGATGCTTTGAGATAATTGCCATCCTTGAAGTAGGTGTTCCTCTTCCTTCTTTCTGCCATCCACGTAAATCTTCTCCAATTGTGCATTCTGACATAAACCCAGGTTTTAGTATTCATATTTAACACATTTATGAAAGTGTTTGTGGATGGGCCAACCCATTCTGACACAAACCCAGGTTTGACATTTATCCAACTGCCCATTTTGCCGCTCTAGTATCAACATTGTTCTAGAGGGCTAACTTTTGACCCATTTATTTAGAAATGAGTTTCTTTTGGTTATATTTAATATCCAAAAAGTTACATCGAAAAAGTTTGAAAGTGAACCAAAGTGGTATTTAAATGCTTACAGTCTCTTAGATCTCTTTATTCGTATAAGTTAGAAGTCATTGATATAGTTTCTTTAATCATGTCTTATACATCAATCACTACTACTACCACCATCCAAGGAATACACTACGACATACATAAAGTAAGGAAATATGAAAAAATGTTTTCACAATGCATTATCTTGTATATGCTAAATATATTTTTGCAAGACACTCGTCACGATCATTCAGAACTATTTCTCTTATCAATCCGAACAACTCTTTTAACTACTAAGCAATTGCAGAAACAAAACAGAATTTCCGCTGTAACTCATTCTTAAAGAATATAGGTCCTCGACAATTAAGAAAAACGTCGGAATTTAAGACTATATAATTAAAACTAAACTTGCATCTAACTAAATTACAACCAGAATATCAAATTATATGATTAATGCAAGGATTTAACCTTTTCAGTGACTTTTCTCTTTTACATGCTTAGACTACCTTGATCTAGCAGCCTTTTTCTTTACGCGTTTAAACGCCTTGATCAAGCTTATGCTTTACTGACTCTCTATCCTAATTTTACACACACACACACACAAATCACACAGAAACACAAATACACAAACAAATCTATACATACATATATAGATATATACGCAAATCACACACATACACACATAAATCACACAGAAACACAAATACACAAACAAATCTATACATACATATATAGATATATACGCAAATCACACACATACACACATAAATCACAGAGACACACACACACACACACACACACACACACATCACACACATACACACATAAATCACACAGAAACACAAATACACAAACAAATCTATACATACATATATAGATATATACGCAAATCACACACATACACACATAAATCACACAGACACACACAACACAAACAAACTCTATACATACACACACACACACACACACACACACACACACACACACACACACACACACACACACACACACACACACACACACACACACACACACACACACACACACACACACACACACACACACACACACACACACACACACACACACACACACACACACACACACACACACACACACACACACACACACACACACACACACACACACACACACACACACACACACACACACACACACACACACACACACACACACACACACACACACACACACACACACACACACACACACACACACACACACACACACACACACACACACACACACACACACACACACACACACACACACACACACACACACACACACACACACACACACACACACACACACACACACACACACACACACACACACACACACACACACACACACACACACACACACACACACACACACACACACACACACACACACACACACACACACACACACACACACACACACACACACACACACACACACACACACACACACACACACACACACACACACACACACACACACACACACACACACACACACACACACACACACACACACACACACACACACACACACACACACACACACACACACACACACACACACACACACACACACACACACACACACACACACACACACACACACACACACACACACACACACACACACACACACACACACACACACACACACACACACACACACACACACACACACACACACACACACACACACACACACACACACACACACACACACACACACACACACACACACACACACACACACACACACACACACACACACACACACACACACACACACACACACACACACACACACACACACACACACACACACACACACACACACACACACACACACACACACACACACACACACACACACACACACACACACACACACACACACACACACACACACACACACACACACACACACACACACACACACACACACACACACACACACACACACACACACACACACACACACACACACACACACACACACACACACACACACACACACACACACACACACACACACACACACACACACACACACACACACACACACACACACACACACACACACACACACACACACACACACACACACACACACACACACACACACACACACACACACACACACACACACACACACACACACACACACACACACACACACACACACACACACACACACACACACACACACACACACACACACACACACACACACACACACACACACACACACACACACACACACACACACACACACACACACACACACACACACACACACACACACACACACACACACACACACACACACACACACACACACACACACACACACACACACACACACACACACACACACACACACACACACACACACACACACACACACACACACACACACACACACACACACACACACACACAGACACAGACACACACACACACACACACACACACACACACACACACACACACACACACACACACACACACACACACACACACACACAGAAACACAAATACACAAACAAATCTATACATACATATATAGATATATACGCAAATCACACACATACACACATAAATCACACAGACGATCAAATCGCACAATTCATAAAAAAGCCTATACATACATATATATATATATATACATACATATATATACCTGATGAAAATATATATATATATATATATATATATATATATATATATATATTATATATATATATATATATAATATATATATATATATATATAATATATATATATAATATATATATATATATTATATATATATATATATAATATATATATATATATATATATATAATTGTTGTAAATATATAAAAAAAAGCCTATATATATATATTATTGAGAAGAGATTGAATCCCGATCTAGGGTTTCTAAATTGTTGTCAATTTTTGGGGCGAAAGTGAAAGAGGGGAGGGGTTTTAGTTTGAAGGAGCTACTCAAGAAGAAATTGGAGTTACAGTATACCTTTTTTGTTTTATTTCTATTGTAATTTTGTTCACGTGTAAGGGCGTGAAGTTATTTCCTTCAAATTGTTCACACCTATACGTGTGAAGTTATCTTTTTTCTAGTTCCTCACGATTAGAACCGTGAAGTTTTTACCCAAAGGTTCTCACATTTATGAACGTGAACTAGTGTTTTCATTTTTTTTCACGATAAAAAATGTGACAAAATCTTTTTTAGTTTTTCACATTTAAATATGTGATAAAATTTTATGCTTCTTCACACATATAAGTGTAAATTAGTTTTCTAATTTTTAGTTCACTTTTAGAAATGTGAACATTTTTATTTACATTTAAAAGTGTGAGGTTTTTATTAGCTTTTCATTCATTAAACACTTATAAATGTGAATAAATTTTAAACGTTTTTAAATGTGAATTTTGTGATAAAAAATTTCACGCTTTCATAATACGTGAACAAAAATGTGTGAAAAACTAGCATATTTGTTGTAGTGTTTCCACAAATTGTGATTTAAGCATCTTTTGTTTGTTTCAAGAACATTACATTTAAAAGACACTTACATGCTAAATGAAAAAACTCCTTTTTTAAGTTTTGACCAATCATAAAAAAAAATGTAAAAAAATAAATGTAAAAAAAATGAAAGGAGCGTGGGGAGAGGTGGTGGGCATTCCGTACAAGTGAGGAAAAAGTAAGGAGGAGTGGTAAGGTACTCCCCTTGCTTTGAAGCTCAAATTGAATAACTAGTTGGACCCGAAATTTATCTATTAGCACCGATTGATCACCGACTACAAACCAGGTCAAATTCAGAGATCTAATATTGGCTAAAGTCAATGAAGTACACCATTTATTTAGCCGAAAACACCATTACCCAGTAAATAAATGTAAATATAAAACTTTAACTTTTTCCAAGATTTGGAAACTTTGTTTATATCATACCATAGTAACCCTGTTTAACTATGTGTCCATTTCAAAACCTCATTTGTTTACGACCAAATTTCATAAAACAAACGCCACTAGGGTGGTGGTCCAATGGTTGGATACTTGGACATGTGTCCCTAAAAGCATACCGTAAGATGTATCCATACATTTTAATAGAGTGAAGATTTGTGTGTAGTGACATACTAAAAGTGACGCTCTAAATTTAAGTCTGTTGGGTTATATAACAATTATCAAATTAAATCACAAAGCACGCAGCGGAAGATTAAACTATGCAACTAATTATTAACCAAGGAATAAAACATGTACCTTTAATTGTAGATGATAAAGTAAGAAACTTTATAATAAGGTTTAAAATAAAACCTCTCTACGATTGCACACACGACACACGGATGTACGTATGCTAGTACTTGATCACGAACTTTCAACACTTGAGTCTTTCTCCTTGCTTTGTTCGACACCTAGAACCGAAACCCCTTTGGGTTTTTCTCTTGGCCGATCGGAAATAGAGAGGGAGAGGAGGAAGAAAGTTTAGGGTTTTAATTCCTTTTAATTAGATTATCAAAACCCTTAAACCTAGCCTTATATTTATAGCCTTTGGAAACTTGGAAAATAAGTCAAGATTAGGGTTTAAAACCCTAAACCAAAACCGGCCACCTCCCTTGGAGGTTCTAGAATTTTCCTTTAATTTCCAAATTACAAATTAAGCCTTCCTCCGTTAACCCGTTAGTTATTTACCGTTTAACTATTAACATTTAACAAATGGTCGTTAGTTCAATTCGTGATCCAATTAATTAATAAATTACACTAATATATTAATTAATTATAAATACATTTGTGTCGAGACGTGTGACCCCGTAGGCTTAAATCATTTCCGGACATACGTTCATTTTTACGTGATCATATACTAACAGCTCTCACTTGAGCTCGTAACAAATGAAGGTAATAACATTGGTTAGCGTCTAGCAACACGCCAATGCTCCCAGAAATATTCAAGTATAGTTTCTTAAAGTATATTTAAATGGTTGAGGCATTTATTATCCCTTTGTTCAGATACCGTGTTAAACATGAATATGGATCAATGTCATTTCATGATTTAACGATTCTGTTTCTCATTCCATAACTAATTAATGATTACCAAATATAATCGAGAACCATCTGGATTTATTTGGGCACGGCCATGCAAACATCTTAATTAGTCCTAATGAGGGCGCCAATGGTATCATTCTGCAACTATTAGTTGGAGGAACAAATCCTGTATTGACTACACGTGTCAGTCATCATACTTCACTACACTTTCTGAAAATAGCCCTTTATTTACTCCCTTATTCAGGAGAGTTAGAACTATATCAAGTAAGTGCAATCCATACATGCTAACCTGCTTGTATCTCAAGTCAAAGGATCAATAAAGTAACCATTTACGAATTTCACTTAATGACGCCGATCCATAAAGTAATAATTCGTTTGTGGGGTAGTCCGATATGCATCAACTATGGATATCATGTGAGTTTGGTGGGATCATCCATTATATATTCCAAGAATATAACCAATCGCTCAGATTTGTCTTAGTTTAATTATATTCCCATATAATTAATCGACAATGGACAATTTAGAATATTTATTAAAATATTCAAGGATTAAACATGCAAATATAGGATACAATTAATATTAAATAAAATCAAACATATCAAGTACTTTATTTCATTATGAAAAATATAAATTGTTTAACATCCCTTATCCAAATACCGAAACAACAGATTTACATGAAATAACCAGCTAATTTAAGTCCTATGCCCTCGGCATGCCTTTCAAGCTTGGGCCTAGACAAAGCTTTTGTGAAAGGATCAGCTAAGTTAAAATCTGTGTGAACTTTGAGTAATTTGATCTCCCCTAGTTCGATTTGCTCACGAACATAGTGATATCGTCTAGCATAATGTCTGGCACCTTTCTGAACTCCGGGTTCGTTGGCAATGATTAATGCACCAGTATTATCACAGTACATATCAGTGGGTAAGTCACTTGAGGGGATCACGTCAAGCCCGCTAATGAACTTCCTTATCCAGACTGCTTCCATTGCGGCTTCTGAGGCGGCAATGTACTCAGACTCTGTTGCAGACATGGCAACTGTAGTTTGCTTTATTTTATTAACAAATGGCATGTTGTGGATAAATTATGTTTAACTAGTAGGTTAAAACTCGAACCAAATGAATGTATTGGCTTGCATTTTTTTACGAGTATGACTCTAGTTGACAAATCTTCTACTTGTGTATATAATTACTAAAGATATATGATTGCATCTTCTTTCTTTACTCACAATGCAATGTGAAGTATGATAATTAATTACTTATTGCATCCCATAGGATGACTGTATGAACATCCTTTAAAAAGTTAATTTGTTATACTACCTGCAGTGATTAGGTATATTAGTGGATAAGAAATTATAGTAGTTATTAGAGATTAACATTGTTTAATGATTGCTTAACAACTATGAGGTAAAAAGGAAACTACCTTTTCAACAAACATATAGCCAAGTTGGAGCTTGGGAGCCAATTCTGTAGTAGTTTGTTCGAACAAGTGACCAAGTTGATCCTATAGCAATGTCCTTATAAAATCCCTACCATCAGCCTTTGTAAATTCACTAAATTACATCTAATTCCTTCATACTCACTCACTCACAAAGCAACCATGCATTCACGAATGCTGCTAGTAGTAGTAGCAATAGCATTTTCGGGGCCAGTAAGTTCTCAACGCACAGATTGTGAAAGATCATGTGGTGATATTGATATTCCATACCCGTTTGGTTTAGAAGAAGGATGCTACCACAGTGAAGATCAACTTGTGACTTGTAATCGATTATCTGCCGGCGATTCCATACTTTTCCTTAATGAAAAGCTCCATTGTTATTAAAAATATGGTGCCTGCTGACAGTACAATACGGGTTATGGGTGATGTTGCCCATGATTGAAACGACACCCTGATCAAGAAACACGCAACAACGCATGGGTGAGTTTGAGGAATTTCTGGATCTCAGACACTAACCGCTTTGTTGCCATTGGGTGTCAGACAGACGCATACGTGATAGGAAGAAAAGGAACGAACCAGATCATGACCGGATGCGTTTCTACATGTAATGGTAGCAACAGTGATATCACAAATGGAACTTGGTCTGGAAATGGGTGTTGTGAAATGACGATTTAAAAAGGGTTGGGCTATTCAAAAGTGAGAGTAAGTAGAAACAATACAATGCCATTGAAATCTTGTAGCCATGCTTTTGTGGTTGAAAAAGGGGGTACAACTTTTTATCCACTGATCTTGTAATTTTAAGAGGAGAATGCCGATGTTACTTGTCTGGGCAATTGGACAGAAGACTTGTACATGGTCGATAAGGAAGCCGATGATTTCTTATGCAAAGGAAATAATCAAGAATGCATTGAAGATTATGCTGGTCCTGGATATCGTTGTCGTTGCAAGAAGGGTTATGCTGGCAACCCTTATATTAAAGATAACTGCACAAGTAAGTACAGTAAATTCTCCACTCCCACCACACCACACACACACATGTATATATATAATGAAAGTTCCAATCATATAATTTCTTATTTAAAACTAAGAACAAAGTGAAAAAATTCAAAAATTTATATATATATATATATATATATATATATATATATATATATATATATATATATATATATATATATATATATATATATATATATATATATATATATATATATATATATATATATATATATATATATATATATATATATATATATATATATATATATATATATATATATATATATATATATATATATATATATATATATATATATATATATATATATATATATATATATATATATATATATATATATATATATATATATATATATATATATATATATATATATATATATATATATATATATATATATATATATATATATATATATATATATATATATATATATATATATATATATATATATATATATATATATATATATATATATATATATATATATATATATATATATATATATATATATATATATATATATATATATATATATATATATATATATATATATATATATATATATATATATATATATATATATATATATATATATATATATATATATATATATATATATATATATATATATATATATATATATATATATATATATATATATATATATATATATATATATATATATATATATATATATATATATATATATATATATATATATATATATATATATATATATATATATATATATATATATATATATATATATATATATATATATATATATATATATATATATATATATATATATATATATATATATATATATATATATATATATATATATATATATATATATATATATATATATATATATATATATATATATATATATATATATATATATATATATATATATATATATATATATATATATATATATATATATATATATATATATATATATATATATATATATATATATATATATATATATATATATATATATATATATATATATATATATATATATATATATATATATATATATATATATATATATATATATATATATATATATATATATATATATATATATATATATATATATATATATATATATATATATATATATATATATATATATATATATATATATATATATATATATATATATATATATATATATATATATATATATATATATATATATATATATATATATATATATATATATATATATATATATATATATATATATATATATATATATATATATATATATATATATATATATATATATATATATATATATATATATATATATAGTCAAAAAATAAATATAATAGAGGGAATATATATATATATATATATATATATATATATATTAAAATATATATTAATATAAATTTACAAATTATATATATATATATATATATATATAGCAACACGATTTGATCAACAATTGCTATTCAACAGATATTGATGAGTGTAAAGTCGGAACTCATAATTGCATAGAGAAAGAGAAATGCATTGATAAGGAAGGAGGCTATGATTGCATTGGAAATGAATTACCCATTATACAGATTTCCATAGGTAAGTAAAGTAACTGATGGTTAAGTTATGTGTTGAGTGTGATACTATAAAAAGTCAAATTATTATTGTGATAATATTCAAGTCAATGCTTCTTGTTGCAGGTACCTCAGTTGCTGGCTTATTTCTGCTTTTACTCTTTACCTGGATATACTTGGGACTCAAAAGGCGTAAGAATTTGATTCTTAGAGAAAAGTTCTTTAAGCAAAATGGTGGAATAATGTTGCAGCAAAGAATTTCCGGGGATGGGGGTTCTCAAATTCAAGCTAAACTCTTCACATTAGAGGAGCTTGAGAAGGCAACCAACAACTATGATCAGAGCACGATTATTGGAAAGGGTGGCTTTGGCACAGTATATAAAGGAGTTCTACCCGATGAGAATAGTTGCCATAAAGAAGTCCAAGATAGTAGATCAAACTCAAACCCAAGTGGATCAGTTTATTAATGAAGTTGTTATCCTTTCCCAAATCAATCACAGAAATGTGGTGAAGCTGATTGGTTGCTGCCTGAAACAGAAGTTCCTTCATTAGTCTACGAATTCATTCCAAATGGCACCCTCTTTGATCACCTCCACAATGTATCCAAGTCCAAGGCTATTACTTGGGACATCCGACTAAGAATAGCAACAGAGACAGCTGGAGCACTTTCATATTTACACTCTGCAGCGTCTGTCCCAATTATTCACCGAGATGTCAAGCCAATGAATATACTTATTGATAGTAGCTATGTAGCAAAAGTAGCTGATTTTGGAGCGTCAAGGCTAATTCCTATGGATCAGAAGGAATTAGCAACAATGGTGCAAGGAACACTAGGTTACTTGGATCCGGAGTACTTTCACACAAGTCAACTCACTGAAAAGAGTGATGTTTATAGTTTCGGGGTAGTATTGGTGGAACTCTTAACCGAAAAAAAGATTATTGACTTTGATAGGCCAGAGAAAGAAAGGAATTTAATCAAACAATTTATCGCTTCTTTAGAAAAAGAGACTCTATTAGAGGTTCTTGATGAACACTTGCAACTAAAGGAAGTTCCTCACGATATCATCCTAGTTTCAAGGCTTGCACAAAGATGCTTACAACTTAAAGGAGACGAAAGGCCTACCATGAAGGAAGTGGCGTTAGAGCTGGAAGGAATATCGGCATCAATGATTGACAAGCATCCATGGGTGAAAAGCACTTCAAATGAAGAAGCCACTGAATATTTGCTTAGCGAACCAAGTGAATACTGTGAAGATACTGACGATTCCAACGCAAGCCCATCAGGTTTTTATAGCATGATCTGCAAGCCTAAGATAACACCAATCTAGGTAGGGACTTGCATCTTTTGTTGTTGTTGAGGAATGACCAGAGCCAACATATAATTATCATTCATTTGATGAAATTACTAGATTTTGCTTATGTAATTTGTTCAATCTGTCAAATTTGGTGAAGTTTATTATAGTGCTTAATTTTAAGATTGTAAGAAGTCGCAGTTAGAATTAAGTTTCAAATCTTTTCTGATGAATAGTAGTGTTGGTTTTTTCCATGTTTTGTTGTTTGTTGAGGAATGACCAGAGCCAACATATAATTATCATTCATTTGATGAAATTACTAGATTTTGCTTATGTAATTTGTTCAATCTGTCAAATTTGGTGAAGTTTATTATAGTGCTTAATTTTAAGATTGTAAGAAGTCGCAGTTAGAATTAAGTTTCAAATCTTTTCTGATGAATAGTAGTGTTGGTTTTTTCCATGCTTTGTGGTAAATTTATTTAGGACATGTTAAAATCAAAACATAGTATTTGAAATCATTAAAAACATATAAAAAAAGGAAGAAGATCTTAAAATAGTATATATATAAAATAGACAAGATTCTAACCATTAGATCATTATAAAATTGATATATAGAGATTCACATAGCACATGTATATATTGATACACAAAGACTTTTATGATGCACAATAATTTGTAATTAAAAAAAGTTATTTTATTTATTTTACCTTAATACTTATTTTATTTTAACCATAACCTATATAATGAACTATTTATTAAACTTAAAGGGTGAAACTCTGAAAGTGAGATTGAAAACATTTCCATCTAACGTTGGGCCATTAAATAACAAAGCAGTTGGGCTTATATGTATTAAAGATTTGAAGGAGTTTTAGCAAAATTGGGCCCTATAGGTTGGGAGGCCTTGTGCATGCAGATGCAGTTACACAGGCTGGGGCATTGGGCATCCTCTTCTCCGGCCATTTGTGGATTCAGGTTCTATTAGAGACACTTAGGGGCCGTTTGGTTCGCAAAATATTTTTAATGGAATTGGAATCTGATAAAGGAAATGTAATTTTAAGGAATTGGAATCTGAAAGTTTTAAAGTATGTCATGTGTTTGGTTGACAGAATTTAATAGAATTCAATTAAAAGAATTTAAAGTCAAAGACCAATAATAATAATAATAATAATAATAATAATAATAATAATAATAATAATAATAATAATAGTAATAATAATAATAATAATAATAATAATAATAATAATAATAATAATAATAATAATAATAATAATAATAATAATAATAATATATCCTATTTACCCAAAAAAAAATTTACCCTTTTTTAAAATCTTTATTTTTTATTTTAATATCAATGTTATTAATATCACACATCTTTTATATAATAATAATAATAATAATAGATGTCCACAACCCCACGTCAATAAGGGAAAATTATGTTAATAGACAAATTAGAGACCTCATTGTATGAATTGGACACCTTTTTCAAAACTACCAATCTTCTTTGCTGATAAAACAGGATCCCAAGAAAAATACACCTTCACTATTTTGCCACGTGGGAACTATTCCCTATCTTTCCAAAGAACCCTACCAAAAACTTTTCACCTACGGTCTTCTTTCTTTTCTTTCTTTCTTATTCTTATTATTCTTCTTTCTTCTTTCTTCTGTTCTTCTTTCTTCTTTTCTTCTTCTTCTTTTCTTATTCTTCTTTCTTCTTTCTTTTTAGACCGATCTTTTTCTTTCCTATGAATATGAATCAAACAATTATTTTTATGAAGATAATATATTTATTTTGAATCCTTCTTCATCTGCATCGATGTTGTACACAGAATCGAGGGTATTTCTTTATTTTTTACACTCCATACGGATTTGGATCTGTGGCTATCAAAGGTCAAAGAAGGCCACACTTGTCGGAAGTTGAATTGCAGGTTCAATGTGAATATGTCCGTCTATCTATCTATATTTATCTATATAATTTACTTTTATGGATGAATTAGGTTTACGGTTATGATTTCCTGGAATTTAATTGATTTTTTGGTTTATTATTATTGTTATTATTTTTTTATGTGTGAGTTCAGTTCAATGGAAAGAAAAAAAAAACCCTTTTTTTGGTTTAATTGATTTTTTGGAATCATAAAGAAAAACGGAAGCAACAACAGTATGTTGCTACGAGAGAAAGTACCCGCGCGTTGCGGCAGTGAGATGGTAGGGGTGATAGGTCATAGAGTGTGATCGTCAAATGCCTTAGCCGTACGGGCTCCGCCCTCAGATTTAAAAACTCGTCGAAAGCATATCAAATGACCTCTCTAATGAAAGAGCATGAAATTTTAAGAACACCCATATAATTTTTATAATTTATCGATGTACGGTTTTTGAGATAAAAGATTTTGAATGAATTGGAGGAATAAAATGATTTATGGAAGAGAGGAAAAAAAATGAGTGGTTGAGATTTGAGGAGAGAGATAAAAATGTTGAAAAGTTGAAAAAATTTGACGGGAACAAATGTTTTGTAATGTAGTAGAGATAGAGATTAAGGTGTATGTGTTTTGTTGGACACACACAAGGTGTTTGACAAAATGTTAGAAATTAACTACATGTATGGTTGCTTATTATGTATGAGAAAAATGGCCACAAGAACACAATGACATCGAGGCTCCTTAATTACTCATTCCTTTTTAATATCTATGTTTTCTTGCTTGACTAGAGTTAAAGCCTTCTTTAGGGAGATTGTGTTCTGCAGACATACTTTTATTCTCCGTGTAGGTCTCCGATGATGTTATATAATGAAGCCTATGGATTTGGTAGCGTGCTTATTGTGTTCATTCTTTGACTAACAAAAGGAAATTATATTCACTTCATCGTACAACTTTTGACTTGTATCCTTTAAGTTTATTTTTAAGATGTGAAAGTGTGTTTATTGTGCATTTTCTAAAAAAACGAAGTTGTCCAATATCTTTTATTGCATACTATAAACTTATAGTTCTTTTTAAGATGTGAAAGTGTGTTTATTGTGCATGTTGATGTGAAAAAATGAGCTCTCCAATATCTTTTATTGCATACTATAATTATTTTTTTTTTGGTAGTGCTTTGTGTGGCTTTTGGATTATTAATGCTTTTTTTAACAATGGATAAACCATTAAACCATAATTAAAATTCTATCAACTTGTAAAAATGAGAAGTTATAAAACAGATTTAACAGAAACGAGGATTAAAAGTCAAATCTGAGCAATTACAATAACAAGTTTTACACCGATTATAGACCCAATTATAGGAAAGTAGGATGATATTGTCAAATAGAGTCTCTGAATTGGTAGCTTTATCTTGTAAACAGATTTGATTACGCCCGTAGCATCCAAGTTGATGTTTGGGTAACTACATTAGACTCGGAAAATCTTGAGGGGTCATGGTCTGCAAAATCAGCCTACGTAATAATCAAGAGCATTCTCAATCAGGTGGGTCGGAGACCGTCCACCATTTTTTAATTAGATTCCAGATGGCAGCAGCAACATAATGCCGACAGAAAAGAGGTGGATTTCTGTTTCTTCAGCAATGTTACAATCCGGACAAACTAAGGAAGGTATATCAATGTTTCCGAGGGTTAGATTGTAGCGGGTGGGCATGCAGTTAACACGTCTCCAGGAACATTCCATTTTCCAGTGTATATCAAGAGTTTCCACAAATTGTGATTTAAGCATCTTTTGTTTGTTTCAAGAACATTACATTTAGAAGACACTTACATGCTAAATGAAAAAACTCCTTTTTTAAGTTTTGACCAATCATAACAGCTCATTATCCAATCATAAAACAAGTGGGTTCATGAAGGTTGTATTTTCTATTTGACCAACCATTTTGCAAGGCTTTGATGTAACCAACTCATATTTTTTAACCTCTTACTACAAATTCGCAGGCATGGTGCTTTTTTTGATGGATCAGAAACCAGAGGAGACTGACATTTGTTGAGTAAGTTTTTACATTGAGACACTACCTAGGTATCTAAATTGAAAAAGTTGTAAAGGTGTGTATTGCTTCTTTTTCTAAGCGTATTGTGTTGATTACTTATAATAGGTATATGGAATGTACCTACGTTGGTAGTAAAAATAACCTGCTAACGCTTTATTGCCCAATGATTAAAGTGCTCTATAGATAATAATTTCATTAAAGTCGTGTTCGAGCTATATGTTCGAGCTACCTACACATACAATACTCTAATATGATTAGAAAGAACACTTTCATATCTTGATACAGAAGAAATCGTTTTTAAATATAGGTTGGCCAACTATAAAAGGATTTCGTCGTATATGCATTTGTGTATATCAGTTCGTGATGATACTGATATAAATGTATGATTAACTCTTTCAGGCACGTAGTTCTTTCCAACGTATATGCTCAAGCAGAATGCTTGGATGATGCGAGAAGTACATGGAAATGCAGGAAATTGATGTAGAAGAAAAAGCCAAGGCGTGATAGAGTTACAGGAAGGATATGTATGGTTTTGTGAGGAATATGTCATATCTTGAGTCAAATCTTATGAAAAATTAGTTATGATATTCCAATGCATTTGAAGAACACAATTAGAACCTCACCTAAAGATATGGACTGTGTGTCAAAGGATAATTTGAAAATCTTCACAGCACAGATTTAATGAACATGTGTATTCTCCTTCGCTATTATTAAGTATATTTAAAGTACATGTAGAATACATTAGATTATATGGTATCTTCCATTTTACTTACTAAGACAACATGTTACATAGACTAGAATTTTCCAATAACCTTAGATGCTAAGACTGCATAAATTGGAAAAACCTCATGCGAGTAGTATATAAAACCGGGTCATGAGAAAAATCCCATCATATTAGGTGATTATTATCTCCATATCAAGTCTTCTACACGTACAAAACAATTTAGATTCATTTTTATAAAGAACTTTTGTTTTTTGAATTTTAATTAAATAGTCCATTTTAAACCCGATTTAAGAGTACTCAGAAATTAAAATTTGTGTATGTTTTGCTACTCAATCCCGGGTAGTCACCCGGGTTGATTAGCTAGTTTAGACATATACTCCGTGCTAAACAGTGTAAAAATCACACGGATATATTATAACCACTAACAAAATGACACATAATTTCTTTCTTCTTTTATCTTCTTTTATCTCCCTAGAGCTATCCCCCCAAAATGCACCTTCATGGCTTCATTCTTTCTTACAACCCACGGCCCAAATAAAAATTCAAAGGACAAATATGCGTTTTGTGTTAAAACACTGCCGAAAATATTGTTCAAGTGCAACAAATGACAGATTGCATGTTGTATTTTGGCCTCTAGTGTCAAAAAATGACAGATTGCATGCTACGTCCGCCTTGGCCAAATTGAAAATGCTCGTAAAATATTCGATCATTAATTTACAAGATAAAAACAACATTGTTTCATGGAACTCAATAGTAGCATGTTATTTTCAAAGCAATCAACCTAAAGAAGCACACCCACTTCTATATAAAATGCTTGAAAGAAGCACTATTTCATGCAACGTTTTGGTTTATGGGTATGTCAAGAATAACATGCTTAAGGAAGTCAGAGACGTGTTTGGCCGGATGCCTAAAAGAAATATTGTTTCTTGGACCTCAATGATTTGGAATGTGGTTTCGTGGATAGTCGTATTGGGTAGACGTGTTTTTGATGTAATATATGCCGATGTGGTTGCTTGCACAAGTATATATGGTTGGTGTGAGTATTGTCAGGATGGTTGGCTGGGTGAGCTTTTGACAAAATGCCGGAAAAAAATGTGGTTTCTTGGACGACTATATATGATTAATGGTCATGTCCATAATGGTCGTGTTGATGTTGCTAGAAACTCTTTGAGGTGATGCCCGACAAAAATGAGGTTTTATGTTTTTTTAATTTAAACGGGCGAATTTTATTAACAAACAAATATGTACAATAAAGACTAAGCAACTTGAACATGCTCAAGTCACTTATACAAAGAACATATTGGCAGAAAACAAATACATAGTACCTCAAAACATACAAACCAAAGAACACTACAAGAAAATCAAACAAACTCAAATCATGTTAGAAACAGACCAAGCAAAATCCAAAAAAAAATCAAAAAATCAGAAAAAAAAAAAAAAAAAAAAAAAAAAAAAAAAAAAAAAAAAAAAAAAAAAAAAAAAAAAAAAAAAAAAAAAAAAAAAAAAAAAAAAAAAAAAAAAAAAAAAAAAAAAAAAAAAAAAAAAAAAAAAAAAAAAAAAAAAAAAAAAAAAAAAAAAAAAAAAAAAAAAAAAAAAAAAAAAAAAAAAAAAAAAAAAAAAAAAAAAAAAAAAAAAAAAAAAAAAAAAAAAAAAAAAAAAAAAAAAAAAAAAAAAAAAAAAAAAAAAAAAAAAAAAAAAAAAAAAAAAAAAAAAAAAAAAAAAAAAAAAAAAAAAAAAAAAAAAAAAAAAAAAAAAAAAAAAAAAAAAAAAAAAAAAAAAAAAAAAAAAAAAAAAAAAAAAAAAAAAAAAAAAAAAAAAAAAAAAAAAAAAAAAAAAAAAAAAAAAAAAAAAAAAAAAAAAAAAAAAAAAAAAAAAAAAAAAAAAAAAAAAAAAAAAAAAAAAAAAAAAAAAAAAAAAAAAAAAAAAAAAAAAAAAAAAAAAAAAAAAAAAAAAAAAAAAAAAAAAAAAAAAAAAAAAAAAAAAAAAAAAAAAAAAAAAAAAAAAAAAAAAAAAAAAAAAAAAAAAAAAAAAAAAAAAAAAAAAAAAAAAAAAAAAAAAAAAAAAAAAAAAAAAAAAAAAAAAAAAAAAAAAAAAAAAAAAAAAAAAAAAAAAAAAAAAAAAAAAAAAAAAAAAAAAAAAAAAAAAAAAAAAAAAAAAAAAAAAAAAAAAAAAAAAAAAAAAAAAAAAAAAAAAAAAAAAAAAAAAAAAAAAAAAAAAAAAAAAAAAAAAAAAAAAAAAAAAAAAAAAAAAAAAAAAAAAAAAAAAAAAAAAAAAAAAAAAAAAATACATAGTACCTCAAAATATACAAACCAAAGAACACTACAAGAAAAACAAACAAACTCAAATCATGTTAGAAACAGACCAAGCAGCCTCATCTTTCACAACTCGCTATTCTGTTTCGCACACATGCTTCAAATTAAAAACAAACCAATCACAGCTCCATCAGGCAGCCACAAACCAGGAGTTGACCCATTGCAGCTTCCAAATTGCACCAATCTTGCTCACATTCTTAGTTTTCCTCACTCTGAAGGAAAGCAGTTTGTTCCTCACACTGTCCTTTATGATATTGCATACAACCTCCTCATTCCTTTTCTTCTTATGGAAAATTCTAAAATTCCTCTCTTGCCATATAAAGTAGACTGCTGCAGCAATAAGGAGTTTATTCACCACAATTCCAATATTATTGCTTCCTTTAAACCTTGCAGTCTCCTGAATTACATCCTTCAAAGAACTACCTGCTCCCATTTTCCATCCAAGGTTCTTTAGGCCAGCCCATATAGCTTCTGAATATTTGCATTTGAAGAATAAATGCTCATGACTGTCAGTGCCAGAATTACATAGCACACACTGCAAACATTCATTATGCTTCCATTTTGCAATTCTATCTTTTGTCATCAATCTCCCCTGCACAGCAATCCAGAGAATAAAAGCATGCCTGGGATTTAATTGTTTGAACCATATTACATCTTTCCAGTTGACTTTTGGCCAGTTAGTCCTCAAATCATGCCAGGCCTGCTTAGTAGTAAACTCCACTTGTTGATTGTTCATGGTAATCCAGACAATTTTATCCTCTATATTCAGCTGCAAAGAAGGGACTTGAATATCTCTTAGTATCCTAAATCTATCAACCCACCCATCAGGCCATGTCCATTTTCCACCATTAATCATTGAATATAACCTGGCATCCACATCCATTCTAGCATCATACAGAACTCTATTAGTAATGAATCTACATAAAGGTCCTTCTGCACACATTTTTCCAAGAAACTCTGGCTTTTCCCATTGCAGAACCACCAGCATTCCATAGAAACCCTTTTAACATTTTCTCTATATCCTTAATGACAGTACTAGGGAGCATATATACAGAAGCCCAATACAGCTGCATAGATGACAATACAGAAGCTATCAACTGAATTCTCCCTGCATAAGAAAGCATCTTATTCTCCAATATTTTCCAAAATTGCCTCACTAGCAACACCTCATTCCATTTCTTCAGGTCCTTGATACCTAATCCACCCTGCTCCTTTGGTCTGCACACATTTTTCCAAGAAACTCTGGCTTTTCCCATTGCAGAACCACCAGCATTCCATAGAAACCCTTTTAACATTTTCTCTATATCCTTAATGACAGTACTAGGGAGCATATATACAGAAGCCCAATACAGCTGCATAGATGACAATACAGAAGCTATCAACTGAATTCTCCCTGCATAAGAAAGCATCTTATTCTTCCAATTATCAATTCTCTGCCTGACTTTATCAATTAACACTTTGCAGTCTGCAACACCTAATTTTTTGGCCATCAATGGAACACCTAAATATCTAACAGGGAGCTTCCCACATTTGAAAGGCAGAATTTGCATCATATCGATCTTATCCCTCTCCTTAATGCTACCAAAAAATATGACACTCTTTCCTAAATTAGGATTTAGACCAGAAACCTGAGCAAACTCATCCAGACTCTTCTTAACCACCTTAATAGAACCCACATCACCTTTGCAAAACACAAGAAGGTCATCAGCAAAACACATGTGAGACAGCTTTAGCTCCTTACACCCATAATGATAGCTATACTCACTAGATTCCATAATATTCTTGGACATAATGAGATTAAAAACCTCCATAACCATTGTGAAAAGATAAGGTGACATGGGATCTCCTTGCCTTAGCCCTCTGCCACCCTTAAAATATCCATGAGTTTCACCATTTAAACAAATAGAGAATTTTGTAGAACCAACACAAGTCATAATCCATCTTATCATATTCTCATGAAATCCAAATTTCTGTAAAATTGTTTCCAAGAAATCCCAACTCACAGTATCATATGCTTTTTGAATATCAATTTGCATAGCACACCTCTTAGGCCCATTCTTCCTATTATACCCCCTTAGAAGTTCTTGGGCAATCAAAATATTATCCTGTATATGTCTTCCAGGAACAAAAGCACTCTGATTAATGTGCACAATTTTTGCCAGTCCAATTTGCAGTCTGTTTGTAAGAATTTTACTTATACACTTATATATAACATTGCAACAGGCTATAGGTCTGAACTCTGAAACTTTACTAGGTGTGCTGACCTTGGGAATTAAAGCAATAAGAGTTGCATTGACCTCCCCCAGCAGTTTACCAGTTCTAAAGAACTCTTGAACAGCCATACAAACTTTAGGACCCACAAGATCCCAAGCCTTCTTAAAGAAACCAGCAGTGAATCCATCTGGCCCAGGTGCTTTATTGCTATCCATACTAAAAATAACATCTTTGATCTCCTCATTAGTCACTGGTCTAATCATTTCAATAGCATCTTCATGACTAAGAGTATTTCTAAATAGCCCCTCCACCATCTGCTCCACATTATCAGTCTTTCCCAAAAAGTTCTCAAAATGCTTTAGAAATTGCTTAGCCACCTCATCCCCTTCATAAGAGTTACCATCCTCATCTTTAATATTTTCAACTCTATTTCTATTCCTCCTAGACCTCATCATGCTATGAAAAAAAGTAGTGTTTTTATCTCCATCTTTTAACCACTGAATATTGATCTTTTGTTGCAGAAATTGCATTTCATCCTTAGCAGCAGCTAAATACTCATTTAAAGTCACACTCACTTTCATTCTGACAGCTTCATCATGAGGTTTATCATTCATCTCTTTTTGGTTTTTACTTAACTCCTCCTTTAGCACCTTAGTTCTTTCAAAAATATTACCATCCTTCCAACTCAATTTCTTTAAAGGCTTCTTTAATCTCTTTAAATTCTTCACCAATTTATACATGCAACACCCCTGAATCTCATCATCCCACTCCTTATTAATCAAACTTAAAAATCCCTCCTTCTCAGCACAAAAATTAGTAAATCTAAATGCATTATTCTTTTTGGGAAAACCTTCTTTAATATTTTCAACTCTATTTCTATTCCTCCTAGACCTCATCATGCTATGAAAAAAAGTAGTGTTTTTATCTCCATCTTTTAACCACTGAATATTGATCTTTTGTTGCAGAAATTGCATTTCATCCTTAGCAGCAGCTAAATACTCATTTAAAGTCACACTCACTTTCATTCTGACAGCTTCATCATGAGGTTTATCATTCATCTCTTTTTGGTTTTTACTTAACTCCTCCTTTAGCACCTTAGTTCTTTCAAAAATATTACCATCCTTCCAACTCAATTTCTTTAAAGGCTTCTTTAATCTCTTTAAATTCTTCACCAATTTATACATGCAACACCCCTGAATCTCATCATCCCACTCCTTATTAATCAAACTTAAAAATCCCTCCTTCTCAGCACAAAAATTAGTAAATCTAAATGCATTATTCTTTTTGGGAAAACCTTCTTTAATATTTTCAACTCTATTTCTATTCCTCCTAGACCTCATCATGCTATGAAAAAAAGTAGTGTTTTTATCTCCATCTTTTAACCACTGAATATTGATCTTTTGTTGCAGAAATTGCATTTCATCCTTAGCAGCAGCTAAATACTCATTTAAAGTCACACTCACTTTCATTCTGACAGCTTCATCATGAGGTTTATCATTCATCTCTTTTTGGTTTTTACTTAACTCCTCCTTTAGCACCTTAGTTCTTTCAAAAATATTACCATCCTTCCAACTCAATTTCTTTAAAGGCTTCTTTAATCTCTTTAAATTCTTCACCAATTTATACATGCAACACCCCTGAATCTCATCATCCCACTCCTTATTAATCAAACTTAAAAATCCCTCCTTCTCAGCACAAAAATTAGTAAATCTAAATGCATTATTCTTTTTGGGAAAACCTTCTTTAATAGTAAGAATAGCAGGACTGTGGTCAGAGATACCAAATGGCAGAAAAAAAAAAAAAAAAAAAAAAAAAAAAAAAAAAAAAAAAAAAAAAAAAAAAAAAAAAAAAAAAAAAAAAAAAAAAAAAAAAAAAAAAAAAAAAAAAAAAAAAAAAAAAAAAAAAAAAAAAAAAAAAAAAAAAAAAAAAAAAAAAAAAAAAAAAAAAAAAAAAAAAAAAAAAAAAAAAAAAAAAAAAAAAAAAAAAAAAAAAAAAAAAAAAAAAAAAAAAAAAAAAAAAAAAAAAAAAAAAAAAAAAAAAAAAAAAAAAAAAAAAAAAAAAAAAAAAAAAAAAAAAAAAAAAAAAAAAAAAAAAAAAAAAAAAAAAAAAAAAAAAAAAAAAAAAAAAAAAAAAAAAAAAAAAAAAAAAAAAAAAAAAAAAAAAAAAAAAAAAAAAAAAAAAAAAAAAAAAAAAAAAAAAAAAAAAAAAAAAAAAAAAAAAAAAAAAAAAAAAAAAAAAAAAAAAAAAAAAAAAAAAAAAAAAAAAAAAAAAAAAAAAAAAAAAAAAAAAAAAAAAAAAAAAAAAAAAAAAAAAAAAAAAAAAAAAAAAAAAAAAAAAAAAAAAAAAAAAAAAAAAAAAAAAAAAAAAAAAAAAAAAAAAAAAAAAAAAAAAAAAAAAAAAAAAAAAAAAAAAAAAAAAAAAAAAAAAAAAAAAAAAAAAAAAAAAAAAAAAAAAAAAAAAAAAAAAAAAAAAAAAAAAAAAAAAAAAAAAAAAAAAAAAAAAAAAAAAAAAAAAAAAAAAAAAAAAAAAAAAAAAAAAAAAAAAAAAAAAAAAAAAAAAAAAAAAAAAAAAAAAAAAAAAAAAAAAAAAAAAAAAAAAAAAAAAAAAAAAAAAAAAAAAAAAAAAAAAAAAAAAAAAAAAAAAAAAAAAAAAAAAAAAAAAAAAAAAAAAAAAAAAAAAAAAAAAAAAAAAAAAAAAAAAAAAAAAAAAAAAAAAAAAAAAAAAAAAAAAAAAAAAAAAAAAAAAAAAAAAAAAAAAAAAAAAAAAAAAAAAAAAAAAAAAAAAAAAAAAAAAAAAAAAAAAAAAAAAAAAAAAAAAAAAAAAAAAAAAAAAAAAAAAAAAAAAAAAAAAAAAAAAAAAAAAAAAAAAAAAAAAAAAAAAAAAAAAAAAAAAAAAAAAAAAAAAAAAAAAAAAAAAAAAAAAAAAAAAAAAAAAAAAAAAAAAAAAAAAAAAAAAAAAAAAAAAAAAAAAAAAAAAAAAAAAAAAAAAAAAAAAAAAAAAAAAAAAAAAAAAAAAAAAAAAAAAAAAAAAAAAAAAAAAAAAAAAAAAAAAAAAAAAAAAAAAAAAAAAAAAAAAAAAAAAAAAAAAAAAAAAAAAAAAAAAAAAAAAAAAAAAAAAAAAAAAAAAAAAAAAAAAAAAAAAAAAAAAAAAAAAAAAAAAAAAAAAAAAAAAAAAAAAAAAAAAAAAAAAAAAAAAAAAAAAAAAAAAAAAAAAAAAAAAAAAAAAAAAAAAAAAAAAAAAAAAAAAAAAAAAAAAAAAAAAAAAAAAAAAAAAAAAAAAAAAAAAAAAAAAAAAAAAAAAAAAAAAAAAAAAAAAAAAAAAAAAAAAAAAAAAAAAAAAAAAAAAAAAAAAAAAAAAAAAAAAAAAAAAAAAAAAAAAAAAAAAAAAAAAAAAAAAAAAAAAAAAAAAAAAAAAAAAAAAAAAAAAAAAAAAAAAAAAAAAAAAAAAAAAAAAAAAAAAAAAAAAAAAAAAAAAAAAAAAAAAAAAAAAAAAAAAAAAAAAAAAAAAAAAAAAAAAAAAAAAAAAAAAAAAAAAAAAAAAAAAAAAAAAAAAAAAAAAAAAAAAAAAAAAAAAAAAAAAAAAAAAAAAAAAAAAAAAAAAAAAAAAAAAAAAAAAAAAAAAAAAAAAAAAAAAAAAAAAAAAAAAAAAAAAAAAAAAAAAAAAAAAAAAAAAAAAAAAAAAAAAAAAAAAAAAAAACCACGACAGAGACCCAAGGAAAACTTAACATGACCAAACTCCCCCGGTAAAACACAGCAGGGGTAACGACCACCGACCGAATCAATGACAGTCATAGACTTACAATCTTCCGGTAACTTATTTTTCAAAATACGAGGTGACACCTATTATAATAATCAAAACTATTAATATTTTCTAAATTAAATGATTCTCAACTCATATACCAATATTTACAAAATTTCATTTAAATTTAAATATTACCAGACAGTTTCCCAGGTTTCCGTCATGCAGCATATGTATTATACATTGGAAATGAACCTATTTATAAACAAAATTCATACTTAGAGGCTACCCAATGCCCTCGTCCCTCTGTTCGTTCGGCTTCATCGGACGAGTCCACACCGTTGGGTGGGACTCGTCCCTGGCTCGTGCGCTACTCTCGTCCGTTTGTCTCGTTCCTGCAGGGACGAGTATGTTTGGTTATTTTTTTTTTTTTTATTTTTTTTAAAACTAAAGGCTATATTCAAATAGAAAGGAGACAAAAGTAACTTTCACCATTTGGCAAAACAAGCCCCTAAACGGCTAGTTAGTTCAAAACAGGTTCAAAAAAGTGTCAAATTTAGTCCTTAACGGCTAGTTTTTCAAAATGTCTATATATACACTTCAATTGAACCACCATATCACACCACTCTTCCACATATTCAGCTATATTATACCAAAACACACTTTTGTATACACAAATCATCATGAACAACCAGTTTCCTTCGAGTTTATCAACGTACATGAGACCCGATTTGTTTCCTAATGAAGACGATGATGATGAGCTTATGGGCATCATGGACGAATGTGTTGATTTGCTTGAACAAGGTGAATCATCAAGACCATTCATACCCCGTATGCCCGTCGACAGAGATCGATATGGTGCTGAAGAGCGCCTAATGGCAGCTTATTTTAACGAAAACCCAAAGTATTCGTTGAAGAGCTTTAGGCGACGATTCCGTATGTCGAGACCTATGTTCATGCGCATTGTGAACGACATAATATCATACCCATCTCGACATCCAGGTCCTGTGCCTTTGCATTTTAAAAGAATGCAAGACAAGCAGGTTGATGGTCGAGGAAAGGTTGGTTTCAGTACAATCCAAAAGTGTGTATGCGCCATACGTCAGTTGGCGTATGGCTACAATCCCGACTCGCTTGACGAGTATCTACAGATGGGTGAAGAAACAGCAAGATGTTATCTAGACTATTACTGTAAGTGTGTGTTTGAACTTTACAGGGATGAATACTTGCGCAGACCAACACCGGAGGACATACAACGCTTGTATGCTCGACATGAGGAGCTTCATGGTTTCCCAGGCATGCTTGGAAGCATTGATTGCATGCACTGGCCTTGGAAGAACTGTCCCAAGGCATGGCAAGGTCAATTTACGCGTGGTGATCACGGTCATCCAACCATCATGCTTGAAGCGATAGCTTCGTACGATAGGTGGATTTGGCATGCCTTTTTCGGCACAGCTGGTTCGAACAACGATATAAATGTTCTCAACCAGTCGCCTTTATTTAGGGAAATCATAGAAGATCGTGCGCCTGATAGCTCGTTCACTGTTAATGGCACCCACTACAAAAAAGGTTACTATCTCGCCGACGACATTTCCCGAATGGTCGACTTTTGTAAAGTCGTATTCATGCCCTCAAGATGAGAAGCGGAAGAAATTTAAAAAGTTTCAAGAAAGTGCCCGGAAAGATGTCGAGCGTGCCTTTGGAGGGCTTCAAAATTCATGGCACATTCTAACCCAACCAGCAAGATCAAAAAGCGTGAATCGAATAACTCGAACAATGTACGCGTGTGTTATATTGCATAACATGAAGGTTGAAGACGCGGGGTACGCCATAAGCTCACTCGAGGATGGAGACGACAATGATCCAATCGTCTTACCTGAGCGTACGTTCCAGGAAAGGATGGCAGTTCACCAACGAACCGGCAAGGAGCTTCGAGATCGCATTGTGCATCATGCTCTTCGTCATGATCTTACGGAGCATATATGGCGCCTCCCGGCTTAATGTGTGTTTTTTTAAATAAACTATTGTAATGTTTTTTTTTAATGTGTGTTTTCTTTATTTCAAGTATTGTAATGTTTTTTTTTTTTGTGTTTTTTTAAATAAATTGTGTAATGTTTTTATTTTTAATGAAGTGTTTTTTATTTGTGTATGTTTTAGTTTGTTATTTTTTTTTTTTTTTTTTTTTTTTTTTTTTTTTTTTTTTTTTTTTTTTTTTTTTTTTTTTTTTTTTTTTTTTTTTTTTTTTTTTTTTTTTTTTTTTTTTTTTTTTTTTTTTTTTTTTTTTTTTTTTTTTTTTTTTTTTTTTTTTTTTTTTTTTTTTTTTTTTTTTTTTTTTTTTTTTTTTTTTTTTTTTTTTTTTTTTTTTTTTTTTTTTTTTTTTTTTTTTTTTTTTTTTTTTTTTTTTTTTTTTTTTTTTTTTTTTTTTTTTTTTTTTTTTTTTTTTTTTTTTTTTTTTTTTTTTTTTTTTTTTTTTTTTTTTTTTTTTTTTTTTTTTTTTTTTTTTTTTTTTTTTTTTTTTTTTTTTTTTTTTTTTTTTTTTTTTTTTTTTTTTTTTTTTTTTTTTTTTTTTTTTTTTTTTTTTTTTTTTTTTTTTTTTTTTTTTTTTTTTTTTTTTTTTTTTTTTTTTTTTTTTTTTTTTTTTTTTTTTTTTTTTTTTTTTTTTTTTTTTTTTTTTTTTTTTTTTTTTTTTTTTTTTTTTTTTTTTTTTTTTTTTTTTTTTTTTTTTTTTTTTTTTTTTTTTTTTTTTTTTTTTTTTTTTTTTTTTTTTTTTTTTTTTTTTTTTTTTTTTTTTTTTTTTTTTTTTTTTTTTTTTTTTTTTTTTTTTTTTTTTTTTTTTTTTTTTTTTTTTTTTTTTTTTTTTTTTTTTTTTTTTTTTTTTTTTTTTTTTTTTTTTTTTTTTTTTTTTTTTTTTTTTTGTATATGTTTTTATTTGTATTTTTTGTGTGCTTTTTTTAAATAAATTGTGTAATGTTTTTATTTTTAATGAAGTGTTTTTTATTTGTGTATGTTTTAGTTTGTTATTAATTTTGAAGGGTTAAAAGTGTAAAGTTTGGATAAAAGGGTATAATTAAATAATTGGTGGGTCCAAGACTAGTCCTTGAGGGATGAGTGCATTGGGTGTATTTTGGGGGGATTAGTCCTTGGAGTGTTTTTTGCTGATGTGGCGCTGACAGAGACTAGTCTTTGAGGGATGAGTCTAAGGCATTGGGTAGCCTCTTATAAACCTTCTACAAAAGTACAAAACGAAATAAACAGCATCAAGTATTAAAAGCAACATAATGGTCCCAAAAAAAGTTCCTCAAAAAATTTCCACAAAAGGCGGTGAAACATAAATTTAAATACCAACAGAGTAGATGGTCCAAACTCTTCATACTCAGGAAAATGCAAAAAATCGACAAAATTGAACTTTTAAGGAAAAATGCAGTTATATCATTTGCCACAACATGAATTTTGTACACAAACAATCATAAATAAAATCATAAAATGGTCCCAACTAAATATCTACCAACACAAAAAGGCAAATGGTCCCATATCTACATTAAACTTTACAATTTAAATAAAAAATAAAATCAAGACTTATTAGGGCGGAGGGAGTACCCATTGGGTAAGCCGACCACGATCGGGTACACCACCGCCGGTGGTCGGGTACATGTCGGGTAGGGAAAAGCGGGTAGGAAATCGAGTTCATAAGGGTGGAGGGAGTACAAGTTTCTTACCCAAACTTACCCAAATCATCTTCCAATCAAAACCCTCCAACTCACAACTACCCAATTCTACCAAATTCTTACCCAAATCACTGGCAATACATACCCAATTCTTACCCAATTTCATTTTCTTTTCAAAATTTTTTTTCCTACATAAATATATTATTAACTTAAAACTTAAATAAACATTACACAACACATAAAAAAACAATGCATAATAAACGGAAAAAAAACATACATAAAAATAAAAAGACTACAATTATTAAAAATAAAAACTAATCGTCGAGAAATGCCAAGTCTTGAGCCCACACATGTTCGGTGAGGTCATAACGAAGACGATGATGAAGACTACAATTATTAAAAATAAAAACTAATCGTCGAGAAATTTGCCTGGATGTCGTCGACGATTTTTAAAAACATGGTTTTCTCCATACGATACTTTTTTCGAAAGTAAGGATCGTCGTATTTTGGTTCGTCAACAAACCAATCATTTAGTAGTATTTGATGACCGACTTCACGTTCTCGATTGATGTATCTACGGTGTTGAACGTCGTTAGAGTTTGCCGTGTCGTCCATCCATTGAACCGCGTTTTGCAAAAAGTGGAAATCGGTCTCGGATGACGATCCCGATTCCACAACGAGAGCCCCCGATTCGGAAGATGTGGAAGACATTTTTAAGATGGGGTGGTGATTATTTAGGTGGATGGAGAGTAATATATGTGTTGTATGTATATATTCAAGATGGTTTAGTATATGAATATATATACAAGTCAAATAGTTTTTTTTTTTTAAAATCCGGCCACCTAGCCGTTGTGTGTGTGGGGGGGCCCACGCATTTTAACGTTCAAATTCCTTACCCAACAATCGGTTACATAGCCCGAATTCATACCCGAAATCTCTTACCCGATCGCTACCCGATAGGTTGCGGCGGTGTAGCCGATCGGGTACCGCGTACCCAAAGCTCTACCCGATGAGTACTCCTCCCAGCCTAAGCCGAGTGTTGGGTTGAAGATTAGAACGTTAACAACTAGTCCACCCCTCCCAACGGTTATCATTTTGACCGGTTCACATGTATTAGAAAAAAAAAGGAGATGTTGCAGGTATATACGAAGAAGAAGAAGGAGGGCTGAAGGGGGAGGATATATATAATTATACATTTTCAAAGTTTTCATTATAGCCCCTGAACTATTGTTATATTTATGAATGAGTTAATATGAGTTTGAAAATTTTCTTTTTATACCCTATTCTTTAATAATACTATGTAATGCTAAGTTTCTTATTTAAATGATAATCATAATAATTTCAACTATACACACTCATTTTAAATATTGGCTTAATTGTTTGTGATTTTATAAAGTAAAAGTATATAAAAAAGAAAAAGAAATTGGGTAAGATTGGGTATGTTATGCCTAGGATTTGGGTAAGAATTGGGTAGAATTGAGTAGTTGTGAGTTGAGAGATTTTGATTAGAGGAAGGATTGGGTAAGATTGGGTAGGGATTGAGTACTCCCTCCACCCTTAGAATACCTATTAAAAAAAAAATTATTGCAACACCGTTAATCCTAATTAGAAAAATATATATATTAAAAAACAAAGAAAACACATATTTCCAAACCCTAAAACAATATAATATAACAAACCATTAAAATAATAAATATACAGACAAAACATTCGTTATTAAAATATAGAGAAAATTACATTTTTCGTCCCTCAACTTGGCAAATTTCACAGTTTTGACCCTAAAGTGAATTAATTACAAAAAAACCCCTAAAGTTGGTCGTTTTTTTCATTTTACACTTCGCGACCTAACGGAGTTAGATTTTGGCCGTTAACCCTTACACGTGCCAAACACGTGAGGGCATTTCTGTCATTTTCACCTTTAAGACCAAAAATGAAAAAATATACAACTTTAGGGACCAAAAGTGAAAACATATACAACTTTAGGGACCAAAAACGTAAAATAATTAAAATTTGGAAAAATGAACTTTTATATTACACATGTCCTTTCCAACTCTCATCTTCTTCTTCCTTCATCATCATCATTCATCCAAAAACCCAAAATTTACAACTCCCATCTTTTTCTTCCTTCATTATCCTCATTCATCCCAAAACCCAAAATTTACATCTGATCTTAATAAAACTCATTTACAACAACTATAATCCTACAAATGCTAACAAACATCAACTATATAAATATGTATCTATTAGTTTTATATATTTATAGATTAAAAAAAAAATACAAAAACTCAAACATACACTACAACCACCACCAAACTCCGGCCACCATTACCACCACCAAATTCTGGCCACCGTGAGCACAACAGTCATCGTTATGCTCATCCTTCATCGCCACCATATCTACCTATTACCACCACCACTATATACAGTGGCGGACGTATAGCTTAGGCAGGGTATACATTTGCATACCGTTTGACCATCCAAATTAGTGTAAAAAATTTAAATTGAGTTTTCTTTTGTAAATTTTTTATATAGAATGCATATCCAATGAAAATGAATGAAAATGACGTTATAAGAAAACTCAATGTAAATTTTTTTTTTCATGCATTCTATATAAAAAATTTACAAAAGAAAACTCAATTTAAATTTTTTACACTAATTTGGATGGTCAAACGGTATGCAAATGTATACCCTGCCTAAGCTATACGTCCGCCACTGTATATAGTGGTGGTGGTAATAGGTAGATATGGTGGCGATGAAGGATGAGCATAACGATGACTGTTGTGCTCACGGTGGCCAGAATTTGGTGGTGGTAATGGTGGCCGGAGTTTGGTGGTGGTTGTAGTGTATGTTTGAGTTTTTGTATTTTTTTTTTAATCTATAAATATATAAAACTAATAGATACATATTTATATAGTTGATGTTTGTTAGCATTTGTAGGATTATAGTTGTTGTAAATGAGTTTTATTAAGATCAGATGTAAATTTTGGGTTTTGGGATGAATGAGGATAATGAAGGAAGAAAAAGATGGGAGTTGTAAATTTTGGGTTTTTGGATGAATGATGATGATGAAGGAAGAAGAAGATGAGAGTTGGAAAGGACATGTGTAATATAAAAGTTCATTTTTCCAAATTTTAATTATTTTACGTTTTTGGTCCCTAAAGTTGTATATGTTTTCACTTTTGGTCCCTAAAGTTGTATATTTTTTCATTTTTGGTCTTTTCCTTCATTATCCTCATTCATCCCAAAACCCAAAATTTACATCTGATCTTAATAAAACTCATTTACAACAACTATAATCCTACAAATGCTAACAAACATCAACTATATAAATATGTATCTATTAGTTTTATATATTTATAGATTAAAAAAAAAATACAAAAAAACATACAAAACCAAAAAAAAAAAAAAAAAAAAAAAAAAAAAAAAAAAAAAAAAAAAAAAAAAAAAAAAAAAAAAAAAAAAAAAAAAAAAAAAAAAAAAAAAAAAAAAAAAAAAAAAAAAAAAAAAAAAAAAAAAAAAAAAAAAAAAAAAAAAAAAAAAAAAAAAAAAAAAAAAAAAAAAAAAAAAAAAAAAAAAAAAAAAAAAAAAAAAAAAAAAAAAAAAAAAAAAAAAAAAAAAAAAAAAAAAAAAAAAAAAAAAAAAAAAAAAAAAAAAAAAAAAAAAAAAAAAAAAAAAAAAAAAAAAAAAAAAAAAAAAAAAAAAAAAAAAAAAAAAAAAAAAAAAAAAAAAAAAAAAAAAAAAAAAAAAAAAAAAAAAAAAAAAAAAAAAAAAAAAAAAAAAAAAAAAAAAAAAAAAAAAAAAAAAAAAAAAAAAAAAAAAAAAAAAAAAAAAAAAAAAAAAAAAAAAAAAAAAAAAAAAAAAAAAAAAAAAAAAAAAAAAAAAAAAAAAAAAAAAAAAAAAAAAAAAAAAAAAAAAAAAAAAAAAAAAAAAAAAAAAAAAAAAAAAAAAAAAAAAAAAAAAAAAAAAAAAAAAAAAAAAAAAAAAAAAAAAAAAAAAAAAAAAAAAAAAAAAAAAAAAAAAAAAAAAAAAAAAAAAAAAAAAAAAAAAAAAAAAAAAAAAAAAAAAAAAAAAAAAAAAAAAAAAAAAAAAAAAAAAAAAAAAAAAAAAAAAAAAAAAAAAAAAAAAAAAAAAAAAAAAAAAAAAAAAAAAAAAAAAAAAAAAAAAAAAAAAAAAAAAAAAAAAAAAAAAAAAAAAAAAAAAAAAAAAAAAAAAAAAAAAAAAAAAAAAAAAAAAAAAAAAAAAAAAAAAAAAAAAAAAAAAAAAAAAAAAAAAAAAAAAAAAAAAAAAAAAAAAAAAAAAAAAAAAAAAAAAAAAAAAAAAAAAAAAAAAAAAAAAAAAAAAAAAAAAAAAAAAAAAAAAAAAAAAAAAAAAAAAAAAAAAAAAAAAAAAAAAAAAAAAAAAAAAAAAAAAAAAAAAAAAAAAAAAAAAAAAAAAAAAAAAAAAAAAAAAAAAAAAAAAAAAAAAAAAAAAAAAAAAAAAAAAAAAAAAAAAAAAAAAAAAAAAAAAAAAAAAAAAAAAAAAAAAAAAAAAAAAAAAAAAAAAAAAAAAAAAAAAAAAAAAAAAAAAAAAAAAAAAAAAAAAAAAAAAAAAAAAAAAAAAAAAAAAAAAAAAAAAAAAAAAAAAAAAAAAAAAAAAAAAAAAAAAAAAAAAAAAAAAAAAAAAAAAAAAAAAAAAAAAAAAAAAAAAAAAAAAAAAAAAAAAAAAAAAAAAAAAAAAAAAAAAAAAAAAAAAAAAAAAAAAAAAAAAAAAAAAAAAAAAAAAAAAAAAAAAAAAAAAAAAAAAAAAAAAAAAAAAAAAAAAAAAAAAAAAAAAAAAAAAAAAAAAAAAAAAAAAAAAAAAAAAAAAAAAAAAAAAAAAAAAAAAAAAAAAAAAAAAAAAAAAAAAAAAAAAAAAAAAAAAAAAAAAAAAAAAAAAAAAAAAAAAAAAAAAAAAAAAAAAAAAAAAAAAAAAAAAAAAAAAAAAAAAAAAAAAAAAAAAAAAAAAAAAAAAAAAAAAAAAAAAAAAAAAAAAAAAAAAAAAAAAAAAAAAAAAAAAAAAAAAAAAAAAAAAAAAAAAAAAAAAAAAAAAAAAAAAAAAAAAAAAAAAAAAAAAAAAAAAAAAAAAAAAAAAAAAAAAAAAAAAAAAAAAAAAAAAAAAAAAAAAAAAAAAAAAAAAAAAAAAAAAAAAAAAAAAAAAAAAAAAAAAAAAAATAGTTCATGAAATGTTTTAATATAAAAGGAGAAAATTACATTTTTGGTACCTCAACTTGGCAACTTTTGCACTTTTAGTCTCCAACTCAAAAAATTGCAGCTTTCATACCTAAAGTTTTGTGTTTTTTTCAGTTTTGGTACCACGTTCATACGGCGTTAAATTTTGCCGTTAACACCCTCACGTGACAAACACGTGAGGGGTATTTTAGTCTTTTGACCCTTTTTTGGAGAAAATTACAGTTTTGATATCTCAAGTTGTCAATTTTTTCACTTTTGGTACCTCAAGTAGACATCATTTTTGAAAGTGTCTGGTGATCGATCGATTCGCGATTCCTACGACTATGTAAGTGCGGAATCCAAACATAATCGTTATTGAGGTAATTGAATGAAACACATAAATATGAAAACACGAAATCAATAAGAACAGGAGATATAAATCTGATTCCTTTATCATTAGTCGAATGATTACAATGAATAAATCCGTTTACAATACATCTACGATGATTACGGATTACAATCAACGAGACGACTCTTGATAATCGAATAATATGGGCGGCATCTCGAGGTATAGATCTCTACCTCGAGAACCTAGTGAATGACATCTGTTGCAACTAAAATCATTAACCAAAAACCGAAACCTAAGATCTCTATTTATAGGCTAGAAATGGGCTGGGCTTCAAACTCGTGGGCTTCCAAACGCGTGCTACAGTAACACGTGTTTAGTCAAACTCGTGTTACTGTTCACACGAGTTTGGTCTAAACTCGTGGCTCCACACGAGTTTGGTCTAAACTCGTGGTCAATCAACACGTGTTTGACCTAAACTCGTGGTCAACACATCTAGCAAAACAGCCCATTAATTGAGATGCATCGGACACAAAATGTGCACCAGAACGTGCACTTACAGTCTCCCCTTGACCGATGCACTCAATTCATTCACCGATAATCATTAGCAATCGAAAACCTGCAAAAGCAAACTCCCCCTTAACTAATGATACCGGTCTTCTTTTGTTGAGACTCGATCTTCTGACACAACACTCTGATCTTCAAACTCCAAAATCTCTGTATCTCTGTGACAACCAACTTACCTAACACATCTCATTGTAGTTCTCCCCTCAACAGTAACCATCTCCGAATTAAACATATGCAATCTTCCTCTTGCTTGGAACTTTGCTCGAGACATTCCTCGACTTGCTTAACCGCATATAATAGAGAAGTTGAATTTCCAACAATCAGCATCAAATCAATCAGCTCTCACAAAAATAAGAAACTCTGTAGCTTGAATCACAAAACGTAGTACCATAAATCCTGTCTCAACTAGCAGCATCTGACTTTGTCTTGTACCTTCACAATTCCACCAACCACCCGAAGTCTTTCCTATCAGATCTCCCCTTCAGTTGTATACACCGCCAAATATAAAGATCTTTAATCTCGCAATCACAATAAATGATCGCCTGATAATCATCTCTATTCTTGGAATATAAATAGGTTCAATCTTCAATTACTTAACAACAGATGACCAACTTCGTTGCTCTAATATTTCGACAAAGTTTCCACAACTGCTATCTATTTGATACTTGAGCATATTTCACATTAAGCACACCATCATCTAAACACAGATCTTGGTTTGTCTCTCAAGTAGCACAGAATTTTACTCAGAAATCTGAAATTTTTTATCTCCCCCCCTTTTCTCTGTAAAATTCTGAAATCTAGCCCTTCTGTGATATACCAATTACCAGTTCAGCTCAGAAATCTGGTTGATAAAAGTATCTCCCCCCCTTTTCTCTGCAAAACTTGGAAAGGTAGTATAAACTTAGGTTACAAGATCTCCTATTCATAGAGGTTCTTCAAAATGGCCTAGAGCTCATTACAGCAGCAGCTCTTCGCCAAACAGGGTATATTCGTTTTCCCTCCAAATTTCCGAGGAAAAACACATTTACGTGAAACATTGGTATTCACGTAAATTTTTATTTCTAAGGCTGTGGGAAAAATTTGATAATTGCCGAAATTTTCATCCAAAACGTGCCGAAATCGCACAAAAACGGACCGAAAATTTTCGAACGCTACCAAACTTCAAATCTCCATGAATCATGCCATTTTAAGACCATGGACAAAAATTATTTTTCCCGCCAAAATACTCTTTTTTTTTTTTTTTTTTTTTTTTTTTTTTTTAGCTTTTCTACAACCCTGTCTTCTATGCTTCAATGTATCGTTGTCTTCTGCTGTGATCCTTCCACACCGAAACATACTTGAACCTCGATTCCATTTCGACAACTCAAACACGTTCTTGTGTTACAGTAACACGTGCTTGACTCAAACGCGTGGTTTTCCAAACGCGTGTTTTCCAAACGCGTGTTTTTCCAAACGCGTGTTTTTCCAAACGCGTGTTTTTCCAAACGCGTGTTTTTCCAAACGCGTGTTTTTCCAAACGCGTGTTTTTCCAAACGCGTGTTTTTCCAAACGCGTGTTTTTCCAAACGCGTGTTTTTCCAAACGCGTGTTTTTCCAAACGCGTGTTTTTCCAAACGCGTGTTTTTCCAAACGCGTGTTTTTCCAAACGCGTGTTTTTCCAAACGCGTGTTTTTCCAAACGCGTGTTTTTCCAAACGCGTGTTTTTCCAAACGCGTGTTTTTCCAAACGCGTGTTTTTCCAAACGCGTGTTTTTCCAAACGCGTGTTTTCCAGTAGAACAGATCTGATCGATGTTCTTCATCCAAAAACCCTAAAAACGAACCACGAATCAGAGACATAAAGCCTCTCCCGCTCTGATACCAATTGAAAGTGTCTGGTGATCGATCGATTCGCGATTCCTACGACTATGTAAGTGCGGAATCCAAACATAATCGTTATTGAGGTAATTGAATGAAACACATAAATATGAAAACACGAAATCAATAAGAACAGGAGATATAAATCTGATTCCTTTATCATTAGTCGAATGATTACAATGAATAAATCCGTTTACAATACATCTACGATGATTACGGATTACAATCAACGAGACGACTCTTGATAATCGAATAATATGGGCGGCATCTCGAGGTATAGATCTCTACCTCGAGAACCTAGTGAATGACATCTGTTGCAACTAAAATCATTAACCAAAAACCGAAACCTAAGATCTCTATTTATAGGCTAGAAATGGGCTGGGCTTCAAACTCGTGGGCTTCCAAACACGTGCTACAGTAACACGTGTTTAGTCAAACTCGTGTTACTGTTCACACGAGTTTGGTCTAAACTCGTGGCCTCCACACGAGTTTGGTCTAAACTCGTGGCCTCCACACGAGTTTGGTCTAAACTCGTGGCCTCCACACGAGTTTGGTCTAAACTCGTGGCCTCCACACGAGTTTGGTCTAAACTCGTGGCCTCCACACGAGTTTGGTCTAAACTCGTGGCCTCCACACGAGTTTGGTCTAAACTCGTGGCCTCCACACGAGTTTGGTCTAAACTCGTGGCCTCCACACGAGTTTGGTCTAAACTCGTGGCCTCCACACGAGTTTGGTCTAAACTCGTGGCCTCCACACGAGTTTGGTCTAAACTCGTGGCCTCCACACGAGTTTGGTCTAAACTCGTGGCCTCCACACGAGTTTGGTCTAAACTCGTGGCCTCCACACGAGTTTGGTCTAAACTCGTGGCCTCCACACGAGTTTGGTCTAAACTCGTGGCCTCCACACGAGTTTGGTCTAAACTCGTGGCCTCCACACGAGTTTGGTCTAAACTCGTGGCCTCCACACGAGTTTGGTCTAAACTCGTGGCCTCCACACGAGTTTGGTCTAAACTCGTGGCCTCCACACGAGTTTGGTCTAAACTCGTGGCCTCCACACGAGTTTGGTCTAAACTCGTGGCCTCCACACGAGTTTGGTCTAAACTCGTGGCCTCCACACGAGTTTGGTCTAAACTCGTGGCCTCCACACGAGTTTGGTCTAAACTCGTGGCCTCCACACGAGTTTGGTCTAAACTCGTGGCCTCCACACGAGTTTGGTCTAAACTCGTGGCCTCCACACGAGTTTGGTCTAAACTCGTGGCCTCCACACGAGTTTGGTCTAAACTCGTGGCCTCCACACGAGTTTGGTCTAAACTCGTGGCCTCCACACGAGTTTGGTCTAAACTCGTGGCCTCCACACGAGTTTGGTCTAAACTCGTGGCCTCCACACGAGTTTGGTCTAAACTCGTGGCCTCCACACGAGTTTGGTCTAAACTCGTGGCCTCCACACGAGTTTGGTCTAAACTCGTGGCCTCCACACGAGTTTGGTCTAAACTCGTGGTCAATCAACGAGTTTGGTTTTAATTATTTTACGTTTTTGGTCCCTAAAGTTGTATATGTTTTCACTTTTGGTCCCTAAAGTTGTATATTTTTTCATTTTTGGTCTTAAAGGTGAAAATGACAGAAATGCCCTCACGTGTTTGGCACGTGTAAGGGTTAACGGCCAAAATCTAACTCGTTAGGTCGCGGAGTGTAAAATGAAAAAAACGACCAACTTTAGGGGTTTTTTTGTAATTAATTCACTTTATGGTCAAAACTGTGAAATTTGCCAAGTTGAGGGACGAAAAATGTAATTTTCTCTAAAATATAAATTATCGTAATGAAACCTTAACATATTTTAATATTAAAAAACAGAAAGATTGCTATACAGATAAAATTAAAAAGAAAGGTAAACAACAAATACCTGATTCTCCAGCGCCATTGATATCCTTTTTCAAATGAATTTTCACAAAGATAATGTGAAAGAAGAGTATTCAAGAGAAAACCGATCAAAAAAGATAAAGAAAAAAAAACAGTAAAAAAAAAGTGTTAGGTGGGAGAGATCTTGAACGGTTGTTTTAGATCAGGTAGATAATATGAGGGTTTGGTGTAAATATTTTTTTTAACTTTAAAATATTTAATTAAACCAAATTGGTCTAATAATTCGTTATTAAAAGGTGTAACATTTCTTGGGCTAGAAAAATTCCTGGGCTTCAAATATTCCGGCCCACCATAATTTGGATTAAAACAAACTATTATTAATATCATATTTTCAATCATAAAAGTAAAATGTAGTTTTATTAATAAAAAAACAAATACAAATAATTTATAAATTTATTTTAATTACAATACAAATAAAATAAATAACTTAATGTATATAGCAATTTTTGGTCTAATAATTTATACATTCGAGACTACATTTTATTTTATAAACAACTTTTCATTCATAATCAGAACGTATTTCAATTTACTTCATTAGACAAAATTCATCGCATACAAAACAAATAAAACATGGTTATTTCTTCTATACAAGTGTGTAAAAAAAACAAATTCAATGTTATTCTTTATTCCACCCGTGTTTAACACGGGATTAAAATCTAGTATATAGGGTAAAGTTCATATGAAAACTGTTCACATATGAACATAAGTAAGATTAAGTATAACTTAATTTGTTCATATGTGAAACGAATTTGTTCACATATACATTCACCTATGAACATCAAGTTATAATTTAGAAGTTCTTATGATTCTTTAAATTCAAATGGTTCTCACATGAACCTTTTTCTATATATATAAAAATCACATATTCTCATCTTTCTCTCTAAGATAAAAAATTTTAGTGGCATATTGTTCTAATCTGACTATTAAATTACACGAATTTCTGGAATGAAATATTAGACTTTCAAAAACTCCTTATTAATTCATCCCGACAAATGTAAAAGATGAGACTTGAATCTGAATGGATTTTGAATGGATTTTTCTAATGTCAAAAACTTTACAAGATTAGTATCCCTGCCATAAGTTGACTTATATATATCTTTAAAGAAAGAACAAATAGTTGACTTATGTTGCATGTGAATAGCCTAAAGAATCAACTTAAAAGGTGTTTTTTGGAATTTTATGAAACGTATATTAATATATATACTAAAAACAAAGGTACGGATTTACGTGTAAAGAATATATAGTAACTTTTTATTCTTTTTATTTTCACCACAATACTTTAACTCTTTACACTTTTAGCACTAAACTTTTATACTTTTTTATTTTCTTTTTATTTTCACCACAATACTTTAACTCTTTACACTTTTGGCACTAAACTTTTATGACTACTTTCACTTTCACACAAACTTTTTATTCTTTTTATTTTCACCACAATACTTTAACTCTTTACACTTTTAGCACTTAACTTTTATACTTTTTGATTTTCACCACAATACTTTAACTCTTTAGACTTTTAGCACTAAACTTTTATACTTTTTTAGTTTCACCACAATACTTTAACTCTTTACACTTTTAGCACTAAACTTTTATACTTTTTTATTTTCTTTTTATTTTCACCACAATACTTTAACTCTTTACACTTTTAGCACTAAACTTTTATACTTTTTTATTTTCTTTTATTTTCACCACAACATTTAAGCCTCTTACACTTTTAGCACTAAACTTTCATGCGAACTACTTTCACTTTCACACAAAACTTTTACTGTTCGTTTTTTAACTGACAAATGTCAACTTTTGTTTTATTCTTAATCATTTGAATAATATATGTTTTCTTCAAAAAGTTTGTGGTTTCTTAACCTCGATCCATGAACGCATACCTATTTGTAACGCATTTTGTCATCGTTATCGAAATGTCGTAAATAATATTAAAAATATTTCATTGTCATATCTTTTTTTATTATTGATATTATATTTGTCACATATTTCTTATTCTTCTAAAAGTGTTGTTATCGATATTAATATACTTATTTTTAGACATTTAGTTATTTTTACAAAAAAAAAATATTTGTATAGATTTGAATATTTTTTTCTATTAGACTGTTAACAAATGTAATGTCTCTCGGGGCAACGCCCGGGTGACATATCTCGTATATACTATCTTGAACTAACATTTCCAAACTTATATCCTTATGTATTTTACTCACTTAACCATGCATGTGTATGACTAAAAGGATACTCATACAGTCATACAATACAATACGACAGTTTTGAATATATCGTGAAGAATTCATTGTTAATCATGTCATTAAAATATACCATTATATGTTATGAAAGAAGTCGTTAATCATCGTGTTAAAAAATGATATATGCAAGTCTGTGTCAACTCATACATTTATCTTCACCACATATGTAGTAGCCACCAACTTTGAAAATAAAACTTTTAAGTATGTCGTAGGTTGACGGTCTGAATAATATTATGACTTTTAGCAACACGTGACAGGTGTCTAACTTGTTGCCAGAATGCCAGCTCGGATTAAACTTTGACCTCGTCTATATTTTTTTCTTGGACTTTTTGACCCCCTCTATTAATTGTGCTAGCTTTTAAAGTCAACCAATTTATATCGGCCGCGTGTATTAATTCAAGTTGTTGAGTCCTTTTGGAAACAAAAATAGGTCCGTGTGTGTATGAATTTACTCGAAGACGTCCGTACAATGTGTAGCTTCAACCAATTAATAATGGATGGCCAAGTTGCAACTTTGGGCAAGCCAAGTCTTCATGGCTAGAGCAACTGATCCTCAAGTTGATCCAATAGCAATATATGTCAGCCCTTATAAAATCTCTACCATCAGCCCTTTGTAAATTCACACTCACTGAATTACAATTAATACATACCAAAAATCACTTATTCATACACACTCATAAAGCAACCATGTATTCACGAATACGGCTAGCAGTAGTAGTAATAGTAATAACAATGGCATTTTTGGGGCCAGTAAGTTCTCAACAGACAGATTGTGAAAGATCAACTTGTGACTTGTGATAGATCGTCTGGCGATCCCATACTTTTTCTTAATAATAGCACCATTGTTATTACAAATATGGTGCCGGCTAATAGTACGATAAGGGTCATGGGTGATGTTGCCCGTGATTGTTACAACAGCCCTGATCAAGAAACACGCAACAACGCATGGGTGAGTTTGAGGAATTTCTGGATCTCAGACACTAACCGCTTTGTTGCCATTGGGTGTCAGACAGACGCATACGTGATAGGAAGAAAAGGAACGAACCAGATCTTGACCGGATGCGTTTCTACATGTAATGGTAGCAACAGTGATATCACAAATGGAACTTGGTCAAGTGAGACTAACTAGCAACAATACAATGGCAGTGAATCCTTGTAGCCATGCTTTTGTCGTTGAACAAGGCGGGTACAACTATTCTACCACTGATCTTTTAGATTTTAGAAGTGAGAAGATGCCGATATTACTTGTATGGGCAATTGGAAACAAGACCTGCGACAAAGTCGATAAGGAAGCTGACGATTTCTTATGCAAAGGAAGAACATTATAATTGTCTTAAGGCTTGTAGGGTGCAAAGTGTAAATGGCAATAAGAAAAACATTGTGTCTGTTCAAGAAAAGGGCCCGGCAGTTTTCGGCCTCACACAGCAAACAGACATGATGGTCGGAAGAGACATGTCGCTTGTGAAACAGCACAATATTAGAGAATAACCGCCATATCAACTAGTATATATAGGATGTTAGTTTCAGTTTTATGTAATCAAAATTGTACAGCGATTGTATATTTGATTCAATGTTAATTGAGTGATTCAATTACACAAACCTTGTTCTTCAATTTCGTTTCAATCCTGGGCATCAGTGGTATCAGAGCTGGATGAAGAATCATTGAAGAAGGCTGTTCGTTTGTGATGAACAACAACCAGAAACGAAACAGAAAATCGAGTGATTCGATTATGAAGAACAAGGAAAACAGGGGCGGTTCCATTCGGGAATAAGAACAGAAAACAGGGATTATTTTCTGTTGTGTAGAAGATCGAGTGACTCGATTCAAAGAACAAGATTGATTGTTTGCGGTGTGAAGCCACGAACAGGGGGTAGCGGTTTCTTAAAAGAAGAAGACGAGTGGATTGATTGATTGTGATAATCGGACAACGACAAAATAAAAGGGAGATTCATTGTTGTTGTGCGACCAAAAGAGAGAATAAAACAATTTCTTTGGTGACTTACAAAGGAATAACAGTGAGTGATCAAAATCTTGCCGGTCAAGAAAAAACACAAAAACAGAATCAACGATTTTCAAGGAGAGAAATCGATAAAGAGATCGAGGCTGGTACGAAGAAACAAACAAAAATAAAAGGGTTTTTGGATTCTGTTTTCGACTTTGATTGTTGATAAAAGAAAAAGGGATTCAAGGATAAGAACGAGAAGTTCTTTTTTGAGAAAAGTTGTATGGTTACAATAAGTGGTGGAGAAAAGGAAAAAGTCAGACAAGATTTTTTGTGAGGCTAACTTGGGAATTGAAGATTAGAAGAAAAGAAGGCATAGAAGTCGATAGTTCTTTAAACTAAAAACAAGAAGTTTTGGGTTGGTTGCTTTCAAAAGGAGAATTAACAACAAGTTGAGGAATTGATTTTTGGTGAAATCAAGATCGAGAAGATCAAAAGTAAAAAAGGGACAGAAGTCAACAACAACGATTGTCTAATTCGTGTGATACGATATAACCCGTGATGGATACAAAGTTTTAGAACATATTGTGAGAAGGAACCGCGAACAGGATTTTTAACGTGTGAGACGTTCATATGAAGACGATTGATCATGTGATGTGATCAAATCGCAAAGGAATATCCAAAGGAAAAATAAGATTGGTGTGAAGCCAAACATTCAAGAAGTTCGTGTGATATGAACCAAAGATACAAGATCGTGTGACGCGATCAAGACAAAGCCGTGTGATGCGGAAAAGTAACCTGTGATGGGTACAATCAAGGATTCAGAGAATGGATCAAGACAAAGCCGTGTGATGCGGAGAAGTAGCCTGTGAAGGGTGGATTGACAAGATTCAGTGATTGGATCAAGTCAAAGCAAAGACCGTGTGATGCGGGAAATAACCTGTGAAGGGCGTAGTTAATTCAGTGATTGAATTATAAGGAAACACGTGTGATGCGGTTTCAATCCGTGAAGGATCAAATTCTGTGAGAGAATTAAAGGTTATGTGAAATGACCAAGTTTACCGTGAAGGATGGTTCGTGAAGAACAAGATCAGCGACTGATCAAAATGCAGATGGTGTGATGCCAAGTGGTGAGAAACCACAAAGCAAGTTTGTGTGAAGCAGACTCATGTGAAACAAGTTTGTGTGAAGCAGACTCATGTGAAGCAAGTTTGTGTGAAGCAGACTCGTATGAAGCAAATTTGTGTGAAGAAAAGTTCGTGAGGAACAAAAGATGGTGTGACGTCATCAAAGATTTATTAAAGACAAAGTTTGTACTGCAAGTCGAGAAGATTTGGGTCAAGCAAGAGAATAGGCGTGATGCCAAAGACAGATGGATATCTGAAGATTAGAAGAGCAAGTCTTAAACAATTAGGGGGGAGAATGTTGGAATTATAATTGTTTAAGACTTGTAGGGTGCAAAGTGTAAATGGACAATAAAAGAAACATTGTGTCTGTTCAAGAAAAGGGCCCGGCAGTTTTGGGCCTCACACAGCAAACAGACATGATGGTCGGAAGAGACATGTCGCTTGTGAAACAGCACAATAGTTCAGCAATAACCACCACATACAACTAGTATAATAGGATGCTTATTTCAGTTTCTGTAATCAAATTGTACAGAGATTGTATATAGTTTGATTCAATGTTAATTGAGTGATTTCAATTACAAACCTTGTTCTTCAATTTCATTTCAATCCTGGGCAAAGGAAACAGTGAATGCATTCAAGAATATGCTGGTCCTGGATATCGTTGTCGTTGCAAGAAGGGTTATGCTGGCAACCCTTATATTAAAGATAACTGCACAAGTAAGTACAGTAAATTCCACATAATATGGCTATGCCTTTTCTTCTTTATTTCAATCCTTCGGTCCTTGTTGCATCAGAGACTTGGTAAATAACAACACGATTTGATCACGATTTTCTTTTCTACAGATATTGATGAGTGTACAGTCGGAACTCATAATTGCAACGGTGAATGCATTGATACTCAAGGAAGCTATATATAGATGCCGGTGTCCAAATGGTCAACCTGGAGAATACAGTTGTGCTAAATGTAAGCCAATGCTTCTTGTTGCAGGTACCTCAGTTGCTGGCTTATTTCTGCTTTTACTCTTTACCTGGATATACTTGGGACTCAATAGGCGTAAGAATTTGATTCTTAGAGAAAAGTTTTTTAAGCAAAATGGTGGAATAATGTTGCAGCAAAGAATTTCCGGGGATGGGGGTTCTCAAATTCAAGCTAAACTCTTCACATTAGAGGAGCTTAAAAAGGCAACCAACAACTATGATGAGAGCAGGAGTATTGGAAAGGGTGGCTTTGGCACAGTATTTAAAGGCGCTCTACCCGATGACAGAATAGTCGCCATAAAGAAGTCCAAGATAGTAGATCAAACCGAAACCCAAGTTGAGCAATTTATCAATGAAGTGCTTATCCTTTCCCAAGTCAATCACAGAAATGTGGTGAAGCTGATTGGTTGCTGCCTGGAAACAGAAGTTCCTTCATTAGTTTACGAATTTATTCCAAATGGCACCCTCTTTGATCACATCCACAACGAATACAAGTCGAAGGCTATTTCTTGGGACATTCGACTAAGAATAGCAACAGAGACAGCTGGAGCACTTTCATATTTACACTCTGCAGCGTCTGTCCCAATTATTCACCGAGATGTCAAATCGATGAATATACTTATTGATAGTAGCTATGTAGCAAAAGTAGCTGATTTTGGAGCGTCAAGGCTAATTCCTATGGATCAGAAGGAATTAGCAACAATGGTGCAAGGAACACTAGGTTACTTGGATCCGGAGTACTTTCACACAAGTCAACTGACTGAAAAGAGCGATGTTTATAGTTTCGGGGTAGTACTGGTGGAAATTCTAACCGGAAAGAAGATTATTAACTTCGATAGGCCAGAGAAACAAAGGAATTTAATCAAACATTTTATTCTTGCAACTAAAGGAAGTTCCTCACGATATCATCCTAGTTTCAAGGCTTGCACAAAGATGCTTACAACTTAAAGGAGACGAAAGGCCTACCATGAAGGAAGTGGCATTAGAGCTGGAAGGAATATCGGCATCAGTGATTGACAAGCATCCATGGGTGAAAAGTAGTTCAAATGAAGAAGTAACTGAATATTTGCTTAACGGACCAAGTGATAACTCTGAAGACACCGATGACACTGATACAAGCCCACAAGCTTTTTATAGCATGATCTGCAAGCCTAAGATAACACCAATGGCTAGTGGTAGGGAGTGACCAGATCAGCCAGCATATCATTTTATGAAATTACTAAATTTTGATGTATGTAATTTGTTCTTTCTGCTAAATGTTGTGCAGTCTATTGTAGTGCTTTAAGATTGTAGTTAGTATATAAACATGTTATCTCATGTATTTGTTACAACTTGAATCTTAATTGTAAAATCTTTTCTTTCTAACTCTGTTGTGTAAGAAATTCTCTCTAGACACAGATTAGAACAAATCCACCATTAGTTCACCTGATTCAATAATAAACGATACGAAAATTGGTATCAAATCTTGTAACACCCCAACAAGGCGGAATCATGAGGGTTACATACTAAGCACAGCACGACATGGAAATTAAGTAGAGACAATCTAAATGCATTAAAAGGATTGAACAATCCATACAATTCAATCAAATACAAGTACCGGACCATACAAAAATGCATAAGGAGCACGACCATCAAACGTTTACAAAAGAGAGTACAAAAGATGGCATATGATCCTAAGCATAACCCATAAGCGGGAACTATGAATCACGGATCCAAGAATAGTCCAAGTCCAATCCTAGCATGCAACAAATCAATCAATCATCCAACACGTCTTTGGTTAACCTGTTCACCTGAAAAGTGTACTAAAACGTGTCAACATAAAGTTGGTGAGTTCGTAGGTTTAAGTAATGAAAATCAAGTGTCGGGATATCAACCGTTATCGATAAGAGAGGATTAGAATACCTAATCACGTCAAAGTCAATCCAATAAACGTCAACGTTTCAATAATCGTCAATACATATAATAACGTCATAATATGGGCTAAATAACCCGTATCCCGTGTATGATCATGCCGGGTGTGGATTCGTCAATCCACCGTCACGTCAATACATAAATATTACTCCATCCGTCCCATTAAAAGTGTCATAGTTTGAATTTTCAAAGTCTTTTGTTCTAAAGTTTGACCTTAAATAACTTTTTTTGTGTTATATAACATTTGATGAAAGTTATATGAATTGATTCGGTTTTAGATGTGTTTTCATCGGTATAATTTTCATCAAATTTTATATAACACAAATAATTATATTTAAGGTCAAAGTTAAAAACAAAGACTTTGAATATTCAAAACAAGACACATTTAATGGGACGGAGGGATACATAATATACGTCATA
>CM067170.1:15121358-15188858 GCA_034093135.1 Erigeron breviscapus
GTGCCTAAGTTTTGTTCGCTATTCGACTATGATTATTGTAATATAGATTCCAACTTTTGTGCACGGTTAGTTTGCTGGATTTGTCAATTTCGTGGATTTGGTTTTATGAACAGAAAGCGTGAATTGAAAGTTCTGCTTAATCAGATTTAAAGTTTGTTGTTTCTGCATGTTTGTTTAGTGATTTGGAATGTGTTTGAACTAAGGTTGATGTTAATTCTGGTTGAAATGAGATAATTCACATTTTTGATTGAGATTGTACTCGGTTTTAGGCTGTTTTAATTTGTATTTGATGTTAATCGAAACAAATTTGTGTTATTCGCATTTTGTATGGATTAGTAGATTACTGGTTAACTCTCTTAGTTGTTAAGTTGCATTAGCTTTTTTTGATCTTGTTTTCGCATTTTTGTGAGCATTTCTGGGTTATTCATATAGGCAATATGTTTCTCGATACTTTGAGGAGTTCAGCTTTTAACTGTAGTTGATAATTTCTTAGTATTGTAGTTCGGCATCCAAGTACTTCGTGTTTTAGTTTGTGTGACTGTGTTCAAATTTAAAATACTTAATCATTGTAATCTTCAGTATTTGGTTTGATTGTATTGTTCATGTGTTTGAAAATTAATTTTTGTAAGTTGCTGATACTTATAAAAACCAGAACTGCAATTTACGGTTAACTAAATTTCGAACTACAAGCGTGATTATTACTAAAACTCAAACTGCGGGTACATTTCGTACTAAAACACGAGGCAAAATAAAGTTTGTGCTAAAACTTGACTGAATTTCCTTTTTATTATAAAACCCGGACTGAGTTGTTTGTTTGAATCAAAACTCAAATAGAGGTGCTGAATCATATTCTGTTTCTATTAAAACCTGAGCTAGTGTGTCTATTTGTACCAAAACTCAAACTATTTGTCCATTTCTATAACATTAATTCGAACTGCACAGCTGCAACTAATGTTCCAATTTTGAGGTCAATTTTTTGGCAGTCCACATCGTACTTAGTTTGGCTTTTAGTTATCTGTGGAAGTTCGGATTTTAGTTCATTGTGTTATCTCGTTTTTTTGCTGTTTCTTTAGTTCATATTTTAGTTGTTTATCTGGGTTCCGTTTCTAGCTTTACCCATTTTGTCCATTATCCAAGCTCTATTTTTTTAGTTTTGTTGTATCTTTCTATCATTCTTCAACCAACTGTTTCAAGTGTGTGATTAGATAAGATTATAAACAGCATCCAAGACCAAGCCGTCGGTTCTGTTTTGCGGTGAATATTCACAATTGAATGACCCTGTTAGAATTCTTATTGTCGTGTCGTGTTGAAGCTTGCCACTTTGTATAAAGGTGAAGTAAGCGTGGAGTTCCATATCCGTTGTTTTTGAACTTGATAAGAAGTTTGTCTCAAAATCTTGAAGATGTATTATACGTGTGTTAGGTCGAAAATTGACCAAGTATAATTTGTTCAGAAATAGCTGAAGCTCAGTGAAGAATACTTGTACAGAATTCTGAAGTCGTTCAGAATTAGTTCACTGAAGCTTCACTTCAGTTCAGATCAACGTATCAGAATACCATTCAGAATGAAGTCAAAGACTGAAGTCTGAAGAAAGAGAATCAGCTCAGATGTGGAGTTCAGAAGTTGATTCTACCTGATCGAAGACTGAAGCATCTCAGTGTAAAAGTAATTACACACTTTTACACTGATTACGAGGAAGACTTTTTACTTTACATACATTTACCCAGTTAATAGATTTAACTATTAATAAAAGTACGAGGTAAAGTAAAGGTTGGGAATAAGGTATGATAAGTCACATCAATTGACTTATACACTTAACCTTAAAAGTACGCATGTAAGGAATTAACTTTAATTCCTTAAATGCTCCCAACCATATTTGTACGATCTGGTCCACGTCATCATGGACTTGGTCTATAAATATAAGTCTTCTCACAACTTGCAAATGGCTTGAAACTTTAGCATTGCAACTTGTGAGATATACTCTAAGTAAACCTTACGAGTATTTCCAAGTTATTAGATCACTTGTATTTCTAGGTTGTTTAGATATTTACACTTGGGTGTTTATCTTTGTTTCGCAACAACCTTTGTATTTGTTTATATCAATAAATCAAATACATTGAAAAAGTACATCGTGTCTCAATGCTACATACTTGAAATATACATATTATTTATATAGTTTCAGCACTTATTGTTTCTAGCATTTACTTTCAGTATCTTTACCTTATTGATTATCCATATCTGGATCGTATTCTGAACTGGTCATCTTCCAGTTAGAACTACTTGCCAGTCGGGTATTAACCATCTATATTTGGGACTCACAATTGGTATCAGAGCAGCAAGGTTGAATTATATTAATTCATTAACTTTTGATCTGCAAAGATGGTTGACCAAATGTTCAATACAGGCCCTGACCCTAATGCTAATGCTAATGCTAATACTACTCCACCTACTCCACCCCCTATCATCAACAACAATATACCATCGCATAATGTGCACGTACACTTTCCAAATAATCCTGTTCCCAAGTTTGATGGGAACAGTGAAATTTTTCAAACATGGAAAGCATGCATGCTCAAATATATTGCTGGTGTTGAAAGACATTTGACCGATATTCTTAAAGAAGGACCCTTTGTCCCCATGAATGCCTCCACTGTTGTCAGAAATGCCGATGGGACTCCTAGGGTTTCACCTAAGGAGAAGGATCATTGGTCTGAAGAAGATCATAGGCTGGTAGATCTTGATACCAAGCTACAAAATATGATCTTGTATGCTGTTCCTGAAACTCTTATGCCCACCCTTGTTTTACTTGAAAATTCAAAATTAATGTGGGAGGAACTCATGACACAGTTTGAAGGCACTTCTGAGACAATTGTCACAAGAAAAGTTGCTTTAAATAAAAGATATGAGTCTTTTTTTGCTATCCCTGGTAAAACTTTAACTCAAACATACATCAGATTTACTAATCTGGTAAATCAATTGAAAGCCCTGGGTGTAACTAAAGACAAATAAATTTTGTTAGAAAAATTTTGTGACATCTTACCTTCTAAATGGGAAAACTTGATCTTGGTTTTAAGACAAGGAAAAACCTTGCACAGTCACACTCTTGCTTCCCTATATGGAGCCTTCAGATACACTGAAGAGAACAAAGCTGAGAGAGCTGTGGCTGAGCAAGATGCCAAAAATCATGCTTCTACCAGTTCAGTCATGGTTCAGAATTCTGAGCCACATGGGACTGCTCTACTATCTTCTGAGAGTGATCATTCTGACTCGATGAAGAAGATGGTCTCTGAAATGTTAAAAACTGGTATTTCTGGTAATGTAACTCATAGTTGTGATGAGGATGACAATGATGATCTGGTTGCCATGCTGGCTAAAACATTCAATCGTTTTAAGGCCAAATCTAATCGATCTGGCAAACCATTTGCTTCCAGCGCTTCTATTGATAAATCTAATCTTGAATGCTTTAAGTGTGGCAAGAAAGGACATTTCATGAAGGAATGCAGATCTAGTCAGCCTTCATCATCACAATCTGCCCCTAATCATTCTATTTTTTAGAAACCTGATGACAGCTATAAGGCTAAGTACAAGAAGCTGAAAGCCCAAATAGCTCTCATGGCTATGATTGCCAAGACTGAAAAATGGGAAGAATCTGATGAATCATCTGATGATGAGGAAGAAGTTAGGGATATGTGTTTCATGGCACGTGAAGATCAAGGTCATTTGGTCAAGTCTGATGTTGAATCTGGTCGATGGGTGGATATAGTCATGAAAAAGGTTAGTGACTTTGGTTTGAAAGTAATGAGGAACAAAAACTGGACCTTTTGGTTCTTTTAGAGGCTGACATTTCATTTGTCGAAACTGTGCGTTCAGAAAGCCTAAAAATGTTTGAAAATAATACTTCTGAACTGAACGCCAGTCAGGCCAGACTAAAAGAGCTGAAAGATGTTCATTTGGCTTTAAAAGTTATCAGTCTATGGTTGCCACTTTAGAGTTGGAAAAAGAAGAATTAAAAACCATCCTTGAAAAGGAACAGAAAATAATTAAATCTTGGATGAAAGCTCCAAAACCAGATGCTGCAATTAAAAATACTTTTGCAACTCAAAGAACAGCATATGAATCTGGTGATCTTCATTTGGCATCTATAATCACTGATTTAGATGCACTTCCAAAGGAAATAAAACCAGAAATTATTTTTCCTAAAGTTGGCAAACAGAAAACTGTGACTGATAGGGCCCAGGAACAATCTGAGGGTAAATCTGAAACAGCTCAGACAACTGTTTCAGAAAAGAAGGCTAAAACCAAAAAGCCATCCCCTCAGACTTCATCTAAGGTTCCAAAAGGCCAAAAGAAGAAGAAAAAATCTCCCCCACTGAGCCTTCTACCTCAGATTCAGGTAAGGCTCAGGTGTCTAATGAAGAATCAATTTTGTTAAGGTTAGAGAGTCAATTCAGTTATTGGCTAGACAAGTGCAGAGTTGTAATGCACGTTTAAAAAATGTTGAAACCACTCCTCTTCAACCTAAGCAAAATGCAAAACCTTTTTCCAAACAAATCAAGCAAAAATCTGAGAAGAAAAAGGTTGAACCCCCATCAAACCAACTGTTTTTGTGTCATCTGAGATTATGACTGAGATCCCCTTCGATCCTTCAGTTCCTTATGAACCAAAGAAATCTGAGACTGCTAAGGGAGAGTCTAGCGAACCCATCACAAGATGGGTTCCCAAAAAGAACTAATCTTTGTGTTTGTGCAGGGAGACCGAAAGAAGAATATATGGTATCTTGACAGCGCTGCTGGCAGAACCATGACTGGTTATCAAACCCTGCTGGAGGAATATAGGGTGCAAGAGGGGCCCTCAATAACATTTGGTAATGATGAAAATGGAAAAACTGAGGGATATGGTATTATGAATAATGGACAAGTCAAATTCACACGTGTTGCATATGTGAATGGTTTGAAATATAACCTGATCAGTGTCAGTCAACTGTGTGATGATGGCTTCAAGGTATTATTTGATATTTCACAGGGCACCATATTCAACAGAGATGGAAAGGTAGTATTGATTGCACCAAGAAAGGAAACATTTATATCATTGATATGAATAGTTCACCCACTGAACAATGTTTCTACACAAAGGCAGATGAAGACACAAACTGGTTGTGGCACAAGAGACTATCCCATCTGAACTTCAAGAATATTAACAAGTTGTCAAGAAAACAACTTGTGGATGGGATACCCTCAATGTCTTTCAATAAAGACAAGCCATGTCCGGGTTGTGAAATGGGTAAGCAGAAAAGAGCTTCATTCAAGACAAAGCAAAGTTTTAGTATAACTGAACCTCTTCACATGCTTCACATGGACCTCTTTGGACCAGTGAATGTTCAGACAAGAGCAGGAAAGAAGTATACCCTTGTTGTTGTTGATGAATATTCAAGATATTGCTGGGTAATTTTCCTCAGATCCAAGAGTGAAGCTGCTGCTGAAATCATTGCTCTCATCAAACAAATTGAACTCAAGCATAAGCGAAAAGTTTGTCAGCTCAGAAGTGACAATGGCACTGAATTCAGAAATGCCACTCTGGAGTCCTTCTGCACTGAAACTGGCATATTTCAGAACTTCTCCTCAGCCCACACACCAGAGCAGAATGGTGTAGTAGAAAGAAAGAATCGTACACTGATTGAAGCTGCTAGAAGTATGCTAAATGAATCTGGTCTTCCCAAGAATTTCTGGGCTGAAGCTGTTGCAACTGCTTGCTACACTCAGAACAGATCTGTCTATCAAAAGACACAAGAAGACAGCCTATGAAGCACTCAGAAATAGAAAGCCTAATATTGGATATTTCCATGTATTTGGATGTCCAGTATACATTCTGAATGATTCCAGTCAGCTTGGAAAATTTGATGCAAAAGCTGATGAAGGGTACTTCCTAGGATATTCAACAAATCGCAAAGCCTTTAGAGTCTATAACAAGAGACTTGAAAAGGTTGATGAGTCAATTCATGTTACCTTTGATGAATCTAATTCTGCAATCTTTAAGAATTCTATTCTTGTACCACCCTCAGAAAGTCCAATAAGTTTTGGTGATTCTGATCCTATTGCCAATCTGATCAGTCACCTGAACCTGCTTCTGAACATCTCAGTTCAGAACCAACAATAAACAAGTCAAGCAACATTCCATTCTATCCTCCAGTCAGTTTTAAACTACCTTCTGAACTGACTATTGGATCAGATGTACATGCTGCTTCACCTCAGATATCAGGTTCCACTGAATTACCCCAATCTGAACAGTTTCATGATGCAAATCATGATCTGCAAGAGGAAGATGATGAGACTGAGGTAGTCTTTTCTGAAGCACCTCCTGAAGTTATTCAGAGGAGTTCTTGCACTGATATCATTGTTCATCCTGGTCATTACACTAAGTGGACAAGAGCACATCCAATTGAGCAAATCATTGGAAATTCCACTAGTGGGGTTCAGACCAGAAGAGCCACAAGCGATCAATGCTTAAATGTCAGCTTCTTATCACTGATAGAACCGAAGAAGATTGACGAGGCTATGAAAGACCCTAGCTGGATTGAAGCCATGCAAGATGAGCTCAATCAGTTTAAAAGGAACGATGTTTGGGAACTTGTTCCTTGTCCCAGTGATCTAAAGAAAGAACCAATTGGGACAAGATGGGTCTTCAGAAACAAGATGGATGAAGATGGCCATGTGATTCGAAACAAGGCAAGACTTGTTGCAAAGGGTTACTCACAAGAAGAAGGAGTAGACTTTGATGAAACTTTTGCACCAGTTGCCAGACTAGAAGCTATCAGAATTTTCTTAGCTTTTGCAGCTCATCATGAGTTCAAAGTCTATCAGATGGATGTTAAAAGTGCATTTTTGAATGGTGAATTGGAAGAAGTTGTGTATGTGTATCAGCCACCAGGGTTCATAAATGAAGAAATACCTCATTGGGTGTACAGACTGAACAAGCATTATATGGTCTGAGACAAGCACCTAGAGCCTGGTATGATACTCTTACTAAACATCTTCTGAAAAATGGTTTTAAAGGGGTGCAATAGATAACACTTTATTCATATTGCATGATAAAAGTGATATCTTACTTGTACAAATTTATGTCGATGATATTGTGTTTGGGTCTACAAATAACAAAATGTGTAAACAGTTTTCTGAAATAATGTCATCTGAGTATGAAATGAGTATGATGGGTGAACTGACATATTTTCTGGGTCTTCAAGTGAAACAAACCAGTGATGGTATTTTTATAAATCAAGAAAAATATGTCAGAGATTTATTAAAGAAATATCAATTTGATTCTGTCTCATCAAAAGATACTCCCATTTCTGCACCATTAACTTTGGACTCAGATCCCAATGGAAAACAAGTGGATCCCACAAAATATCGTGGTATGGTGGGATCCCTCATGTACTTAACTGCTAGTAGACCTAACATAATGTTTGCAACATGCCTTTGTGCAAGATTTCAGTCTGATCCCAGAGAAGCACACGCAAATGCTGTGAAAAGGATTTTCAGATACCTTAAAGGTGTCCCCAGACTTGGTCTTTGGTATCCCAAAGGCTCAAGTCTAGATCTAATGGGTTATTCAGATTCTGATCATGCAGGTTGTAAAATAGATAGGAAAAGTACCACAGGTGGGTGTCATTTCCTAGGTGGCAAATTGGTTAGTTGGACAAGTAAGAAGCAGACTGTAGTATCACTCTCCACAGCTGAAGCTGAATACATTTCTGCAGCCAGTTGCTGCGCTCAGATTTTGTGGATGAAGAACCAACTAATTGATAAAACTAGAATTCGAGCTTTAGTGTGTGTTAATGGAGTTTTCTAGTGAGAGAAAGTAGAGAGAGAGTAGAGAGATGTCAGGGAAAGATTAGTTTGTATTATGTGGTAAAAAGGTTACAAATTACATTATGGAGGGGGTTTATATACATAAGAGCTATTTACACTATGCCCCCTTCCATATTAACAAGTTTACATTCTAAGTACAAAATGACATAAGGTATACAAATCAACTACTACATTTATATTTCTAACAATCTCCCCCTTAGTAGTGATTTGTGAAAAATATCCAGTCTTGTCTTTCTTTAAGCTCTTGTATTTGGTCTTCCTTTGTTTGGATGCCAGAACCAATTTTCTCCTTCGGGTCTGTCATCAGGAACAACCATGTTGTCTGCAAAGTTTCTTGGAGGAATGTTCTGTGGACCTGGAAGATGACCGGGCGCATACTTGATCCAACAACCTCCTCTTCGACGTACGACGTACTTAGACTTCTGAGCATTCTTTGCTTCTCTCATCATTCTAATGCTGTCTCTGTACTCGAGTCTTTGATTAATCTTGGAGATTGCTTTGTCAAACACTTCCTTTTTCTTTTCATCTTGCTCGTCATCTTGCAGGCACAACAACACATTCTTACAAAACTCCAACGTTCCATCAGAATAGGAAGCAAGTTCATCCATGCGAATGAAAATCTTCTTCTTTCTGCTATTCAAAAAGACAACACCGAAGGATGGTTCTTCAATGATATGACCAATACTTAGCTGTTCAATATCTGTGGTGTATAGACTTTGATCTGGATACGGCACATTAATCTTTCTCTTTACAACTTCAAAACCTATCTGAAAATCTTCCAATGAAGCATATTGAATGCAGCTTGACATATATCTTTTAACAGCTTCAAAGGCAATAACATCTTCACGATATCTCTGCATAGCATTCACAAAATGATTGTAGAGAAAGATAATGTCATCAACTGGCAGCAGCTTGAACTGTGTTTCAGTAAATCTGTAGCTCTTGCCATTATCTCTTTTGACATGAAAACTTGGGATTGAGATAGTGTTTCTTTTAACCAAAATGACTCTGATCAGCACCAAGATTTTGTGATTTCTTTGTTCCTCAAGGAGCTTGGGATTATATTGCTTGGTGAGTTTAAGAAGCTCTTTGTATTCTTCTACTTGTCTTGCTTCCTTAAACTTGTACATTGACTCCAACTCAGGTCTTTTGGTTTTAGTAACTTTGGTAGCTCCACAAAAGATTGGAAATGCTCTTTCCTCCAAAAATCTAGACTTCTTAGCTGCCTCCTTTGGCTTAACACCCAGCGCAACCATTCTTTCCTTATCCCTCAAGAAGTATCCCCGATTAATGAACCTCCTTTGTTCATCAGTCAATTCAGTTGGAAAATAATCAGGGAGAACTTCCTCGGATACTATTGCTTCTTTCAACACTTGCTTATAAGTTGATTTCTTGAAGTTCTGATTTGCAGCCTCAGGAGTCTTTCTCAATTCATCAAAGCTATTGAAGTCTTCAAATGTATAGTGTTGAGGAGTTGTGAAACCCTGAGTAGACGATTCTCCAGCTTCTTTTCTGCTTGATGAACCTGTTCCAAAATAATCAAGATCTGGGAAGTCTTCAAACACAGGCTCCTCAACTGCTTCTACATTTGCTGGATTCTCAACTATCTCCGGCTCATCCAATGTTACATTATCTTTTAAGGCTTCAATATCTGCATCTCTCTCAGCATATTCAACTATCTCATCTTCAATCACATACCCTTCATCTTCATATTCAACAATATTTTCATTTTCTTCATCATCATCATCATCAGAATCATCACCAAAAACTTCAACTAACCTTCTTCTAATCTCATCATTCAAAGAATCATTCTCAACATTTTCAACATTCACACCCTCGGCTCTTTCTTCCATCACCACATCTCCAACATTTCCTTCAACTCTTGCCGAAGTACTATCAATGTTTGTTTGACCTTCTCCTTGGTTCTCCCCCTCGGGGTGATCATCAGAATCAGGATCATCCCGACGAGAAGGAACCGAGGCCGGTCGGCAAGACTCTAACGCCAACAATCTCAATTCAAAAGCAGCAAGCTTTGCATCATATTCAGCCTTTTGACGTTCTACTTTATCTTGTAACTCTTTCACTCTTCTTTCAGTGGCTATTTCTCTTTCTCGCACCTCAAGAGCATTCAACACCCCTCTTTCAGTTACCGTCAACAAATCACCCTCAGACCTTAAAATATTCAATAAAACTTCACAAGCAGCGTCTTTTGTAGGTAAATTTGTTGAGGTTGATGGAATTTCATTTGGTGTTGGTGTTCTTTGTGTTTGTGTAGGAGGTGGAGTAGCCAACCCGGGGGTTGTTGGCACACTTGTGGTGTGACCTAAATTCAGCGATGCTGATTCAGGATTTCCAAGCTGTCCTTGAGGGTCACACAAAGTGGGTCCCTCTCCGCTTGTTCCGGCTCCAGTACTCAACTGGGCTTGTGAATCAGTGTCCCTAGGGGATCTAGACTCTTGTGCAAGAACTGAAGGCGAGAGGTGGGGCTGGTCCTCTCTAATTTCAACACTCTCATCCTCCAAATGAGGAGAGTGTGGTGAGCGTGGTTTATCCCCGTGTATTTCTGAGACTAACTCCTGTTGTGAGGAGTCAGAATGGCTGGGAGAGGTTGGTGCAAACGAGAATGGGCAGTTCTCGATTTCTACCCTAGGGTAAACAACCCGGCTAGACACATTTGTTTGAACTAATGGAGGGCCATCTTTTTCTTTTTGCCCTTGTCCTAACCCGGACCGCACATCCTCTCTGGTATTTTCAACTCCTCCCTCAGTCCCGCCTTGTTCCTCCTGCACAACATCATCTCCAGTGCAAACATTCTCAGGCTCAATCTCAGATTCAACATTATGCACAATTCTTGTTGCTTGTTCAACATCAAACTCCGCTGAGGCACCAGGTTGGTCATTCACATCTGCTGAAGAAGATTCTAGTCTTTGTCTTGCAGAGCTAGACAACTTATGTTTTCTTTTTGATTTCTTCTTCTTTGAAGTCTGCTTTAGAGCACTTCTAGCAGACATTTTAAGTCGTCTACCTGGTGGTGGAGTTGGTTCATCAGGTAGTATTGAAGCAATTGATCGAGGTGGTGTTAGAATTGGTGGATTCGGTGAAACAACGGATGGTAAAGGTGTCGATTGTAAAGGTGAAGATTGTGAAAGGGGAACGGTTGGTGTAGATTGTGTAGATTGTGAAGGTGATGTTTGTGATGTAACGTTCGGTGTGGATTGTGAAACAGGTGATGAAATAGGTTCAGGTGAAGCAACATCTTGCTGAAACATAACTCTTTTAGACTTTCTTTTCCTCTGCTCAGAGGCCCCTTCATCACTAACCCCTCTTTTTCTTTTTGACACACTAGGACCCTCACTTGGCGACCTATGTTCAGCTTGGGAAGGAGTCTGTCGGCTATCAGACCCCATCGCTGAGACTAACCACTCAAGATAAGCCCTAAGGTGAGGACTCTGAGCAGGAACCAGGTTTATCAAAAACGGTGGAATCGGAAAAGGTCTTACGGTTTCACAACTTGTGCCTCTCAAGTTGGATTTATATAAAGCAATCACACATTTAAATCTGTCTTCCAACCTTGGAATTTCTTCTGCATTATCAAGAGCATCTTCGATAACCAGAGTGAAAAATCTGATGAAGGGAATGTACTTTCGGTCTTGTTTATCCTTTCCCTTAACAACTTGAATCAGCTTTTTCCATATTATCGCCGCAAAGTCACACTGCACATTGTGAGTGACTGCATAATAGATTGCCAAAGAATCTTTTGTCATCAGATCAATTCCTTTCTGTGACGGCATCAAGCAGGTTGAAAGAATATTGTACATTGTATGCCAGAGAGTTGCTACATTACTTCTTCTGAAGTCTCTCATCGTTGTCAAATCTCCTGCATACCCCAACGAATGAACTCCTGCCAACATTTCTTCTACAGATGGGAGTTCTTCGTATTCTTCTAGAACAGGAAATCCAATAATTGTTCTAAATTCATCCAGAGTTAATCTACAGTTGAAGATTTCAGCTTCTGATTCTAGTGAGAATTTGAAGTATTCTGCTGTGTTGTGCCTTTTACTTCCTCGCACATATTCAATTGATTCCCACAGCTCGAAGACATACTTCTCAGGTACAAGTGCACCTCCAGTTAAAGCATTATTTAGTGGATGATAGCTGAGAATCTCTGGAATGATAGGAAATTTGCAAGCAAAAGGAATATGTAATGCTTGATTAGCTTGCATTTTCATCGAATCTCCTTCTCTGAACATTGCCATCTTTGTTCTTTATTATTTTTTTTTTTTCATTTTGTACTGTTTGCCGAGCAAAATGCTCTGCAAACAGTTGATTTTAAAAACTTTGAGAAAATTCTCATTTTGTACTGTTTGCCGAGCAAAATGCTCTGCAAACAGTTGATTTTAAAAACTTTGAGAAAATTCTCATTTTGTACTGTTTGCCGAGCAAAAAGCTCTGCAAACAGTTGATTTTAAAAACTTTGAGAAAATTCTCATTTTGTACTGTTTGCCGAGCAAAATGCTCTGCAAACAGTTGATTTTAAAAACTTTGAGAAAATTCTCATTTTGTACTGTTTGCCGAGCAAAAAGCTCTGCAAACAGTTGATTTTAAAAACTTTGAGAAAATTCTCATTTTGTACTGTTTGCCGAGCAAAATGCTCTGCAAACAGTTGATTTTAAAAACTTTGAGAAAATTCTCATTTTGTACTGTTTGCCGAGCAAAAAGCTCTGCAAACAGTTGATTTTAAAAACTTTGAGAAAATTCTCATTTTGTACTGTTTGCCGAGCAAAATGCTCTGCAAACAGTTGATTTTAAAAACTTTGAGAAAATTCTCATTTTGTACTGTTTGCCGAGCAAAAAGCTCTGCAAACAGTTGATTTTAAAAACTTTGAGAAAATTCTCATTTTGTACTGTTTGCCGAGCAAAATGCTCTGCAAACAGTTGATTTTAAAAACTTTGAGAAAATTCTCATTTTGTACTGTTTGCCGAGCAAAAAGCTCTGCAAACAGTTGATTTTAAAAACTTTGAGAAAATTCTCATTTTGTACTGTTTGCCGAGCAAAATGCTCTGCAAACAGTTGATTTTAAAAACTTTGAGAAAATTCTCATTTTGTACTGTTTGCCGAGCAAAAAGCTCTGCAAATGAGCTGTTCAGATTCACTCCTTTGAAATGTATGAAATTTTCTTATATTGAACAACAAAAATGTTGTCAATCGATAAAGAACAATTTCAATGATGAAAATTTCAATTTGTACTGTTTGCCGAGCAAAATGCTCTGCAAACAGTTGAATTTAAGACTTTGTGAAAATTTTTCATTTTGTACTGTTTGCCGAGCAAAATGCTCTGCAAACAGTTGATTTTAAAAACTTTGAGAAAATTCTCATTTTGTACTGTTTGCCGAGCAAAAAGCTCTGCAAACAGTTGATTTTAAAAACTTTGAGAAAATTCTCATTTTGTACTGTTTGCCGAGCAAAAGCTCTGCAAACAGTTGAATTTAAGAACTTTGTGAAAATTTTTCATTTTGTACTGTTTGCCGAGCAAAATGCTCTGGAAACAGTTGATTTTAAAAACTTTGAGAAAATTCTCATTTTGTACTGTTTGCCGAGCAAAAAGCTCTGCAAACAGTTGATTTTAAAAACTTTGAGAAAATTCTCATTTTGTACTGTTTGCCGAGCAAAAAGCTCTGCAAACAGTTGAATTTAAGAACTTTGTGAAAATTTTTCATTTTGTACTGTTTGCCGAGCAAAAAGCTCTGCAAACAGTTGATTTTAAAAACTTTGAGAAAATTCTCATTTTGTACTGTTTGCCGAGCAAAATGCTCTGCAAACAGTTGATTTTGACAAAACTTGGTGAAAAATTTTCACTTTGTACTGTTTGCCGAGCAAAATGCTCTGCAAACAGTTGAATTTAAGAACTTTGTGAAAATTTTCCATTTTGTACTGTTTGTCGAGCAAAATGCTCTGCAAACAGTTGATTTTAAAAACTTTGAGAAAATTCTCATTTTGTACTGTTTGCCGAGCAAAAAGCTCTGCAAACAGTTGATTTTAAAAACTTTGAGAAAATTCTCATTTTGTACTGTTTGCCGAGCAAAATGCTCTGCAAACAGTTGTTTTTAAGACTTGAAAGACTTGGAAATCAAAAAGTCCTGTTTGCCGAGCAAAAAGCTCTGCAAACAGTTGAATTTAAGACTTGGATTTGTTTTGAACAAATTGCACTGTTTGCCGAGCAAACTGCTCTGCAAACAGTTGATTTTAAAAACTTTGAGAAAATTCTCATTTTGTACTGTTTGCCGAGCAAAATGCTCTGCAAACAGTTGATTTTAAAAACTTTGAGAAAATTCTCATTTTGTACTGTTTGCCGAGCAAAATGCTCTGCAAACAGTTGATTTTAAAAACTTTGAGAAAATTCTCATTTTGTACTGTTTGCCGAGCAAAATGCTCTGCAAACAGTTGATTTTAAAAACTTTGAGAAAATTCTCATTTTGTACTGTTTGCCGAGCAAAAAGCTCTGCAAATGACACTTTTGATCCAAAAATTTGTTTGAGATTACCAAGTACATGTTAAACAAACTTTATGATGATTTGACGATGATCAAGAACAAAGTACCCATTTGCCGAGCAAAATGCTCTGCAAATGGTACTTTTCATCAAAACTTAATATATACCCAGCCCTTCTACCAATCAAATCCAGAAAAACTCAAATTTAAGCATATAAATCCATTCAGAACCGATTAACAACAAATATAAACCCTAAACATGCATCTATGATCATCAAAGCATGAATCAAAACACCAAAATGAGCATAAAAAAAAATTAAAAAGTTCAACATGGCATTTAATCAAACAGTTGGTGTTCATAAAGAAAACGAGTAACCTTACCTCAAAAACAATGATCGAATGAAGATTGAAGATGATTTAGGCTACAAATTTGATCTCCAGTTTACACCCACTTGGATTATTATGACTTATATGAAGTTTTTGATTGATTGATGTGATGTTTTGATCGGTTTCTTTTAAGAGAAAAAGTAGAAGATATTTGAGTTTTGAATTTGGTAAATGACCAGTTGGACCGCCCATTTTGTATATATATCATGAATCCGGGTCACGGGTCTGGGTTTGACCCGCGTGTCAACCCGGATCACAAACTGAACATGGGCTTATCATGGCAGTTGGGCATATGTTGAATTTGGGCTAAAAAAAATTTGTGCTCAACAATTTGTTTTGGGCTTCAACTAACAACAAAAAAAAATACCAAAACAATAATCATAAAAACAAAAAAAAAAAAAAAAAAAAAAAAAAAAAAAAAAAAAAAAAAAAAAAAAAAAAAAAAAAATAAACAACAAACAAAAATCTTTTTATCTTTTTAAATATTTTCTAATTTTATATTTGGTTTTTCAATTTTAAAAACAAATACACAAAAAAAAATTTAGTAAAAAAAAACTTTAAACATATTAAAAAATAAACAAAAAAAAAAAAAAAAAAAAAAAAAAAAAAAAAAAAAAAAAAAAAAAAAAAAAAAAAACACACAAAAAATACACAAAAAAAAAAAAAAAAAAAACTTTAAACATATTAGAAAAATAAACAAACATTTTCATGCATTTCACACTCCCCCTCAAATACAGCATATTAGACTATACTAAATTTACAAACTCCCCCTAAAATCATGAATTCTACCCTTTTTCTCCCCCTCAAACATTGCATGCAATACCAAGTAAAACACATCAATGTTTGATATAGAAAATGAACATAGAATACATGGCATTAAAGCATTTAAGTTTGTAAATCAAGCATTCCCAACTTGGTTTTCAGAAAATTGAACCTGTTTTCATCCAAAGGCTTAGTGAAAAGGTCTGCAAGTTGGTAGTCTGTTGGGACAAAATAGAGTTCGATGTTACCTTTCTCGACATGATCTTTAAGAAAATGGTACCGAACATCTATGTGCTTGGTCTTTGTGTGCTGTACAGGATTGCAAGAAATGGCAATAGCACTCTTTGAGTCACAGTAAATGGGAATTCTGTTGAATTGGAATCCATAATCAGTCAACTGTGTCTTCATCCAAAGAACCTGTGAACAACAACTTGCTGCAGCAACGTATTCAGCTTCTGCAGTAGATGTGGATACACAATTCTGTTTCTTTGAAGACCAACTGACCAATCTATCCCCTAGAAACTGTACACTTCCAGAAGTACTCTTTCGATCAAGCTTACAACCTGCATGGTCAGCATCTGAATATGCAATTAACTGAAATCCGGTATCCCTTGGATACCAGAGACCAAGGTTCACTGTGCCTTTCAGGTATCGGAAGATCCGTTTAACGGCCTGGAAATGACTTTCCTTGGGATTGGCCTGGTACCTGGCACACATGCATGTGGCGAACATAATATCCGGGCGACTTGCAGTCAAATACATTAGTGACCCTATCATACTGCGATATTTCTTTTGATCAAAAGATTTTCCATTTAAGTCAGCATTTATCTTTGTTCGAGCTTCCATGGGTGTTCCAATTGTTTGACAATCCATCATATCAAACTTTTTCAACATGTCAAGAATGTACTTAGATTGACAAATAAAAGTACCATTTGACAACTGTTTTACTTGTAGACCAAGGAAAAAGTTTAATTCACCCATCATGCTCATTTCAAATTTCTTGATCATTAAAGCAGAGAAATTCTTGCAGTATTTAGGATTAGTTGACCCGAAGATTATGTCGTCAACATAAATCTGGATTAGAATGATGTCACTTCCTTGTCGTTTTATAAACAAGGTAGTGTCAATCGAACCTTTGCTAAAACCAGATTTCACAAGATAAGAAGATAGAGCATCATACCATGCACGAGGCGCTTGTTTCAGACCATATAATGCCTTGTCTAACCTGTAAACATATTCTGGATGTTTGGAACTCACAAAACCTTCTGGTTGTTCAACGTACACTTCTTCTTTGAGTATTCCATTCAAGAAGGCAGTTTTAACATCCATCTGGTAGACTGTGAAGTTCTTGTAGGCAGCATAGGCAAGAAACATCCGAATAGCCTCAATTCGTGCAACTGGTGCGAATGTCTCATCGTAGTCAATTCCATCTTGTTGGCAATATCCCTTTGCAACCAATCGTGCTTTGTTGCGTACAACAACTCCATTTTCATCCTTTTTATTCTTGAAGATCCACTTGGTTTTAATTGGCTCCTTGTTCTTGTAAGGATTTGGAACCAATTTCCACACCTCAAGTCTTTCAAATTGAATCAGTTCCTCTTGCATCGCTTTCACCCAATCTGGACAACTTAGAGCTTCATTCACTGTCTTTGGTTCAACAATGCTTAGAAAATTCACAAACAGACATTCATTTGCGGAAGCGGATCTTGTCTGAATTCCAGTTGTTGGATTACCAATGACTTGAGAAATTGGATGAGCTCTTGTCCATTTTGTTGTATGAGGAATTGGGTCAATTGGATCACCAGATTCTTCAGAATCAATAAAATCAGGAGTATGTTGTTCTGTCAATTGTTCAAGTGAAGTAGCAATTGGTTCAACAAAGTTATCTTGATCATAATCTGCTGGATTGGTTGATGGATTTGTCACTTGAGAAATAACATGAGGTTGAGTATGCAATTCTGAATAATCAGTAGGTGGAGGAGAATCAGATGATGAACTAACATCTGATGATTGTGATGGTGAAGACTCATTTGGATCCATCTCTTTCGAATTTGAACTTGATGGTTCATTTGAATTCGCATCAGATTCAGACACTTTCTTAGGAACGTGGAAAAATTCTTCAAACAAGATATCCAAATCTTGTGAAGTCGGAGTAGAGAATGATTTGACATTTGAAGCAGTCTTATCTGTGGAAGCTTGTGGACATTGAAGTTCGGGTCTTGAACTGTGTTGTTCAAGAACCATTCCTGAGAGTTCATCAAATTTGACATTCATACTCTCTTCGATTCTCTTGGTTCTTCGGTTATATACACGATATGCAATGGATTCTCTTGAATAACCGATGAAATATGCCTCATCGCCTTTTGGTTCAAATTTGCCCAGATTTTCTCGATCATTGAGAACATAACATACACATCCAAAAATGTGTAAAAAGTTCACATTGGGCTTTCTTTTGTTGATCACCTCATACGGAGTTTTATCAAACCTCTTGTTTATGATGGATCTGTTTTGTGTAAAACAAGCAGTAGCAACAGCTTCAGCCCATAGATTTGGTGGCAACTTCGAATAGGCAAGCATTGTTCTAGCTGCTTCAACAAGAGTTCGATTTCGACGTTCAACTACTCCATTCTGTTGAGGTGTTCTGACAGCAGAAAATTGGTGTGAAATACCCATGGACTTGAAGAAAGAATCAATAGTTGAATTCTTGAATTCAGTGCCATTGTCTGAGCGAACAATTCTGACAGATGATTTAAGATTGACTTGGGTCTTCTTGATGAAATCAATAATCACTTGTGGAGTTTCACTCTTTGCATGAATAAAGAATACCCAAGTGTAACGAGAATAATCATCGACAATCACTAGAATGTATCGCTTCCCATGGATACTTTGAACTTTCATTGGGCCACACAAATCCATATGAATAAGGTGCAAAGGACCTTCTGTACTTAAGTGCTTCTTTGGTTTGTGTGAAGCTTTCTTCATCTTTCCAATTGCACAAGCTGGACAAACATGTTCACTTTCATACTTGTAGTCCGGAAGACCTTCAACAAGTTGTTTATCCACGAGTGTATTAATCGTCTGAAAGTTAAGATGAGAAAGTCGGCGATGCCATAACCAAGAGTTTTGTGCAGTTGCTTTCGAAAGAAGACAAATCTCTGAAGAGTTGGATGGGATGTTGTTGAGATCAATTGTGAACAAATTATTGTCTCTTGTTCCAGTCAGAATATCCACACCATCTTCAGTTTGCACTTTGCATTCATATCTCCTAAATAATACTTGAAGATCATTGTCACAAAATTGACCAACACTGAAGAGATTGTGTCCAAGTCCTTCAACGTAGGAAACTCTCTTGATGGTGACTCCATTTTTGACAATGTCTCCGTAACCAAGAATAGGAGCGATATGATCATTTCCGAATCTGACGGTTCCCATAAACTTTTCAACAAAGTTCGAAAGAATTGACTTGGTTCCAGTCATATGGCGAGAACATCCCGAGTCGACATACCATACACAAATGAGATATTCCTGCAAGGACAGGGAATATGGTTTAGGTACCCATGTGGATTGGGTCCTTGCAGGTTAGGTGGATAACATGCAAGTACACATAAAGAAAATAAAGCAAAATAAACATCAAGCATATGACAAACAAACAAACATTTTATTGAAATAACACACAAGCACACAGAATTGTTCAAAACACAAATACGAATTACAAGCATGGGAATGTAAAAGTTTATACACATGATTTGGTACAAGCAGGACTAGTCCTAGATTTAGATGCATAATCTAATGTAGATGATCTACGGACAATCCACACTTGTTTGACATGGGTAGTGTGTCCATCAAGTTTAACTTTTCTAGTAGCATGCAAGAATTTATCTTTTGGAATCCATTTACTGCTACTTTTCATGCACAAGTCACCTGAAACACGAACATTCTTAGAATTAGCAACTAATTTTGCATTTATGTTCTTAACAGGTTTCTTCTTGATGGGTTCTGTGGTCTTATTCACTTTCTTAATGTTATTAGGTGACAACCATCCATACTGGTCTTTGTATTTAGTTATGCCTGTAACAGTATCTCTAACCCTATGTAAAGTGCACTTAGGATTCTTCTGAGAGTACCTATGGAAACTAGAATACCTAACCTGCTGAGGTTGTTTGTTACCTAATGAGAAAGTTTCAATTTTAACAATCTTCGGACCACTGCTTGTTTTTACTTCTTTCTGTGATTTAGGTTCAGATTTGACCTTGTACATCTGTGTTTGCCTAGAGGTCACATTGGGACCTTTCTTTGGTTTTGGTCTTGAAATAGTCTCAGGTGATTGGTTAGTCTTGGGTTTTGCAACAGTCTTTGGTATTGGTTTGTTATTTGGTTTTGAAACAGTCTTTGGTATTGGTTTGGTATTTGGTTTTGAAACAGTCTTTGGTAATGGATTGGAATTTGGTTTTGAACAGTCTTTGGTATTGGTTTGGTATTTGGTTTTGAAACAGTCTTTGGTATTGGTTTGTTATTTGGTTTTGAAACAGTCTTTGGTATTGGTTTGGTATTTGGTTTTGAACAGTCTTTGGTATTGGTTTGTTATTTGGTTTTGAACAGTCTTTGGTATTGGTTTGTTATTTGGTTTTGAAGCAGTCTTTGGTAATGGTTTGGTAATTGGTTTTGAAGCAGTCTTTGGTATTGGTTTGGTATTTGGTTTTGAAACAGTCTTTGGTAATGGTTTGTTATTTGGTTTTGAACAGTCTTTGGTATTGGTTTGGTTATTTGGTTTTGAAACAGTCTTTGGTATTGGTTTGGTATTTGGTTTTGAACAGTCTTTGGTATTGGTTTGGTATTTGGTTTTGAACAGTCTTTGGTATTGGTTTGGTATTTGGTTTTGAAACAGTCTTTGGTATTGGTTTGGTATTTGGTTTTGAACAGTCTTTGGTATTGGTTTGTTATTTGGTTTTGAAGCAGTCTTGGGTATTGGTTTGGTATTTGGTTTTGAAACAGTCTTTGGTATTGGTTTGGTATTTGGTTTTGAAACAGTCTTTGGTATTGGTTTGTTATTTGGTTTTGAAGCAGTCTTTGGTAATGGTTTGGTATTTGGTTTTGAAGCAGTCTTTGGTAATGGTTTGGTATTTGGTTTTGAAGCAGTCTTTGGTAATGGTTTGTTATTTGGTTTTGAACAGTCTTTGGTATTGGTTTGGTATTTGGTTTTGAAGCAGTCTTTGGTATTGGTTTGGTATTTGGTTTTCAACAGTCTTTGGTATTGGTTTGTTATTTGGTTTTGAAGCAGTCTTTGGTATTGGTTTGGTATTTGGTTTTGAAGCAGTCTTTGGTAATGGTTTGGTATTTGGTTTTGAAGCAGTCTTTTGTATTGGTTTGGTATTTGGTTTTGAAGCAGTCTTTGGTAATGGTTTGGTATTTGGTTTTGAACAGTCTTTGGTATTGGTTTGGTATTTGGTTTTGAACAGTCTTTGGTATTGGTTTGTTATTTGGTTTTGAAACAGTCTTTGGTATTGGTTTGGTATTTGGTTTTGAACAGTCTTTGGTATTGGTTTGGTATTTGGTTTTGAACAGTCTTTGGTATTGGTTTGGTATTTGGTTTTGAAACAGTCTTTGGTATTGGTTTGTTATTTGGTTTTGAACAGTCTTTGGTATTGGTTTGTTATTTGGTTTTGAAACAGTCTTTGGTATTGGTTTGGTATTTGGTTTTGAACAGTCTTTGGTATTGGTTTGGTATTTGGTTTTGAAACAGTCTTTGGTATTGGTTTGGTATTTGGTTTTGAAGCAGTCTTTGGTATTGGTTTGTTATTTGGTTTTGAAGCAGTCTTGGGTATTGGTTTGGTATTTGGTTTTGAAACAGTCTTTGGTAATGGGTTGGACTTTGATTGTTGGGTGGTCTTTGGTCTTTGGAACTCATTTATTGATGAAGATTGTGAAGAGTGTGACTTTGGAATCTTCTTTAGATTAAAATCAAGTTTTTCTTCCTTTTTAACAAAATGTTTTTCAAACTCAGGATCAAAATCATGATTGTCTTCCAAAAGCTTTGTTAATTTAGAAATTTGTTTACTCAACCCTTTCCCATACTTCATCGATTGAGCACTCTTATTCATTAAGTAATCTAAATCAGATTGAGTAATGTTAATTACCTCATCCTCGACCTCTGAAGAACTTTCATCAGCTTCCTCCAACTCCGTTGATCTCTTGATCTTTGTCATGAAACACACGTTTGCTGCAAGTTCATCTGTCTCCTCATCAGATAGATGCAACCACTTGTCATCTTCAGCGAGAAGAGCAATGCCACTTTCTTCTTGTCTTGCGAGCATCAGTTTGTATTTATAGTACTCGGAGTTCTTTTGTCGAGGTCTGGTGCAGTTTATAGCAAAATGTCCAGGAATTCCACAGTTGTAGCATTTCTTGTCTTCATTCCTTTTATCCATAACCTTTTTCTCAAACTTTTTCTGATTGTTAAACTTCTTTTCACCACCAACAAATTCATTCTTCGGATCAAACTTAGGAGCATTTGTATTCTTTGCATACGAAGAGACTGATGAAGTCCTAAGCTGATTGTTGGTTGGTTTTTTCTTGAAGAATTTCTTCTTTAAAGCCTTCGTGAAATAAGCGAGTTCCTTATACATCTCTTTCTGTCTTTCATCAAGATCAGAATCACTCATATCACTCAAATCAGAATCAGTTTCAGACTCAACAAATCTTTGTTTTGATACTCTTGATGTCTTCTTCTCAGCTACCAAGGCTAATGGATCGGAATTAGAACTCTCCCCTTTTTGCTTCTGAATTCTCTTGACATCCTCAACATTCAGTTGCAGCTTCTCAAATAAGGTGTGAATGGTGAGTTTTCCAAAATCTGATTGTTGGTTGGTTTTTTCTTGAAGAATTTCTTCTTTAAAGCCTTCGTGAAATAAGCGAGTTCCTTATACATCTCTTTCTGTCTTTCATCAAGATCAGAATCACTCATATCACTCAAATCAGAATCAGTTTCATCAGACTCATAATCACTATTGGTCGGTCTCACAAATTGGTCTGTCATCCCACACCTCAAATAAGATTCCTTGTATAAGGATGGGATTTCTTCCTGTGCTTTGAGCAAACATTTTGGATTGTTATAACCTAGCCCTGATGTGAATATTGTTTCAGAACTTCTTGGCCTATTTAAAAAAACTTGTTGATATGAACGATTGATCTTATACAATTTTTCTTGATAAGACTTGATTTCAGCTTTCAACTCATCATTTTCTTTATCAAGTTTTTGTTTAAGAGAATCTTTTATACAACATTCATATTTTAGGTCAGAAATTTTGTTTTCAAATTCTGTCACATCAGGGATAGATTCTTTGAATTTGACATTTAAAGACTCAATGTCTTCAGCCAAAGCATTTGCTCTAAACATCTCATTTGTCTTTTCAACCTGAAGTTGTCTGACAGTCTTGCTCAGTTCAAGAACTTTGGTCTCAAGTTCTTGTTTCTCAAGATGCAGTTTGGAGGTCGGAGTAAACATGACAGCTGTTTTTTCAGTTTTCAAATTGTCAAAATCCTTTTGAAGTGATTCAAATTTATCTTTAGAATTTTGAAATTCGATCTCTTTGTCTTCCAAAAGCTTTGTTAATTTAGAAATTTGTTTACTCAACCCTTTCCCATACTTCATCGATTGAGCACTCTTATTCATTAAGTAATCTAAATCAGATTGAGTAATGTTAATTACCTCATCCTCGACCTCTGAAGAACTTTCATCAGCTTCCTCCAACTCCGTTGATCTCTTGATCTTTGTCATGAAACACACGTTTGCTGCAAGTTCATCTGTCTCCTCATCAGATAGATGCAACCACTTGTCATCTTCAGCGAGAAGAGCAATGCCACTTTCTTCTTGTCTTGCGAGCATCAGTTTGTATTTATAGTACTCGGAGTTCTTTTGTCGAGGTCTGGTGCAGTTTATAGCAAAATGTCCAGGAATTCCACAGTTGTAGCATTTCTTGTCTTCATTCCTTTTATCCATAACCTTTTTCTCAAACTTTTTCTGATTGTTAAACTTCTTTTCACCACCAACAAATTCATTCTTCGGATCAAACTTAGGAGCATTTGTATTCTTTGCATACGAAGAGACTGATGAAGTCCTAAGCTGATTGTTGGTTGGTTTTTTCTTGAAGAATTTCTTCTTTAAAGCCTTCGTGAAATAAGCGAGTTCCTTATACATCTCTTTCTGTCTTTCATCAAGATCAGAATCTTTTATACAACATTCATATTTTAGGTCAGAAATTTTGTTTTCAAATTCTGTCACATCAGGGATAGATTCTTTGAATTTGACATTTAAAGACTCAATGTCTTCAGCCAAAGCATTTGCTCTAAACATCTCATTTGTCTTTTCAACCTGAAGTTGTCTGACAGTCTTGCTCAGTTCAAGAACTTTGGTCTCAAGTTCTTGTTTCTCAAGATGCAGTTTGGAGGTCGGAGTAAACATGACAGCTGTTTTTTCAGTTTTCAAATTGTCAAAATCCTTTTGAAGTGATTCAAATTTATCTTTAGAATTTTGAAATTCGATCTCTTTGTCTTCCAAAAGCTTTGTTAATTTAGAAATTTGTTTACTCAACCCTTTCCCATACTTCATCGATTGAGCACTCTTATTCATTAAGTAATCTAAATCAGATTGAGTAATGTTAATTACCTCATCCTCGACCTCTGAAGAACTTTCATCAGCTTCCTCCAACTCCGTTGATCTCTTGATCTTTGTCATGAAACACACGTTTGCTGCAAGTTCATCTGTCTCCTCATCAGATAGATGCAACCACTTGTCATCTTCAGCGAGAAGAGCAATGCCACTTTCTTCTTGTCTTGCGAGCATCAGTTTGTATTTATAGTACTCGGAGTTCTTTTGTCGAGGTCTGGTGCAGTTTATAGCAAAATGTCCAGGAATTCCACAGTTGTAGCATTTCTTGTCTTCATTCCTTTTATCCATAACCTTTTTCTCAAACTTTTTCTGATTGTTAAACTTCTTTTCACCACCAACAAATTCATTCTTCGGATCAAACTTAGGAGCATTTGTATTCTTTGCATACGAAGAGACTGATGAAGTCCTAAGCTGATTGTTGGTTGGTTTTTTCTTGAAGAATTTCTTCTTTAAAGCCTTCGTGAAATAAGCGAGTTCCTTATACATCTCTTTCTGTCTTTCATCAAGATCAGAATCACTCATATCACTCAAATCAGAATCAGTTTCAGACTCAACAAATCTTTGTTTTGATACTCTTGATGTCTTCTTCTCAGCTACCAAGGCTAATGGATCGGAATTAGAACTCTCCCCTTTTTGCTTCTGAATTCTCTTGACATCCTCAACATTCAGTTGCAGCTTCTCAAATAAGGTGTGAATGGTGAGTTTTCCAAAATCTGATTGTTGGTTGAGTTGGGTTCCATACACTTGCCATTCCTCTTCCAGATTCTTGATGAATTTGATGTTCAGTTCCATATTGGTTCTCTTCACCTCATTCTTTCTCAGCTCATTGATGACATTGCAGAATCTGATGTACACCTCATTCAAAGGTTCACCTTTTTGTTGTTTGAATGTTTCATACATATTCAAAACAGTTGACAACCTAATGGTGTTTGATACATCTGATCCTTCCATCTGCTTCTCCACTTCATCCCAAATGTCTTTTCCTGTTTCATAGGAATCAACATTGCAGTAAATGTCATCAGGAAGTGCTTGGTACAGGTATGCAATTGCACTTTGATCAGCCTCAACTCTGGTTTTCTGATCTGTATTCCAACTTTCTTCAGGTAAAACTTCTCCACTCACAGGGTTCTTTGGAATTTCAGGACCATCTTTGTATGATTTCCTTAGCAGTTTTCCATTCTTTTGCCTGTCTATCCAGTTCAGAAATCTTTTCTTCCATTGAGGATAAGATCCTCTAAATAAGACAGGTGGTCTTCCTTCAGAACCAAGTGCTAATGCCTCTCTTGAAGCCATTTTAAGCAATAAAAGACTTAAACAAAATTTGAGATTCTTAAAATCTACTAAGTGCCGAGCTTAGTTCTCTGCAAATAGTGTAAGTGACCAAATTCTTAAAAACAACTAAATGCCGAGCTTAGTTCTCTGCAAATAGTGTAAGTGACCAAATTCTTAAAAACAACTAAATGCCGAGCTTAGTTCTCTGCAAATAGTGTAAGTGACCAAATTCTTAAAAACAACTAAATGCCGAGCTTAGTTCTCTGCAAATAGTGTAAGTGACCAAATTCTTAAAAACAACTAAATGCCGAGCTTAGTTCTCTGCAAATAGTGTAAGTGACCAAATTCTTAAAAACAACTAAATGCCGAGCTTAGTTCTCTGCAAATAGTGTAAGTGACCAAATTCTTAAAAACAACTAAATGCCGAGCTTAGTTCTCTGCAAATAGTGTAAGTGACCAAATTCTTAAAAACAACTAAATGCCGAGCTTAGTTCTCTGCAAATAGTGTAAGTGACCAAATTCTTAAAAACAACTAAATGCCGAGCTTAGTTCTCTGCAAATAGTGTAAGTGACCAAATTCTTAAAAACAACTAAATGCCGAGCTTAGTTCTCTGCAAATAGTGTAAGTGACCAAATTCTTAAAAACAACTAAATGCCGAGCTTAGTTCTCTGCAAATAGTGTAAGTGACCAAATTCTTAAAAACAACTAAATGCCGAGCTTAGTTCTCTGCAAATAGTGTAAGTGACCAAATTCTTAAAAACAACTAAATGCCGAGCTTAGTTCTCTGCAAATAGTGTAAGTGACCAAATTCTTAAAAACAACTAAATGCCGAGCTTAGCCTCTGAATTTGATAGCGAAGGAAGATATAATGATATGAAATCGATCGGTGAACAAAATTAGAACAGAAACACACTTAATTTGCAGTAATCACTGAAACAGTGAGCTCTGCAAATGAACCTTTCAGAAAAATGCTCAAATTCTGAAATTAAGCACAAATTAAGCTTGTAATAAGCTTGTGGATCGTTCAGCAACTCTGATTGTGCTCTGATACCAATTGATAAACTAGAATTCGAGCTTTAGTGTGTGTTAATGGAGTTTTCTAGTGAGAGAAAGTAGAGAGAGAGTAGAGAGATGTCAGGGAAAGATTAGTTTGTATTATGTGGTAAAAGGTTACAAATTACATTATGGAGGGGGTTTATATACATAAGAGCTATTTACACTATGCCCCCTTCCATATTAACAAGTTTACATTCTAAGTACAAAATGACATAAGGTATACAAATCAACTACTACATTTATATTTCTAACAAACTGATTATGGTGTTAAGTATACAAAGACTCCAATATTTTGTGATAACACCAGTGCCATTGCTATCTCTCACAATCCTGTCATGCACTCCAAAACCAAGCATATCGACCTCAGGTATCACTTTATTAGAGATCACATTATTAAAGGTGACATTGAACTTCATTTCATTCCCACTGATAAACAACTCGCTGATGTTTTTACAAAACCCTTGGATGTCAAAATATTTAAACATCTCATCAGTGAGTTAGGTATGCTAAATCCTGCATAGCATCACCTCAGGGGAAAGTGTCAAATATTTTTATGTTTAAAAGAATTTTTCTCTAAGGGGGAACTTTGCTTTCAGAAAAATGCTCAAATTCTGAAATTAAGCACAAATTAAGCTTGTAATAAGCTTGTGGATCGTTCAGCAACTCTGATTGTGCTCTGATACCAATTGATAAACTAGAATTCGAGCTTTAGTGTGTGTTAATGGAGTTTTCTAGTGAGAGAAAGTAGAGAGAGAGTAGAGAGATGTCAGGGAAAGATTAGTTTGTATTATGTGGTAAAAGGTTACAAATTACATTATGGAGGGGGTTTATATACATAAGAGCTATTTACACTATGCCCCCTTCCATATTAACAAGTTTACATTCTAAGTACAAAATGACATAAGGTATACAAATCAACTACTACATTTATATTTCTAACAAACTGATTATGGTGTTAAGTATACAAAGACTCCAATATTTTGTGATAACACCAGTGCCATTGCATCTCTCACAATCCTGTCATGCACTCCAAAACCAAGCATATCGACCTCAGGTATCACTTTATTAGAGATCACATTATTAAAGGTGACATTGAACTTCATTTTATTCCCACTGATAAACAACTCGCTGATGTTTTTACAAAACCCTTGGATGTCAAAATATTTAAACATCTCATCAGTGAGTTAGGTATGCTAAATCCTGCATAGCATCACCTCAGGGGAAAGTGTCAAATATTTTTATGTTTAAAAGAAGTTTTCTCTAAGGGGGAACTTTGCTTTCAGAAAAATGCTCAAATTCTGAAATTAAGCACAAATTAAGCTTGTAATAAGCTTGTGGATCGTTCAGCAACTCTGATTGTGCTCTGATACCAATTGATAAAACTAGAATTCGAGCTTTAGTGTGTGTTAATGGAGTTTTCTAGTGAGAGAAAGTAGAGAGAGAGTAGAGAGATGTCAGGGAAAGATTAGTTTGTATTATGTGGTAAAAGGTTACAAATTACATTATGGAGGGGGTTTATATACATAAGAGCTATTTACACTATGCCCCCTTCCATATTAACAAGTTTACATTCTAAGTACAAAATGACATAAGGTATACAAATCAACTACTACATTTATATTTCTAACTAACTGATTATGGTGTTAAGTATACAAAGACTCCAATATTTTGTGATAACACCAGTGCCATTGCTATCTCTCACAATCCTGTCATGCACTCCAAAACCCTAAATTCATCTTTCATATTCAGTTTTCCCTTGTAGAAATAATGGCTAAAGTAGTCAAATCACTAATAGCCTTCGAATACAAACCATCCAAAGTGGTCAAGGCAAGTGCACAATGGCCAAAAGGGTTCGAGCCATCGACCCTTAGATTCAATATGAATAATTTCATGGCCGCACTGAACGCCAAAGGCAAAACCTTAATGGGGAGGATTAATAAATTTCTTGAACAATCTCCTCTCCATTATGCCTTGACTGCAGATCCTCAAGTAATGTATCATAGATACTTACTTGAATTCTGGTATACTGCTACTCTGAGCAAGGATGAAAAATCCATTGCTTTTTCTTTGAAAGAAGGCACTAAGCAGTATATCCTTTCACTTGATGGGTTTTGGGAGGCCCTTCATTTGAACTACCTTCCCTCTTCTTCAGCCTATGCAAAAAGGCTAAAAGGAATTAATTTCAGGGAGGTACTGCACGCCATGGGTCATGATGACATGGTCGATGCTGAGCACAATCTGAGAACATCTGGACATATCTTTCTGTCTGGATTTAAAAATTATTGGCGTTATTTCTGGACTCAGATTGTGGAGTGCCTAGGAGGAAACTGGGGTGGATTGGACCAGATTTCCTTAACACAAGTAGAAATTGGGTACTACTTGTGGCATGGGATTGAGGTGGACTTCGCTGAGATACTTTTCTCTCAGTTGATAACAAAGTTAAAAGGAAAAAGGAGTCCACATATCTCATTTCCCAGGTTTCTGAGCGTTTGCTTCATGAACATGCTCGGAGATGCGTATCATATGGAGGGGCTTGAATCTTCAGCGACGAAGTTCTGCAGGGATCTATCAAAGCTATCTACTTCAGATCCAGAACCAGAACTCTCCGCTGCAATGCTTCAGGTAATTTCTAAAACTGAAACAGCACGACCGGCTGGCTCAGAAAGGTCACCGAGCGGGTCGCAAAAGAATGCGAGACCCATTGGTGCACCTGGTGGTCAAATGTTGAAGTTGTTTAAAACCCCAGCAACTTCATCTACCCAACCACCAATTCCCTCCTCCACTGACCAACCTGAGGATCTCCCAAAAGATCCCTCAGGATCTCCAAAGGGCTTATTAAAACGTCGTAAATATAAGCAGTCCTCACAGCCCAAGGACATTAGTACCGAAGCAAACCCCTCTGGATCTTCCCAACAAGAACCAGAGGAATTGAGTCCAAAGGGAAACCCACAAGCAGCCATCTCCAAAACTTCTTTAGGAGGAGATGGTGAAGAAAATATAAGTGTGTCCGCCCAGCACACAATAGAGTCCGTGTCTGCATGCGCACCCCCTGAAACTTCACAAATCTTACACTCTACTGCAGCACGAATTGATGAAGTCTTTGGTGTGACACCACCTGAGACTGAGATTCCAGACTCTACGGCCGATGAAGTGACTCTTGATGATGGTACGAGGGTCATTAAGGCAACCCCTGTGTCTACTGTCTCTGGCGATGAAGCTATGGCTGAGCCAACCATAAATCTGGTGACGATGCATCTGCAGCAGCAGTTGTTGAACCAGAAGCTGGTTCAGGTACCAGTGATCTGAACTAGGGCATATCTGATCAGACTGCAGTTTTAACTGACCTCTGGGATGAAGATGAGCCACCTCAAGGGAATCTTGATTCCTTTGCTGACTTTGAGTTTGATGAGGGTTTACTGGAGGAGAATCAGTCTTCTGATTCTGAGCCAACCTTCAGCCTCACAAACGTCCAACCTCCCCCAGAAATCCAAAATTTAATTGTTGAACAACCATATCGCCAACCCGAAACTTCACACCAACATCCATATTTTCCACCTGGCTCTACACCTGCCTATGTAACTTCACCACGTTTTCAACCACAACTCCAACACTTACATCCACAAATTCACCAAGTACCAAGGCCCATCAGTTATGATGATCAAACTGAGAAAGAGTTGGACTCTGCCACTGAATCTGAGAGTCCAACTGAAATGCAATTGGAGAAGGCATTAGATGGGCTTGGTAGAATTCCCTTTGTGGCTTCTGTTTCTGCACAACCACCTCCTCCTTTGAGTGTAGAAGCACAGTTAGAGAAACAACATACCAAAGTCCAAAGCCTACTTCTCAAGGTAGAGGACTTAACTAAATCTCTAACTGCCAATATAATAAATAAAAAAAAAAAAAAAAAAAAAAAAAAAAAAAAAAAAAAAAAAAAAAAAAAAAAAAAAAAAAAAAAAAAAAAAAAAAAAAAAAAAAAAAAAAAAAAAAAAAAAAAAAAAAAAAAAAAAAAAAAAAAAAAAAAAAAAAAAAAAAAAAAAAAAAAAAAAAAAAAAAAAAAAAAAAAAAAAAAAAAAAAAAAAAAAAAAAAAAAAAAAAAAAAAAAAAAAAAAAAAAAAAAAAAAAAAAAAAAAAAAAAAAAAAAAAAAAAAAAAAAAAAAAAAAAAAAAAAAAAAAAAAAAAAAAAAAAAAAAAAAAAAAAAAAAAAAAAAAAAAAAAAAAAAAAAAAAAAAAAAAAAAAAAAAAAAAAAAAAAAAAAAAAAAAAAAAAAAAAAAAAAAAAAAAAAAAAAAAAAAAAAAAAAAAAAAAAAAAAAAAAAAAAAAAAAAAAAAAAAAAAAAAAAAAAAAAAAAAAAAAAAAAAAAAAAAAAAAAAAAAAAAAAAAAAAAAAAAAAAAAAAAAAAAAAAAAAAAAAAAAAAAAAAAAAAAAAAAAAAAAAAAAAAAAAAAAAAAAAAAAAAAAAAAAAAAAAAAAAAAAAAAAAAAAAAAAAAAAAAAAAAAAAAAAAAAAAAAAAAAAAAAAAAAAAAAAAAAAAAAAAAAAAAAAAAAAAAAAAAAAAAAAAAAAAAAAAAAAAAAAAAAAAAAAAAAAAAAAAAAAAAAAAAAAAAAAAAAAAAAAAAAAAAAAAAAAAAAAAAAAAAAAAAAAAAAAAAAAAAAAAAAAAAAAAAAAAAAAAAAAAAAAAAAAAAAAAAAAAAAAAAAAAAAAAAAAAAAAAAAAAAAAAAAAAAAAAAAAAAAAAAAAAAAAAAAAAAAAAAAAAAAAAAAAAAAAAAAAAAAAAAAAAAAAAAAAAAAAAAAAAAAAAAAAAAAAAAAAAAAAAAAAAAAAAAAAAAAAAAAAAAAAAAAAAAAAAAAAAAAAAAAAAAAAAAAAAAAAAAAAAAAAAAAAAAAAAAAAAAAAAAAAAAAAAAAAAAAAAAAAAAAAAAAAAAAAAAAAAAAAAAAAAAAAAAAAAAAAAAAAAAAAAAAAAAAAAAAAAAAAAAAAAAAAAAAAAAAAAAAAAAAAAAAAAAAAAAAAAAAAAAAAAAAAAAAAAAAAAAAAAAAAAAAAAAAAAAAAAAAAAAAAAAAAAAAAAAAAAAAAAAAAAAAAAAAAAAAAAAAAAAAAAAAAAAAAAAAAAAAAAAAAAAAAAAAAAAAGTTAGTTAGTAAGGGAAAAAAAAAAAAAAAAAAAAAAAAAAAAAAAAAAAAAAAAAAAAAAAAAAAAAAAAAAAAAAAAAAAAAAATTATCGTGAAGAATAAAAAAAAAAAAAAAAAAAAAAAAAAAAAAAAAAAAAAAAAAAAAAAAAAAAAAAAAAAAAAAAAAAAAAAAAAAAGATTTCAGCTTCTGTGGCTGAAAAGGTTGAAGAAGGGGTCAGAATGGATGGTCTTAGAACTCACCAAAGATACTTCCAAGAAGGTAGATAAGGCTGTTGCTGAAGTTCAGAAATCTGTATCTACTCTTGATGAAGTTGTTAAGGCCAGTCCAAGCAGTTAGATGAAATTCTGACCCTTCTCAAGAAAGAACAAATTGTTGCTCCTCCTCCCCCTGCTTCATTTACTGAAGAAGATAGAAAATTGCTGAAGGAACTCAAAGAACAAGAGGCACTGAACCTTAATTCATCCTTTAGATTAAGGGCTCAGTTCTCTGCCATGGCTAAGGGAATTTCTGATAGCCTAGAACAGCAAAGTTGGGAACCTCTGAAGTCAATGAAAACTTCAATTGATCTTTATGCCAAAATGCCTTCTGAGGTCCCCAAAGGGGGAAATGTGCCTATTGGTTTGCTCTCCAGTACTCAAGAATTAATAGAGGCAACCAAGAAGCAAACTGAAGTACAATCTGGCAGTGCTTCAGTTCAGGGGGAACAGGTTCAGAAATCTGAAGTACAAGCTTCTGAACCAGTTAAGAAAGATAAGGGCAAGGCCCCAGTGGTGGATGAACCAACAAAGAAAGATTCTAAGGGTTCTGGTTTGGTGGTTGGTGAAAATGTAGATGAACATGGTTATCCCCTTCATGATCCTAATGCTGATAGCAAGAAATTAGAGGCTTTGCAGAAGCAAGTTTCTAATCAATTCATTATGTGGAGGGAAAACAAGGAAAGAGAAAGGGAACAACATCTGAAGATGGGGACCCTTGATCATGTTGATGCTGCAGCTCTTGGTCTCTCTCTGGAAAGATATCTGAAAATCAAAAATGATCCAAGAGTGCAGAAAGCTGTTGTTGATATGCTTGAGTATGAGTATGGGGTGAATTATTCTCCCTTAGAACAAAAGCTGGACCATCTCACATTCAAAATGTCCATTGAGGACTTGGTGAAAAATAGAGAAAAGGAGATGGCAATCAAAAAGAAAGAAATTCTGGCTGGAGTTCTGAAGGTTGAAAAAGAATTGTCAAGGCCACCCACAAAGCCCAAAGTGACTGGACCAAGATCATCAAGAAAGAATATTCGTGATGCTGATCTTTCTACCTTCAAGCCAATGTCTGATGATGCGGCTGAGATCCAAAGAAAGCATGAGAAGGATCAATATGAGCATTATCTAAAGCATCGATCTCATCCAGCTAAAATAGTTGATATGGAAGTAACAAAAGCTGATGGATTGAGGCTCTTTGATTTGGTAGTTAAAAGAGAAGGAAGGGCAGCTGAAGAATATCATCAGGTTTCAGTGCACGAGTTTGGGATTTCTGAGCATAGGGAGATGATCCAGATTCTGAGGGGGAAGCCAAAATCTGCTCTAATTGGTGCATGGTTATCAAGAATACAACAAAAGATGCAAGCCAAGGTAGAGATTGAAGGCAGATTGTTTGGAAAGAAGGATCATTCTCCACTGAAGAGAAAAGCTACTGAAGCACCTTCTGGTTCAAGGCCTGCCAAGAAGTAGTTTCTTTTCAGTTTATCATTTACTTGTATAAATATTTGCAAATGTAACAAACACTTCAGTTTGTATATATGTGTTACATTTTGTAGCTTATAAGTAGATGATAGGTTTAAGTTAGAAAAACCACAAGTAAAATTCTGAGACATCAATGATCTATAAGATGTACTTAGAAAATTTTTACAACTTAAACAAAAACTTGCATTTCAGACTTACAAACATGTATAGATAGAAGTCTGAGACGCATGCACTATTTCAGAACAAATAGGGGGAATTTGTTAGGTCGAAAATCGACCAAGTATAATTTGTTCAGAAATAGCTGAAGCCCAGTGAAGAATACTTGTACAGAATTCTGAAGTCGTTCAGAATTAGTTCACTGAAGCTTCACTTCAGTTCAGATCAACGTATCAGAATACCATTCAGAATGAAGTCAAAGACTGAAGTCTGAAGAAAGAGAATCAGCTCAGATGTGGAGCTCAGAAGTTGATTCTACCTGATCGAAGATTGAAGCATCTCAGTGTAAAAGTACTTACACACTTTTACACTGATTACGAGGAAGACTTTTTACTTTACATACCTTTACCCAGTTAATAGATTTAACTATTAATAAAAGTACGAGGTAAAGTAAAGGTTGGGAATAAGGTATGATAAGTCACATCAATTGACTTATACACTTAACCTTAAAAGTACGCATGTAAGGAATTAGCTTTAATTCCTTAAATGCTCCCAACCATATTTGTACGATCTGGTCCACGTCATCATGGACTTGGTCTATAAATATAAGTCTTCTCACAACTTGCAAATGGCTTGAAACTTTAGCATTGCAACTTGTGAGATATACTCTAAGTAAACCTTACGAGTATTTCCAAGTTATTAGATCACTTGTATTTCTAGGTTGTTTAGATATTTACACTTGGGTGTTTATCTTTGTTCCGCAACAACCTTTGTATTTGTTTATATCAATAAATCAAATACATTGAAAAAGTACATCGTGTCTCAATGCTACATACTTGAAATATACATATTATTTATATAGTTTCAGCACTTATTGTTTCTAACATTTACTTTCAGTATCTTTACCTTATTGATTATCCATATCTAGATCGTATTCTGAACTGGTCATCTTCCAGATAGAACTACTTGCCAGTCGGGTATTAACCATCTATATTTGGGACTATATACGTGCTTGTGTATTTCTTTTGGATGGTGTCCATAGTACTCTCATGGGTGCTATTGAGCATAAGCCTTGATGATGAAACTACCGTGACTCCATTGGAATATGTGAGCATTGATGCTAAGAAAGGATTGTAGATGAACCGGTTGAAATTCTTGGCCGGAAGCAAAGAAACTTCGTAAGAAGAACATTGACCTTATGCTTGTGAAATGGAAGCATACTCGTGGAGAAAGCTAACTTGGGAACTGAATCCGTGATGAAGGAGAAGTATGCAGAGTTGTTCATTTCTGATGAGATTCCGGGGACGAAATCCTTTTAAGGGGGAGGTAATTGTAACATCCCAAACTTTTTAATTAACGGTTGACTTGAGTCGTTAAGTCAACACTACGTGTCCGTTAAGTCTCTAGAAGATTTAATGCTTAGATGTGTTTAATGTGCTATACGTGTGAGGCTTAAATGCCTTAATGATTGATGTACTAATGTGTTTAAGATGTATTTATATTCCTTTAGAGGTGCTTGAAGTGTTTAACGGGTTGTAAGTATTCCCTATAGGTGTTTTGAGCTAATTATGAGCCGTTTGGAAGCTTAGGGACTAGTTTTGACATAGGGTTAAACTCAAAAACGGGTTAAGGGTCTATTAACCTATCATTAGACTCATAATACAGAGATTATACTTTTCCTTTGAAGCCCTAGCCGCCCCCTTGGTTCCATAGCATTCTATTGTTCGATTTCATCGTTATTTGGTTGATTCGAGAGTGTTTTGATCAAGTTTTTGCATCCTCCTTGTAATCTCCAGGTATCTAAGGTATAATAACATTGATTTTATGTCCTTTCAATCATATGATTCGCTTGATTACTGGTCTAGGTCTTTAGAGGGTTGATTGGAGTCATAATCGTGTGTTTTAATCGATTCGGTAACCTAAAACGTTTGTTATTGTGATGCAAATCAAGTAGGGATTAATCAATGATTTCATTGCATCATTATGGTCTTAAAATGATGAATTTTGAGGTACAAAAGTCGTTCATAAGGTTTGGGATCGTTTGGTGTGTTTGGTTAAGTTTTGGAGGTTAAACAATGAGGTTTGTGCAGATTCGGGGTCAGTTGCGGCGCAATACCTAGGTTGCGACGCAATTTGCCCACTGCGACGCAATAGCGACAGAATTTTTAAATGGCCATAACTTTTGAACCGTAACTCCATTTTTGACAAATAAGCTATCCACGGAATCGTGAGAGAGTCTACTTTCTAATGGTAATGCTTTTAAAGGATTGTTCTTATGTCAAAGTACCTGAAAGGTTGATTTAGTGAGTGAAGGTCGAGTTCATCGAGTTCTGTGAGCTCTAAAGTATTAATCGAATCTTCAATGCATCAAGCATTGTAATGGGACATGCTTATAGATGTTTAGGTCTGAGTTATGACCATAATTGAGTGGGTATTGTTTAGCTCGTCTAATGGTCGCTTAATGATTATAGGTAGTCGGGAATACTTGCTTTGCACGGTAGCATAGTTACCATTTGTTGTGCGCATCTTCGAGGTAAGATACACTACTTTGACACGCTGAGGGTTCAACAAAAACATGGTTTTCATATAATAACTTCCCAAATGTTATCTTGTTTGCTTATGGGTATTCGGGGTTACACGGGAGGTGATATGGGCTATGTAAATGACCAATGAGGCCTGATATGCAGTCCCTATGATATGAAATGAAATGATATGAGATGTAATGATATGCTATGAAATGTTATGTAGTGTCATGAGATGTAATGATATGCTATGAAATGTTATGTAATGTCGTGAGATGTATTGAAATGTGATATATGTTGATGATAAATGAAATGTGCATGATTGTATGGCTTGTTCATCTAGTTCACTAGACTTGTTAAGTTGCCATGACACGTGCACGTTTAAGGGCCCAAACGTTAAGATGAATATGTGATAAATGTTTAGGTAATGTGGACACCTAAACTATATGTGATGTAAATCGAGCTCGTAAATGATGTGATGTGAAAGTGTTAAGCTTAACCCGTACTTGCCCTTGCCCGGCGGGTGCGTATATGTGGTTGCTCGGGTGGCTCCTTGCAACATAATTAAGTGGTTGAGTATCTCCGGGTGGCCTGATTACCCACCAATGTCTTTGAACATACGGACTACTCCGGGATTGGCTTGCCATTCTTAACGACATTGATGTACTGCCGTAAGGTTTGTCCATCTAGTCGGGTGTGACTTATGTCACACTTACAAAGATGTATATGTTATATGATGTGCGTGACTTATGTCACACTTGCAAAGATGATATGTGAAAAAGATATGAAAGATGACTAGGCACATTTAGGGTGGTTCATCCTAATATGAAGATGTTGATGCTATGATATGTATGTGAGATGATATGATTGATGTGCTATGTGCCTTAACGAATTCAAACGACTTTTCTATAATGATTTGAATGGACAAATGTTTTATAAATTATGTGTTATCTTACTTAGCTAATTCGTTAGCTAACACTTGTTTCTTGAAATATGTTGCTCCCTCAGGTTAAGCAGGTTGAGCTAGTGAAAGACTTAGCTTGGTGAGGCGGGTAGTTGCTATGAAGAATACATTTAGTCTCCCCGCTTAGTCATTTATGTTAGCCTCATGATGATTGGCTACTTTCAATATGACTTATGTATCGTTTATGTTGGCATTTATTGTTGGTGCCAAATCTGGATTATCTTATACCATTTTAATGATATGAATGTTGTAACACCACTTTTATAAAGGAACTATCCGTTAAGGGTTAGTTATGTTTTAAAGATTCTGTTTTCCGCATTTCTAAACGCCGTTAGGCAAAAGCTTTTGAAAATCCAGGTTTTAAAATGACGGGTGTTACATGGTGGTATCAGAGCAATGGTTTAAGTGAACCAATGACTATAGGTTTGCCATAGGAATTGGACTTAAACCGATAGAGGACAAGTAGGCTTAAGTAGGTATGCTTAGCCTTTGAGATGAAATGCTTTAGGACGGGTTTGGGATTGAGTGAGAGTGTAGGATTAAGGCTACGTGATGATTGTTTATTGATATGTGAATGTGTATTTTAGCCTTTATTCTTCCGTCTCTCACTTCTCCGTCGCTAATTATTCCATTGCTGCGATAGACGGCCCTCGAGGTGATCTTCTATTTCTCTAATTGAATTTGATAAATTTGTGCTTATTATTACGTGGGAAATTGTTGAGATGGACAAAAGTTGGAGGATTAGGTGAAATGTATTCTATCAATGTCGAACCCACGAGGTTAGGGACAAGGGCACAATGGAAAATATATGTTGTATGCGTAATAAAGGTCGCGTGAAAGGATTTGGTGAAAAGAAGACGATACACAAATGTGGTAACGAACATGTGAGTGAAAGGATACAATTACAATTATGGTCCAGAACATAATTGCAAGCGTATCACGACGCGAGCGTGTTTGTATGGCCATGCTTGTGTTGACCGGAGTGGAAAGTGACGAAGTTGGTAAGATCTCTATGAGGTGTTGTATTGTGTTGTGGAGCCCACGGGCTTAAAAGACATGGACTTGAAGTTTGACGAGTAGAGTTGATGCTGGATACTTGAAGGATTATAAGTAGGTGACGCATAGAAGGGTTACCGGGCATGCGAACGTAATTCTAAATGTATCACGACATGTGTGTGTTTGTGAGACTGTGTCTGTGTTGATCCGAATGAAGTAAAGATGGGAATGATGGAATCACTGGATGGTAGCATATTTAACCACGTGAAGAGTAGTCATGTATCTATGGATTAAAGAATGATGAAGATGAAGCAAGTAAAGAAGTTAACACCAAAGTCGATTGAACCCTTAACCATGAAACTCTTCCATTTTATGAACACTATGTTATGATGTGAGGCTACATTCAAGCTGCAAAGTGTTAAAGTTGTGCTTGGGATTAAGGTTTGGGGTTTGAAAAAGAATTCGTTTAAAGGATTAGAACATGGGGTACTTGGTCGAGCTGGATGAGATGCGGCACACCAAAAGGGGGTGCGGCGCACATCCGCCCAGTTTTGGAATTGGGTCTTCTGAAGGAAGCCCGATATGCGGCGCATGGACCTTCCATGCGGCGCATATTTGGTGTTGCACAAACGCTTGGTGTTTTCTGTGACAAAAAATAGGTGAAATATGCGGAGCATATTTCTTTCATGCGACGCATATGTGCCCAGTTTTGAAATATGCGGCGCATGCACCATCCATGCGGCACATATTTTGGTCTGTTTTGGATTTACGACTCGTTTAGTTTTGATTTTGCTACGGGACGATATGTGACGATTGGGACGAGTATCTACAGGGGGAGATTCTTCCTTATATTGCATGAATGTAAAGGTGATGTTGAAATCTTATATTTGTACAAAATTTTATGTATGACTGCTTCTCAAGATAAAGAGTTTTCCCTTAAGAAAAGTTAAGATATAAGATGATGGAGTTAATTATGGTTTCTTAAAGCACAAGAAGTAAAAGTTTTCAAGAACATTTGATTCCGAATTAATCATGTTTCTCGCCTATGTGATTTACTCATGTAAGGCAAAGATTATATTTCTAAAGTGAGGCCACTCGTAGTTTTGAGATGTTCTATTAATGTTCCTGGTTTCGTTGCGATCGTGAGGTCGAGCCTTCAAGTGATGTGTGTCTAGTGCTACTTTCATGCAAACGCATCTTCCATTTTGTTCTCCATTATAGGAGGAAGTTAATGTTTTCGATTGTGGGATGTATTTCTTTCTATAAGATAGATTTACGGTCTTGCAACTTTATGTTGAAGTTGATGATGAAAGTCCTGCTAAAGCTATTGCTACCCTCATAATGATCCTATTGAGTTTTACGAAATATCTTCATGATAACGAAAGTCCTTGTTGTGTATGAATTTAAGGAATCAAGTCTAAAGTTTTCTCTAGATCGTTCAGTCATTACTTTTAGTGATGAAAATCTTGCCTATTCTAAGTATGACGAAGAACATCATATTTGCGTAAAGAGCGTTATTACGATTTTCAACTCGAAGAGGCTTAGTTTTAAATTCGTCAAAAGTGAGTAAAAGATAAGGGAGCAGCCGACGCTTAATGTTGAAGGGAACAAAGTTTTATTTATTAGCTAAGTCCGTGGTGGCGAGGTTATGGTGAGTGCTTGACTACGACGAATCAGCTCAAGATAATGTTCTTTGAGACAAAAATGTAGTAGAACGGGAGCATAGTCAGAAGAGTCGAGATAAACCATCATGAAGCAATACGTTTAAAAGTAAGATTTCGGTATCCGAGAACGAAATGACCAAAAGTTGTACTTGAGGAGGCTTATGAACCGTGGTGACATGCTTTATTGGATGCCGCCTGAAATGTGATATGACCTATTATGATACGAGGTGTAGTAAATTTTATATGTTGACGTGTGATGGGGTTAAAAGCCAAGACTAGACACCGAAAGTTTTGTTACAAAATAATTTTTAACGATCCTTTAACGGAAGTAAGGAGTCACGTTATCATGGACTAAGAGACAAGGTTGCGTGGGAAGCTAAAGGTAATGATATGATATGAGCCATTAGTAAACTGGTTGTCCAAGAATGTTTATTTCCTGGTAACTATTGCACCGCTTCATGGGACATGAAAGAAAAGATGTATGTTAAAGAAGTTCTCTTAAAGTGTGAAAGCTAATTGTTGAATGTTTCAAATCGAGACGGCCGTTATGTAAATAATTTTCAAAGATGTTTTGGCAAAGTATGAAGGGAATGGTGAGCTCAAATGATGCCTATCACTCCTAGATTGATGGGAAAGAGAAAGAATGATTTAGAAACTCAGGAAAATCATATGATTGTGCGATGGTGCATCGAGATTTATTGTTGTGTTCATATGCAACCATGGTTATGCCATAGGCGTTGGATGTCACTTCATGATACGACATGTTATTGAAAGGAAAGTTGTGGAGCCAAAGATCATGAAGATAATAGTTCATAAAGTTGAAATCATTAAAAAGTGTTCTGATTAGCTCAAAATTGACTAAAGGTTTTGTGGTGAGCAAAGAAAGCTTATTATGAACAAAGTGGGATATTGCGATGATTGTTCAAAAGGTGTGACTTGTGCTCAAGTTAGAGATGAGAACCAAAAGCCATATGAAAAGATACAACGTTTGGATATTCCAAAGTAGAAATGTGATTATATTAATATGGAATAAGTGTCTAAGTTGTCTCGGCATTGAGAGGAAAGTATATGATATGGGTCATCGTGAGCCATTTGACGAAAAGTATTCATTTTCTTGCTATTCGTGGGAGTGTGCGCGTGTTGAAGCTTGCCACTTTGTATAAAGGTGAAGTAAGCGTGGAGTTCCATATCCGTTGTTTTTGAACTTGATAAGAAGTTTGTCTCAAAATCTTGAAGATGTATTATACGTGCTTGTGTATTTCTTTTGGATGGTGTCCATAGTACTCTCATGGGTGCTATTGAGCATAAGCCTTGATGATGAAACTACCGTGACTCCATTGGAATATGTGAGCATTGATGCTAAGAAAGGATTGTAGATGAACCGGTTGAAATTCTTGGCCGGAAGCAAAGAAACTTCGTAAGAAGAACATTGACCTTATGCTTGTGAAATGGAAGCATACCATGGTGAAAGTCTAACTTGGGAGACCGAATCCGTGATGAAGGAGAAGTATCCAGAGTTGTTCATTTCTGATGAGATTCCGGGGACGGAATCCTTTAAGGGGGAGGTAATTGTAACATCCCAAACTTTTTAATTAACAGTTGACTTGAGTCGTTAAGTCAACACTACGTGTCCGTTAAGTCTCTAGGAGATTTAATGCTTAGATGTGTTTAATGTGCTATACGTGTGAGGCTTAAATGCCTTAATGATTGATGTACTAATGTGTTTAAGGTATATTTATATTCCTTTAGAGGTGCTTGAAGTGTTTAATGTGTTGTAAGTATTCCCTATAGGTGTTTTGAGCTAATTATGAGTCGTTTGGAAGCTTAGGGACTAGTTTTGACATAGGGTTAAACTCAAAAACGGGTTAAGGGTCTATTAACCTATCATTAGACTCATAATACAGAGATTATACTTTTCCTTTGAAGCCCTAGCCGCCCCCTTGGTTCCATAGCATTCTATTGTTCGATTTCATCGTTATTTGGTTGATTCGAGAGTGTTTTGATCAAGTTTTTGCATCCTCCTTGTAATCTCCAGGTATCTAAGGTATAATAACATTGATTTTATGTCCTTTCAATCATATGATTCGCTTGATTACTGGTCTAGGTCTTTAGAGGGTTGATTGGAGTCATAATCGTGTGTTTTAATCGATTCGGTAACCTAAAACGTTTGTTATTGTGATGCAAATAAGTAGGGATTAATCAATGATTTCATTGCATCATTATGGTCTTAAAATGATGAATTTTGAGGTACAAAAGTCGTTCATAAGGTTTGGGATCGTTTGGGGTGTGTTTGGTTAAGTTTTGGAGGTTAAACAATGAGGTTTGTGCAGATTCGGGGTCAGTTGCGGCGCAATACCTAGGTTGCGACGCAACTAGAATACAGTGACTTAAGTTGCGACGCAATTTGCCCACTGCGACGCAATAGCGACAGAATTTTTAAATGACCATAACTTTTGAACCGTAACTCCGTTTTTGACAAATAAGCTATCCACGGAATCGTGAGAGAGTCTACTTTCTAATGGTAATGCTTTTAAAGGATTGTTCTTATGTCAAAGTACCTGAAAGGTTGATTTAGTGAGTGAAGGTCGAGTTCGTCGAGTTCTGTGAGCTCTAAAGTATTAATCGAATCTTCAATGCATCAAGCATTGTAATGGGACATGCTTATAGATGTTTAGGTCTGAGTTATGACCATAATTGAGTGGGTATTGTTTAGCTCGTCTAATGGTCGCTTAATGATTATAGGTAGTCGGGAATACTTGCTTTGCACGGTAGCATAGTTACCATTTGTTGTGCGCATCTTCGAGGTAAGATACACTACTTTGACACGCTGAGGTTCAACAAAAACATGGTTTTCATATAATAACTTCCCAAATGTTATCTTGTTTGCTTATGGGTATTCGGGGTTACACGGGAGGTGATATGGGCTATGTAAATGACCAATGAGGCCTGATATGCAGTCCCTATGATATGAAATGAAATGATATGAGATGTAATGATATGCTATGAAATGTTATGTAGTGTCATGAGATGTAATGATATGCTATGAAATGTTATGTAATGTCGTGAGATGTATTGAAATGTGATATATGTTGATGATAAATGAAATGTGCATGATTGTATGGCTTGTTCATCTAGTTCACTAGACTTGTTAAGTTGCCATGACACGTGCACGTTTAATGGCCCAAACGTTAAGATGAATATGTGATAAATGTTTAGGTAATGTGGACACCTAAACTATATGTGATGTAAATCGAGCTCGTAAATGATGTGATGTGAAAGTGTTAAGCTTAACCCGTACTTGCCCTTGCCCGGCGGGTGCGTATATGTGGTTGCTCGGGTGGCTCCTTGCAACATAATTAAGTGGTTGAGTATCTCCGGGTGGCCTGATTACCCACCAATGTCTTTGAACATACGGACTACTCCGGGATTGGCTTGCCATTCCTTAACGACATTGATGTACTGCCGTAAGGTTTGTCCATCTAGTCGGGTGTGACTTATGTCACACTTACAAAGATGTATATGTTATATGATGTGCGTGACTTATGTCACACTTGCAAAGATGATATGTGAAAAAGATATGAAAGATGACTAGGCACATTTAGGGTGGTTCATCCTAATATGAAGATGTTGATGCTATGATATGTATGTGAGATGATATGATTGATGTTCTATGTGCCTTAACGAATTCAAACGACTTTTCTATAATGATTTGAATGGACAAATGTTTTATAAATTATGTGTTATCTTACTTAGCTAATTCGTTAGCTAACACTTGTTTCTTGAAATATGTTGCTCCCTCAGGTTAAGCTAGTGAAAGACTTAGCTTGGTGAGGCGGGTAGTTGCTATGAAGAATACATTTAGTCTCCCCGCTTAGTCATTTATGTTAGCCTCATGATGATTGGCTACTTTCAATATGACTTATGTATCGTTTATGTTGGCATTTATTGTTGGTGCCAAATCTGGATTATCTTATACCATTTTAATGATATGAATGTTGTAACACCACTTTTATAAAGGAACTATCCGTTAAGGGTTAGTTATGTTTTAAAGATTCTGTTTTCCGCATTTCTAAACGCCGTTAGGCAAAAGCTTTTGAAAATCCAGGTTTTAAAATGACGGTGCTAACGGTAGGTGTACATCCCAATTGCCACCAAACTCGATGGCACAAGCCCTTAACATGTCTTCAAGCGTTTGGATTGTTCTTTCACTTTGACCGTCGGTTTGAGGATGGAACGCCGTACTCATATCAAGTTGAGTACCCATTGCCTTTTGGAACGCCTTCCAAAACTTTGAAGTGAATCGGGTATCCCGATCGGTTATTATGGAAATCGGCACTCCATGCTTGGATACCACTTCTTTGATGTACAAACGTGCCATGGTGTCAAATTTGTCGTCTTCCCGGATGGCTAAGAAGTGAGCCGACTTAGTCAACCGGTCAATTATCACCCAAATGGTGTCCCGACCACTACTCGTTCTAGGTAACTTCGTGATGAAGTCCATGGCAATGTTCTCCCATTTCCACTCCGGCATTACCGGTTGAACTAGCAACCCGGGTGGTTTCTTGTGGTCGGCTTTCACTTGTAAACACGTGATACACTCACTAACATACCTTGCAATATCCTTCTTCATTCCCGGCCACCAATACAAGTCTCTCAAATCAAAATACATTTTGTCGGACCCCGGGTGAACCGAGTAGGCCGACTTGTGAGCTTCATTCATCAATTTCAACCGCCATCCACCAAGAACGGGAATCCACAATCGTTCAACAAAGTATAATCCGTCATCATCCTTTCTATAATTGTTCCTCTAAGCCGTGTAATGCTTCATTGATGAAGTTTTCCGGCCTAGTTGCCAACCTTTGTGCTTCAATGATGGAGTCACGAACACTCCTTTGCATGGTAAGGCTCATGGCTCTAATTCGTCTTGGCTTTATACGTTCTTTTCGGCTCAAAGCATCGGCTACAACATTTGCTTTACCCGGGTGATACCGGATAACAATCATAATCACTAAAGAGCTCAAGCCATCTTCGTTGCCTCATATTTAATTCACTTTGGTCAAAAATGTGTTGAAGGCTTTTGTGATCGGTATAGATCACACTCTTGGTGCCATACAAGTAATGCCTCCAACATTTCAAAGCAAATACGACCGCTCCCAACTCCAAGTCATGAGTCGGGTAATTCTTCTCATGCACCTTCAATTGTCTAGATGCATAAGCAATCACCTTACCCCGTTGCATCAAGACACAACCCAATCCTTGCCCGGACGCATCACAATAAACAACAAAATCATCAGCTCCATCGGGCAAGCTTAAAATGGGTGCATCACACAACTTGTCTTTCAACAATTGGAATGTGATGTGACCAATTTATACATATCGCCCACATCATTATTGGCCATTTTATTAAGTGTTTTAAGTCGATTTTGTGTGCATTTGCGCGTTTATGTTGTTTGTTAGTGTTTTCAGGCTCTAAACAGGTTACGTGTCCATTTGGTGCAATTTCGGATGATTTCTGAGGCCAAGAAGTTGATTTGTGAGTTCGAGAGTTGTTTAAAGTTGAGAAGATAGAAAATTTCAGCAAGTTCATAGTGAAAAGGTTGTCTTCGGATCAGCAGGATTGGACTGCGCCGCAGTGGGAGCATCACCAGCCCACTGTGCCGCAGTCGGCTAGTGGAAAAGTGAGAACTCGGTCAGCAGTTTTAGACTGCGCCGCAGTGGGGGTGACCAAGGCCCACTGCGCCGCAGTCAGACAAGGTGGAAAACGAGCACCTAGATCAGTTAATATCCACTGCGCCGCAGTGGGGGCATCACTCGCCCACTGCGCCGCAGTGGGACGACGGGGCTGAAGGGCTTTTGGCCGATGTTTGCATCAGATTTCCAAGGGGTATAAATAGAAAACAAAAACCTAATTCCCAATTTATCCAAATTCTTTCTAAGAGCTGCTCTCCAAGGGATTCCTTCAAGGATCAAGGGTAGATTTCTTCGTCCGATTCATTGAAGATTCACGGGCACCCACTTAGATCGTATCTATTTTATTGTCTTGCAATTTCAAATTCAAGAACGATTGGTACATCATGTTCTTCTTTTATTTTGATTGTTATTTTGAATTAATCATGAGTGGCTAAACATTCAATCATCCACCTTGAGGAAACTAGACGAATGATGTGATTGCTATATGTTTTAATCCAAAGAGTTGATTTCAATTATCGTTGTGTCGAGATCTTGATGATTTAATTCCTTTTTATATATTATTATGATATTGGTGGCATGTGTGTTCTTCGTTAATGGTACTAGTTGGATGCATATGTGATTTTCAAATGGTTGTTTGTCTATGAGCAATTATCACTAGTTCATGGTATGATAGTGAATATCATTTTAATAAAAGGAGTCATTTTGTCAACGTGTTTTATAACGGTTGGTGGTACCACGTTATCTTCACATAGGCACAATTGTTAATTCGATAGTCAAGCAAACTAATTGTTGGTAAGGTTGTCTAGGCATTGGTGGTACCGGCTTGGGTAATTAAACTAGCAACTTAGGTGATTGGGTAATTTGCTCACGGTTGGTGGTACCACGTGAGCACCATAATCCTTTTACGATTATCTTTTCAACTAAATGAATTTGGTCTTAATTGAATGCAATCATGTTTGAAGTCTAGCGAATTCAAGGTGGATGATCTTTATTAATATTGTCTGAAGCTTTTCTTTACTTTTATGCGTTTTGTCTTTTAAATTTATTTTAATTTAATTGTCAAAGTGAGACTCGAAGCAACCCCCTGTTTTCCAAACCATTTTATTAAACAACTAGTTCAAACCAATCCCCGAGAACGAACATGGACTTACCTCTTAACTATATTGCATACGAACGGGTCCACTGCCCGATAGTGTGTAGTAGTGAGTTTCTAGGTATTTCTAGTTTATAATTTTTAACCTCGATTTAGCACATCAAGTTTTTGGCACCGCTGCCGGGGATTGTGTGCCGATTTAGTTGTTAATTTAGTGGTTTGATCCTTTCTCACGCGTGAGGAAGTTACTTGTTTATTAGTTTAGTTTTCTTTTCTTATCACATGTGCATTTTACGTGTTTGTGTTAGTTGTGTGTTTGCAGGCATATTTCTTTAGTTGATGAACTTGCGTTCTTCGGGTCTCCCTTTGAATTGTCCTTTGTCTACTCCGAGAAGACCAAGAGGGCGTAGGTTTAACTTCACTGAACCCACAACACCAATACCGACACCATTTTCACCTATAGCTAAACCCACTCCTGATTCGGACGAGGAAGGGTTCTTTTTGGACGAGTTTTTCAATTTAGAAGTAAAGCAAGAGGAAATGGGGACGAACAACCAAGGGGTCCAAATGACACTCGCTATGGCGAGAGGGTCCGTACGATCCCAACTGGCCGTGGTTCCGCCATTAGACCTCCAACCATTGATCACACTTTCGCTTTGAAAGGAAACCATCTAAAGAGCATAGAAGAGCATCAATTTGATGGGAAACGGAAATGGGATCCTTACCAACACTTGGATAGGTTTGAAAAGTTGGCTCGGCTATATCAATATGGGCAAAACCAAATAAATGCCGTGAAACTTGAGACATTTCCCATGTCAATCACCGAAGAAGCACTTGATTGGTTCAATGATCTTCCAGAAAATTCTATTACTACTTGGAACAACTCAAGGAGGCTTTCATTGGTGAGTTTTATTCACTTAGAACTCAAAGAAGGTTGGAGAACATGATTAGATCTTTTGAACAAGATGATGGAGAATATGTTGTTGAGGCTTGGATTCGTTTCAAGGAAATGTTGAGAAATTGTCCAGGTCACGATTTGACTAGGGAAAAATATGTGGAGCTTTTCTTTGATGGGTTAGATAAAAAGTCTAAACGAGAATTGGGATATGCTTTCGGGGTAGTTTCAATAACATTACACCCAATGAAGGTTATCAAATCTTGGAAGACATGGCGAAGGATAGCTCAACTTTGGATGATGAAAGGTTTTTGAAGAATGAGAGAAAGATGAAGAGAGGTACTAACCAAGGGAGAGTTGCTAAGGTTGAAGCTAGCAATGACCCAGGGGTTATTGGAGAGATTAGGGCGCTATCTGAGCGCATAGAAAAGGGGTTTGCTACTCAAGAGAATAGGTTTGGAGCAATTGAGAGGGATGTTAAGGTAGTAGCCGATGGGTGTGATCATTGTGGTGATATGCACTATTCTGATGAGTGTCCAAATCGGGCACCCGAAGATGTGAGTTATGTTCAAAATCAACCCCAAGGGAATTTCTACCGCAACACCGGTTTCCAGAACCGGTCTTCAGGTAATACTTCTTATAACTCTTCTTTTCAGTCTAATAATTCTCATTTTTCAGGTAATAGGTGGCAAAGAGATAATTATCAGAATCAGCCACAACAACAGACTCAGCAAGGACAAGGATCAGGTTCTTCTTCTTCTAATGCCGATCCTAATGCCGAGTTGAGAGAGATGATGAAGCAGTTGGCTAGTAATCAGGTTGAAACAAATACTAGCATTCAAATAATCAGGGAAGATACTAAGACTTTGAGTGAGAGGTTGGATCAGTTAAGTGGGAAGGTGGAGATCAACATGAAAAACCAGGGAGTTAATTTCAAGGATCTCAAAAGTAGGATGGCCGCTCTTGCTAGGCCCACGGGGACTCTTCCTAGCAACACACAGCAGAATCCTAGACCTCAGTTTAGTCTTGGACAAAATCAAGGACATAATCAGGGACAGAAATACACTCCACCTCCAGTCCGCAATGAACAAGCCAAAGCCATCACCACTCGTACTGGTAGGTCTTATGACTCACCTCCTATGCCTAATGTTGTTGTTTCAGATGTGCAGGATAAAGGGAGTGATGATGATGAGGTTGATGAAGAGATTGAAATAGAGGAAGATTCAACCGTGAAGACTCCGGTCACTCCACCAAAACCAGATGTGGTTCCAGAGGTTAAACCATACAAGCCAAAGATACCATTTCCACAGAGGTTCAAAAAGGCAAAGCTGAAGGAGCAATATAACAAGTTTGTGGAGATGATTACAAATGTTCATATTAATGTGCCTTTAGTTGATCTTATTCAGGGGATGCCCCATTATGCCAAGTTCATTAAGGAGCTTGTGACTGACAAAGGAAAGATGGATGAGTGAAAGCTACTTATCTTAATGCCGAGTGTTCTGCTATCTTGCAGAACCGCATCCCACCTAAGCTTGAAGATCCAGGGAGTTTCCTTATTACTTGTTCTATTTGTACTCTTACTTGTAAGGCACTTGCTGATTTAGGTGCTAGCATTAATTTGATGCCTTACTCGGTTTGGAGTAATTTGGCTCTAGGAGTTTTGAGACCTACCCGCATGAGTATTAGATTAGCTGACCATTCTTTTCAGTATCCCATTGGGATTGCTGAAAACATGACTGTCCGGGTAGGCCATATTGTGTTTCTAGTTGACTTCGTTATCCTCGAGATGGAGGAAGATACGAAGGTACCCCTTATTCTTGGACGACCATTCCTTAATACCGCGGATGCTATCATCCGTGTGAAGGATAAGGAAATTTCTTTGGGTGTGGGTACGGATAGAATTGTGTTTAATGTTGAAAAGTCTATCAAGCATTCATATTCTAATGATGAGTCTTGTTTCAGGATTGACGTTATTGATGATGCTTTAGACCGAGAGTTTCAGGAACTAATGGAGACCGACACTGGAGATGAGGAGATTGCTAATTTAGGATTGGGAGATATATCTGATGATGATTTGTTTGCAGAGGTTATGGCGCTTAGCTTGGATGAGACACCTCCCGAGGATGAGAGTTTTGAGGAGGTTGTTGCTGATGGAAGTTCGAGGGTACCGAATTCTGTTGATGTACCACCCACTGATTTGGAGCTTAAGCCATTACCTTCCCATTTTGGAGTATGCTTATTTGTCAGGTGAATCTTCTTTACCCGTGGTTATCTCGTCCTCACTCTCGAGTGACGAGAAGGATTGTCTTTTGTCTGTGCTTCGAGCCCATAAGCGGGCTTTTGCTTGGAAGACCACCGATATTCCAGGTATTAGTCCTAACTTTTGCCAGCATAAAATAGATTTTGTTTGATGATGTTAAGCCCGTTGTCCAGAGACAAAGGAGGCTTAATCCGAACATGAAAGAAGTTGTTAAGAAAGAGGTCATTAAGTTGTTAGATGCTGGGATCATTTTTCCTATTGCTGATAGTCCTTGGGTTAGTCTTGTTCATTGTGTGCCCAAAAAGGGGGGCATGACAGTTATTGAGAATGAGAATAAGGAACTCTTGGCCACTAGGACTATTACGGGTTGGCGGGTTTGTATAGATTACCGTAAGCTTAATGATGCCACCCGTAAGGATCACTTTCCACTTCCTTTCATTGATCAAATGTTGGAACGTCTTGCAGGTAATGAATATTTTTGTTTCTTAGATGGGTTTTCCGGGTACTTTCAAATACCCATTGATCCAAAGGATCAAGAGAAAACCACGTTTACTTGTCCATTTGGCACGTTTGCTTATAGGCGAATGCCGTTTGGTTTGTGTAATGCCCCAGACACCTTTCAAAGGTGCATGATAGCTATTTTCCAGGACATGCTTGAAACTTCCATGGAAGTTTTCATGGATGATTTTTCTGTTTTTGGGGACTCTTTTCATACTTGCTTGCATAATTTGGAAAGGATGTTAGAACGGTGTGAGAGGGCACACCTTGTTTTGAATTGGGAAAAGTGCCATTTTATGGTGACCGAGGGAATTGTTTTAGGGCATAAAGTGTCTAAGGCGGGATTGAAGTTGATAGGGCTAAGATAGATGTTATAGCCAAATTACCCCCGCCTTCCAATGTGAAAGGGGTAAGGAGTTTTCTTGGACATGCCGGTTTTTACCGCCGTTTTATTAAGGATTTTTCTAAGATTACTCGTCCTATGACCCACTTGTTGGAGAAGGACGTCCCTTTTGTGTTTGATGATGCTTGTTTGAGTGCATTTCAGGTTTTAAAGGAGAAGTTGACTAATTCTCCTATCATGGTTGGACCGGATTGGGAATTGCCATTTGAATTGATGTGTGATGCAAGTGACTATGCTGTGGGAGCCGTGCTTGGGCAAAGGGTTGATAAGCATTTCAAGCCAATTTACTTTGCTAGTAAGACCTTGAACCCCGCTCATCATAATTACACCACTACTGAGAAGGAGTTGCTTGCCGTGTTCTTTGCCTTTGATAAGTTTAGATCTTATTTGGTGTTGAGTAAGACCATTGTTTTCACCGACCATTCAGCCCTTAAGTACTTGTTCTCGAAGCAAGATGCTAAACCTAGGTTTATCCGATGGATTTTGTTGTTACAAGAGTTTGATATAGAGATTAAGGATAAGAAAGGTGCTGAAAATTGGAGGAACTTCGAGATGGGGAGATTAATGATCACTTCCCCGATGAGTCTTTAATGTTTATTTCTAACTCTGATGATGCTCCTTAGTTTGCAGATATTGCTAATTATTTGGTTGCAGGTGAGATACCGAATGATTTCACGTCCCAACAAAAGAAGAAGCTCATATCGGATGCTAAGCACTATTTTTGGGATAGTCCATACTTGTTTCGTGTTTGTGCAGATGGTATGGTAAGGAGATGTGTAGCTGGAGCTGAGACGAGGGAGATTCTTGATGCTTGTCACTATGGTCCAACTGGAGGTCATTACGGTCCTTCAGTTACTGGTAAGAAAGTTTTTGATGCAGGTTTCTATTGGCCTACAATTTTCAAGGAGGCCCAGACTTTGGTAGAGACTTGTGACATTTGTCAAAGACAAGGGAGCATTACTAAGCGGGATGAGATGCCTCAACAAAGCATTCAGGTATGCGAGGTATTTGATATTTGGGGTATAGACTTCATGGGACCATTCCCACCGTCTAATAAGTTTCAATATATTCTTGTCGCCGTTGACTACGTGTCTAAATGGGTCCGAAGCCAAGGCTTTGCCCACGAATTACGCGAGGGTAGTCATTGATTTCTTGAAACAATTATTCTGTCGATTTGGTTGCCCTAGAGCTTTGATTAGTGACCGAGGAACCCATTTTGAAAATCATCAATTAGCTAAGGTCATGAAGAGGTATGGTGTTGTGCATTATTTTTCTACTTCTTATCATCCACAAACTAGTGGACAAGTAGAAAACACCAATAGGGCTTTGAAAAGGATTTTAGAGAAAACTGTTGGAGATAACCCCAAGGTTTGGTCGAAGAAGTTGGATGACGCCTTGTGGGCGTTTAGGACGGCTTTAAGACGCCGATTGGCACCACACCATACCGGTTGCTCTATGGCAAAACTTGCCATCTTCCTATTGAGATAGAGCATAAGGCGTATTGGGCGTTGAGGAATCTGAATTTGGATATGATGGAAGCTAGTGAACTTAGAATGTTGCAACTTCATGAACTTGATGAGCTTAGGCTAGGTGCTTATGAAAATTCTAGGCTTTATAAGGAAAGGACCAAAGTTTGGCATGATAAGAGGATCCGTAGGAAGGAGTTTAAGGTTGGAGCTAAGGTTTTGTTATTCTTGTCTAAATTTAAGATTAAGCAACCTAAACTCACTTCTAGATGGATTGGACCGTTTGTGATTAAGCATGTGTATCCGTCGGGTTATGTAGAGTTGTTTAAGCGTAATGGTGACGGGTCATTCATTGTCAATGGTCATAGGCTTAAGTTGTATTTGGAAGAGAGCAAGTTGAGGGGATAATCGAGGAGATCCCCATTTTTGAATTGGAAACTTGAAAGTTGGTCGAGTCTAGCTAAAGACTCGTTAATAACTTAAGCGCTTCTCGGGAGGCACCCGTGTTATTTTATCGCATTTTATTTTCTTTTTTAGTTAGATTTGATTTTGATTTGTCAAGAAAGTGCAGGTGCAGATTTGGTGTGAAGCGGATTGAGGTAAGTTGTTTTTAGTTTGTCATACAAAAAATTTTTCTAAGGCAAAATGAGGGAATTCGGAACAGTGAATCCCCACTGCGCCGCAGTGGGGATGTAACTTGGTCACTGCGCCGCAGCCAAAATGTTCTGTCCATCGGGAGCAAAATAGCCCCACTGCGCAGCAGTGGGGGAGGCCGAAGCCCACTACGCCGCAGTGGGCACGTTGACTGGTCAATCAGGGGAGCGGGGTAATAAGTTAGTCAAGGGAGGATTTAATTCTTTTTCACCTCAAAATTCTTATCTTCTTTCTCTCTTGTCTCTTGAAACCGAAAAAGCTTCACAAAACCCCCCAAGCACCCGAATTTACCCATAAATTCACATCAATCTTGCATTTTCTTCCTCTTTTCTCCTAGATTATCATCTATCTATCATCATCATGGGAAGGAGTAAGTTTTCTTGATTATTTTCTTTATTTTACTTAATTTTTGATTTTTAATTTCTAGGGTTTTCAATTCCGAATTAATTCGTAGGTTTTGTTGTTTAAGGGCTATTGATGCTAATGGGGTGGTTAATTTCTCAATTCAAACACTTGTTCTTCCGAATTTGACTTTGAAATTGAAGTTAGGGTTTTGAAAAATTTGGGGATTTATGGATGAATAAGTGTGGGGGGAAGTAATGTTTGATTATGTGGTGATTATTGCTTGTTGTTGCTGATGGAATGATTAATTGCCCCTAATTTTTGGCTGCCTGTCGTAATGAAAACAAGAACCTACCCAGATTTCTTAGCCCATTGCGCGCAGTGGTGTTGTGTGTTGGCCACTGCGCCGCAGTGGCCGCACCTGACCTGCACGTGTTACTTGCCTCACTGCGCCGCAGTGAGGACCAGCCAGTCCCACTACGCCGCAGTGGGAATCTTCTGACCCGCAGTTGAGTTTGATGTTGAATGAGGTTTCAAGTTTTGCATTCCACATTTAACGTGTTTGTTTGCTTTAATGTTTGTGATTGCAGACTGCTACTACTGATAAGAGGAAGCAAGCGGAGGTGGGACAATCTAGCGGGACTGCCGATGTCCCCGCTAAGACGGCTAGGAGAGAACCAGCGGTACCTCCTCTTAATTATTGGCCGGGTGAATTGAACGAGAAGCATGCATGGTTAGAGTTTGATGGGGCTAGGCAACCCCACAAGAACAATTATTTGAACAAGCTTTACACGCTTCATAAGCAAGTTGTTTTCCCACCCAGGTATCTTGCTCAATCTGATGCTCGGTTTTTTGGGGTTCAGGGTGATATTGGAAGGTGGTTTAGTATAGAAGCGAGGGTTGGTGATAGGACAGTTAATAGTGATATGTGGCAACAGATTTTTCTTAACAGGGAACCTGTCTATCGTGAGTTATGCCTTGAGTTTTATTCTAGTTTGAAATTGACTAAGGATTTGAATAAGATCAAGGATATTTTTGAAGAAAGGGTTGTTTTGTTTTACTGTGGGGGACAGCAGAGGAAGTTGTCTATAGCTGAGTTTGGGTTTTATGCTGGTATGTATTCTAGGCAAGAGTTGGATAACCAGGACTTCGGGCAACTTTTGAGACAGGGTTTTTATGTCAAAGGTGATTTGGGTGATGGTGAGTCCATTCCACAGTATTGGGGTCGGATTTCTGGAGGAGAGGCTTGGCCTTCTGGTGGGACGGTTAGTGTGTCTAAGATCCACAGTGTTAAGCTTCGGTTGCTTCACAGGATGATAGTTACGTTTTTGGTCCAGAGGTCTACTCATTGGGACAAGGCATACCAGACTGATTTGTGGTTGCTAAAGCTGTTTTCAGAGGGGGCTCCTAGGAAGTTTGCATTGGCCCCGATGGTTGTGATTGATCGCATGTGTAATCATTCTGACTCAGAGTTGGTTTTGGGACATTTCATCACCCGGATTTACAAGAGGATGGGTGTATTTGATTCTGAGGAGTGCCAGACCCATCTGTCTCCACAAGTTAATCAGGAGGATTTCCATGTTAAAGAGTTGATTCGGGGGAAGATAGTGAAGAAGAAGCAGGGGAGCCAGCCTGCTAGATTGTTGGATGACACTGGTGTTGTTGAGGAACCACCTCCAGACTTGGAGGCTGCTGATGTAGAGATGGGTGATGCTTCCCAGGAGCCACCTAGGATGCGTGGTCGTAGCATCCCTATCCCGAGCTCCTTTGATCTTACGCTTTTGGGACAGACTGTTCAGAATATATATGATAATCAGCAGGCTAGCCGCCGGGCTTTTGATGACTACCAGCGGAGGATGGATCTGGACATCACCTGGATTGGATCACAGCAGGCCCACACTAACTATAGCCTTGATTATTATCAACCTATGTGGGATGCTCAGTATCATGGCCGGGAGTTTGTTCGACCTGACCCGATTCTCCATTCTCTCCACCGCCTATTTATGTCCCTGATTATCGTCAGGGGGGTCAGCCTTTTTTCTCTCAGACGACTGTTCCGGGGAACATGTCACCACGACCCCATGATTTAGGAAGTTCTCCTCGTGGTCCAGTACAGTTTGGGGTTTTTCAGGGTGGACATGATGCTGGTGGATCCGGAGGTTTTGCCGGTGGTTCATCTTCCTTTGTTCCTGGTTTTGTTGCAGGTTTGAGTTCGGGTTTAGGCGGTGGACAGTCTGGAGGAGATGCTGGAGGCTTAGGTTCAGGTCAAGAAGAGGAGCGCAATTGGATTACTGACCTTTTTGGTCCACCCGGTCTTCCATATGGTTATCATGGACAGCAGCAGTGAGTGGAGATGATTCCCATCCGGTACCGTGGGATGGAATCATTTGGTGATTGATATTGTTGGTATTCTGATGACTGTATTTTTCTTATCTTTGTCTGTATCCACCCTACGGGGTGATGAAACATTTGTACTCTTTTCTTTTCTTTGTTCCTTTAATTTTCTGCATAAGACTTTAGATTAGTTTGAATTTTTGTATGGATATTTGGTTGTGTTTGTTATTTGAAGTTGGGCAGGTTCTATCCGTTTGATGGCAATACCTAGTGGAACCCAAGTGTGGGGGAGAACCCGTTGGATTTGTTTGATTGTGTGATCGTGTTAGTAGCTCACTATGATGTCATATGCATATGCTGGCAGTAAGTTCAGCGCAATATTTTTGATTGGCATCTTTACTGACATTGTTTCACACACAGCTCTCGCACCTTCCGTTTTGGGGCTAGTTTGTTTCTCCCGTCAAGCAAAGTGTTCTTCCTTTTTAGGAAGCGCCATTTGTGACGCGGGGTCGACTTACTTGTTTTGAAACGGAGTGTGTCCTTAATCCGGTATGTGTTCTCATTCTTTATGTCTATCTTGCTTACCCCTATTTACCTTTGTTTTGACCGAATATGGACATTGAGGGCATTGTCCATCTTAAGTGTGGGGGGTGGCAAATAGGTTTAAGCAACCGGATATATCTCTTTTGTTGTTTTGCCATTGAGATTTAGCCATTCTTGTGGATGTGTCCCTCTCGTAGGCTTTTGGGTTTTATCCAAGAGTAAGGGTTCTATCTTGAACTCTGAACTATGATGTGCATGTTTGAGATTGGTTGTTTCGATTTGGTAAGATGACGGAAGATGATATGATTTGAAACTTGTGTTGAGCTTGTCCTTGTGGTAAATTGCTTTTGTCACTTAATTCATAACAACTTAATGAGCAATTTTACTACAAAATTTTTCCTTGGCACAATTTTAATCGGCGAAATGTGTTCTGAACGGTTATTGGGCTGATCCTTGTGGATTGATAACATTACTTGCATACTCAAATTTCCCAAACACCTAAAGTTGTGAGATTTATCATTCATTTATAGATGTGCTAGGTGTTTACGGTTTTGGTTTGATTGCCTTGTAATTTGTCCCTCTCTTAGGCTCTTGGATTTATTCGGGAGTAAGGGTTCCATTTCGAACTCTGAACTTAAGATGTGCGAATTTGAGGTTTATTTATTCCATTTCCGGGTTCATTTCTTTGATATGAGTGTACCGGTGATGTGTTGAGCTAGAACTTGGCCTGGTGATCGTTACGAGACCGCAGTGAGATCACTTTTGTGATATAAGTACATTGGATGACGAATTGGCATATTAGGTTTGACCCGTATTTTCTTTCTTTCTTTGCACCTTTGCTTTTATATATTTTTACCTTTACTATACATACACTTTCTTTCCTTCCTTTGTAAACCTGTGTTGCACTCATCCTTAGTGCAAAGTACACTTATACATCCTTTTTAACTTAGCCTTTTCCTTGTATATATCCACTTATATATGTAAACTTTACCTAATTATACCTTACTATACCGATAGTCTAATCTGGGGGGCCATTGATTGTCATTGGTTTGTTTGGATGGTTTGGGAGAGCTTCAGTGGATTGTCTAGTGGAATATTCTTGTCTATGAGAATACGTCAATTGGTCAAGTTATTGAGGATTATCTTGGATTGTTCAAAGGAAGTAAGTGTTATAGACATGTTCATCATTGTAAGAGGGTGCCTACTAGTAGAGTAAAAGTATTTCAATTAAAAAAAAAAAAAAAAAAAAAACTTGGGCTACTAGTGGGTACTTCTCATTTTTAGATGTCTAAAGTTTTGTTGTATCATTAAGAATGGAAGACTTGGTTGAATTTAAGTTGTTTGAAGTTGATACACCACAATGGTGTCGGGTTTTGCTTGGTATTTTTGAGGTGTCTTAGCGGGATAACATCTTAGGGGTTGGTAGTTGTTGGCAATCAATGGTACGGGTTTTGATTAGACTATTTTGTACATATTTCATACATACCCTATACTTTTGATTGTTTCCTGTCATTTCTAACCTACACTCTCCATACTCCATTGTAAATATCCATTATATATACCTTAGCCTAACTATACAACCGTCCTATATGCCTATTTTGATGATGTACTTGGTGCTTACGCCACGTCGGTGGAACTATGATCCTTGTTCAAGCCTATGGTAAGATATGCATCACGACCGAGCAATGAGTGGTTATTCATATATATATTCAACCCCAATAGTAAGTTCGTTGGAGTAGGATGATTTTGATAGGCTCATTTGTTTCACTTTTGCTTAGTCGTGTATTGAGGCTTGTGGACTGTTCAGATATTGTCAAACATTTCGGGTTTTCATTTAAGATTAAAACTGCTTCACCCAACTTTTTGTCATTGACATGCTTGGTGTGGTTTCTTTTTGATACTCGTAATTTGTTTCTATAGCTTCATTGCCAAGGAATACTTTACTTTAATTCCGGATTTGCTTGAGGACAAGCAATGCTCAAGTGTGGGGGGATTTGATGTGACCAATTTATACATATCGCCCACATCATTATTGGCCATTTTATTAAGTGTTTTAAGTCGATTTTGTGTGCATTTGGCGCGTTTATGTTGTTTGTTAGTGTTTTCAGGCTCTAAACAGGTTACGTGTCCATTTGGTGCAATTTCAGATGATTTCTGAGGCCAAGAAGTTGATTTGTGAGTTCGAGAGTTGTTTAAAGTTGAGAAGATAGAAAATTTCAGCAAGTTCATAGTGAAAGGTTGTCTTCGGATCAGCAGGATTGGACTGCGCCGCAGTGGGAGCATCACCAGCCCACTGCGCCGCAGTCGGCTAGTGGAAAAGTGAGAACTCGGTCAGCAGTTTTAGACTGCGCCGCAGTGGGGGTGACCAAGGCCCACTGCGCCGCAGTCAGAAAAGGTGGAAAACGAGCACCTAGATCAGTAAATATCCACTGCGCCGCAGTGGGGGTGACCAAGGCCCACTGCGCCGCAGTCAGAAAAGGTGGAAAACGAGCACCTAGATCAGTTAATATCCACTGCGCCGCAGTGGGGGCATCACTCGCCCACTGCGCCGCAGTGGGACGACGGGGCTGAAGGGCTTTTGGCCGATGTTTGCATCAGATTTCCAAGGGGGTATAAATAGAAAACAAAAACCTAATTCCCAATTTATCCAAATTCTTTCTAAGAGCTGCTCTCCAAGGGATTCCTTCAAGGATCAAGGGTAGATTTTTTCGTCCGATTCATTGAAGATTCACGGGCACCCACTTAGATCGTATCTATTTTATTGTCTTGCAATTTCAATTTCAAGAACGATTGGTACATCATGTTCTTCTTTTATTTTGATTGTTATTTTAAATTATTCATGAGTGGCTAAACATTCAATCATCCACCTTGAGGAAACTAGACGAATGATGTGATTGCTATATGTTTTAATCCAAAGAGTTGATTTCAATTATCGTTGTGTCGAGATCTTGATGATTTAATTCCTTTATATATATTATTATGATATTGGTGGCATATGTGTTCTTCGTTAGTGGTACTAGTTGGATGCATATGTGATTTTCAAATGGTTGTTTGTCTATAAGCAATTATCACTAGTTCATGGTATGATAGTGAATATCATTTTAATAAAAGGAGTCATTTTGTCAACGTGTTTTATAACGGTTGGTGGTACCACGTTATCTTCACATAGGCACAATTGTTAATTCGATAGTCAAGCAAACTAATTGTTGGTAAGGTTGTCTAGGCATTGGTGGTACCGGCTTGGGTAATTAAACTAGCAACTTAGGTGATTGGGTAATTTGCTCACGGTTGGTGGTACCACGTGAGCACCTTAATCCTTTTACGATTATCTTTTCAACTCAATGAATTTGGTCTTAATTGAATGCAATCATGTTTGAAGTCTAGCGAATTCAAGGTGGATGATCTTTATTAATATTGTCTGAAGCTTTTCTTTACTTTTATGCGTTTTGTCTTTTAATTTATTTTAATTTAATTGTCAAAGTGAGACTCGAAGCAACACCCAGTTTTCCAAACCATTTTATTAAACAACTAGTTCAAACCAATCCCCGAGAACGAACACGGACTTACCTCTTAACTATATTGCATACGAACGGGTCCACTGCCCGATAGTGTATAGTAGTGAGTTTCTAGGTATTTCTAGTTTATAATTTTTAAACTCGATTTAGCACATCGAATGCTTGTTCTTGCTTTTCGCCCCAATCAAACCTTCTTTCCCGTTGAGTCAATAAGGTCAAAGGTTGGGCGAGTGTCATACTCCGTTAGTGCCATCATTTCACTTTGCTAGGGTTAAACAATAAAACTATAAGAATATACGTCAACGTTCATTCGGCAAGTCACGGTGTATCCCGACACTAACACATACGTCAATCAAGTCATCAAGTCATAAAAACCTACGAACTCCGTTAAACAAGTTTTATGCGTCATACAATTCACGTTGCACACAAAATTTCCTATCATGCATGCTAATATGAAATGTGGGTGCAATGGCTATAGGATAGGTCAATCCACCTAATTCTCTACAACCACGGCTCTGATACCATTCTGTAACACCCCAATAAGGCGGAATCATGAGGGTTACATACTAAGCACAGCACGACATGGAAATTAAGTAGAGACAATCTAAATGCATTAAAAGGATTGAACAATCCATACAATTCAATCAAATACAAGTACCGGACCATACAAAAATGCATAAGGAGCACGACCATCAAACGTTTACAAAAGAGAGTACAAAAGATGGCATATGATCCTAAGCATAACCCATAAGCGGGAACTATGAATCACGGATCCAAGAATAGTCCAAGTCCAATCCTAGCATGCAACAAATCAATCAATCATCCAACACGTCTCTGGTTAACCTGTTCACCTGAAAAGTGTACTAAAACGTGTCAACATAAAGTTGGTGAGTTCGTAGGTTTAAGTAATGAAAATCAAGTGTCGGGATATCAACCGTTATCGATAAGAGAGGATTAGAATACCTAATCACGTCAAAGTCAATCCAATAAACGTCAACGTTTCAATAATCGTCAATACATATAATAACGTCATAATATGGGCTAAATAACCCGTATCCCGAGTATGATCATGTCGGGTGTGGATTCGTCAATCCACCGTCACGTCAATACATAAATAATACATAATATACGTCATACGTCATAAGTATAACATCGTCATAAAGTGGCCATGATCATACCGGGTGTGGATTCGTCAATCCACCGTCACGTCAATACATAAATATAGTATACGTCTTTCGTCACATATAAACGTCAAATAACACGTATCACAAGCAATCAATTAGATATCTAACGTCTCATTTCATATCACAACAAACTGTATCAACCGACAAACGTTTAAACGACAAGTACACTTTCCACCCCAAATAAAGTAAGCGTAGGGCTACGAAACTCACTTGCCTTGAACGTCAAGTTATAATTGGATTATAAGTATTCGACGAGCTTCAAATGTCCCAAAACCCTCAAAATTCACGACCTATTATTACGTTTATACAACATGCGTATTAATATAATTTTCGTATCTTTATATACATTATCATAATAAATATATATATATATATAATATTATTATATATATAATATATATATATACTAGCATGGTACCCGCGCAATGCGGCGGTGTTCCTGGCGGCAATGATGTTCGTAGCGGCGACAGTGTGGTGGTGGGGGACGACTGTTGGTGGTAGAGACGGCGTCGAGTGATGTAGATAATTGATGTAAAAGTAATTGATGTAAATGGTTAATGAAGATATTTTAAAAGATAAATGGCTGATAGTGTAATATATCATTAAAGGTATTTTAGACATTTGCCCCATGTAACTTTCAACATGGGGCTATTCTTTTTATAATATAGTATATATATGGGGGATGGGAATATAAGGCTGTTAGGTAGCTAAGCTTAGGTGTGGAACACTCACATATTGTTTTTTTAATCCATAAAAATCAGGGGGGCCATGTGTTTTAATTAAAATTCAACAAATATTAAAAAATTAGTATGTGAGGGGTTCCACACCTAAGCTTAGGTGCCGGACAGCCTTATATTCACTTTTCCCTATATATATATATACATATAACGATTCATGTTTGCTCGTCAAAAATAAGTTTAGGGTTTCCCCGACTTTGGACCACGATTTATGCTTCATTACAACACTAGAGAAGTCGGGGGAAGACTCATGTGAAAGCCCTAATCGATCCTAGAAGCAACGAACCAAGGCTAGACGAAACAGAAAAACTGAAATGGGGAGTACCGTAAGCTACGGTGAAGACCACCGTAACCTACGGTGGGCTAAACTCAACCGGCGTAAGCTACGGTCCAAGCACCGTAATGTACGATGGCTTGGAAACCCTTCTTTTGGCGTCTTGGTCACTCAACTAGCGTAACACAGGGGCAATTGGACGTAAAGGGTTTGGGAGGCACCGTAAGCTACGGTGCTCCCACCGTACTAGACGCCACATAGCTCACCACCACCGTACCTTACGCCACCAGCAGCGCCCCATACGCCCAGCCACCCAAGCTCTAGCGTAACCTACGCCAAGGAGCAGCGTACCAGAAGCCACACAGTGGGCAGACGTGCAGCAGCAGCAGTTCAAGTTCATTTTTGACCCAAATATACGACCCATTTCGACCCAAAACACACTTTTTGACTTACAATTCGGTTTGGGAGGTTCAAAAACTCATTTCCAAGCTTGAATAAACATTAATGAACATAATTAGACGTAACCCACTCCTTTAATCCGATCCATAACACACTTTAAACTCCAAAAATCGTTTATGACCCATATCAACATTCACAAACCCTAGTTTGACCTATAATTCGGTTTAGGGGGTTCCAAGACATATTTTTGGACCAAGTTTAGTATAAATAACTTGTATAAACATAATCCATCTTCAAATCATTCCATAACCTCAAGAAATTCCAAGTTTCGATTTTTTACCTAAATTATTTAGTTTGAAACCCTAATTTGACCCATGAAGGTTTTGACTCAATTTTGACCCAAGATCACTTTGTTTGACTAGAAACATGATTGTAAATATAAAATGATGCATTTAAGTTAGGTTTACCTTACAAAAATCACTTCCAAGATCCAAACCCGAATTTGAGCTTTTTATGAGGATTTCTTGCACTTAAATGACCCAATCTTTGATATGATGATTGAATGATGATGAAGAAGCTCAATCTAACCCAAATCTTGCTTGAGACAACATTAAATGTGATGATAAATTAGAGAGAGAGAGTGAAGAAGAACTTTGGTCTTGCACTTAGTGAGAAAAGGAGAAAGTGTAATAATTGAATGAATGGATGGATGGATGGATGGGAGGATAGGGTTGGGTCAATTGGGTATGGGTCATGGGTTTGACCCACGGGTGATCCATTTTGATTTCTAGTCAATTTAAGTGTCATTTTACGTCACATTATCGATTAACACGTCTATGCAATCTCGACTATCATATCACATGTCATAAAATCGTCAAATAATATTCAATCATATCATTATTCAAGAACAATTTAAATCAAGTCATACGTCAAGTCAACGGGGCAATTTCGATAAATTTCACTAAATCGTGAAATTAGATCATATTTAAACACGTTTAATCACGTTAATTACATCAAAAATCACGAATGGTATCAAATCTAGAACAGGATTAGAAGATTAGGTCTTTGAAGATTGAAGCATCGATTTGGTGATTTACATTCGGTTTTTACTCCTATTTGGTATATTCTCTGAACTGATACTGTTTTGAGGTGGTGTTTGTGTAAAAGTGAATGATATATGCTTGAATATGTTTACAGAACATATTACATTCATATTATTGAGGTTCTGTCTTGAAATCAGAGTAGAAAGTGAGAAATTGAAACAGTTCGACTTTCTATTTTTAATTTCAGTCTGAAGTCTATGTTAAAAGTGCCTAAGTTTTGTTCGCTATTCGACTATGATTATTGTAATATAGATTCCAACTTTTGTGCACGGTTAGTTTGCTGGATTTGTCAATTTCGTGGATTTGGTTTTATGAACAGAAAGCGTGAATTGAAAGTTCTGCTTAATCAGATTTAAAGTTTGTTGTTTCTGCATGTTTGTTTAGTGATTTGGAATGTGTTTGAACTAAGGTTGATGTTAATTCTGGTTGAAATGAGATAATTCACATTTTTGATTGAGATTGTACTCGGTTTTAGGCTGTTTTAATTTGTATTTGATGTTAATCGAAACAAATTTGTGTTATTCGCATTTTGTATGGATTAGTAGATTACTGGTTAACTCTCTTAGTTGTTAAGTTGCATTAGCTTTTTTTGATCTTGTTTTCGCATTTTTGTGAGCATTTCTGGGTTATTCATATAGGCTTTACCCATTTTGTCCATTATCCAAGCTCTATTTTTTTAGTTTTGTTGTATCTTTCTATCATTCTTCAACCAACTGTTTCAAGTGTGTGATTAGATAAGATTATAAACAGCATCCAAGACCAAGCCGTCGGTTCTGTTTTGCGGTGAATATTCACAATTGAATGACCCTGTTAGAATTCTTATGAATTTTAGTTATTTGTGAACTCAGACGTCTCTCTTATGTAGAAGGTCCAGACACTATTAAGTTAATATACCGAAGACAACTCTTACTAATGACCTTCAACCTTACAATTGAGTTCAAGATCCAAAATCACCAATGTTTTAAGCATGAGTTCAAGGCCAATGAAGGAGAGCTCTTGGCTGACACTTAAAACCGTTACTGTATCTTGTTGTATGATTTGAAATGAAACTCCATTTAAAAGACAAATCTTGAGATCGATATCAAATAATTAAATTTCCAAATGTTATCTAAATATTTTTGGCAAATATTAATTGTTTTCGGTTCCGATTTGATAATAATATTGGATTTGTTATGCGAGTTTATTTAAATTTGTTTTGTTCAATTTCCATTAACTAACGACGAAGTATCGGGTCGCTGTGGAAAGTCGTCAAAGAAGACAACTTTTACTTGTGGAACCGGTCAACCCGTCACCCAAAACCAAAATTTGAAAGTTGATTGGGAACATAGGCAGTGTTATATTTTTTGGAATGACATCATGTTTCGAACAACTTTTATTTTTTTTTGAAAAGCAGAGCGGATAAATGGCTAACACCCCAACTTTGATGCGTCCACGCCGGGTTTGAATCTTGGCAATGCCCTAAAGGGTTTGCTCTCCCATGTGTAGATGGGTATAGCATTGCTAAGGCCCCCTCACCACATTTGCATGTGGCAAGATTTGAACCCATGACCCCCTAGGAAGAAACCACAAAGTGGAAAACTCCCTAACCACTAGGCTATCACCCTAATGGCTATGGTCTAATTTTTATCTTAGATATACCCTGAAAGCAGCCTTTCTACACCGTCATGATAGGGTAATTGTCTATATCTTAACCTCCCATAACATCGTCGAGGTATTGGGACCCAAAACCCATAAAAGACACGCATTGGATGCTTACTTTACTTTTTTTTTCAATGAAGGTTTAACTATTAGACCAGTGACCTTCCTTAGTCAAATTGAAAATAGGTAAGGAGTCGGGATTGAATGAACTTGTATCCAAGATTCTTTAACCTTTGATGTTTAAGTTTTAACTTTTGTAGTCGGAGTAATTTGATTGGAGGGACAATTTCATCAAGCTTCTTTTGTATACAAGTCAACATTTGCTAACATAGGTGGCTATGTCAGCTTTCATGTTAGGCCACCATTATAATTCTTTTAGTCCATGATACGTATGGTTAATAGTACATAACTTGTTATAATTTAACGAAAATAGTCAAAATATACAATCCACTCAAAAATGATATCAAATATAGGTAATTCATAACAAAATATAAGTTTTAAAGTTTACAAACAACAAAAAAAAGAACATCAAAGTATCATTAAAATCATTTTGAAAAATTTCAAAAAAATAAAGATAAAAAATGACAAAACCATATTTACAATACCGAAAATACCGGAATATACCGGCGGTAATGAATAATAAAAATACCGGGCTAGTTGTACCGGAGTACCCTCCGGTACCAATATTATCGATAATACCGGCCATTATATTTAAAACATTGATGCAAGTTGCTTTCAAAAGATCCCCCTTGTATGCTATCTCCCAATTACAACTTTCTAATGAAAACTATTTTTTCGCCGGCTTTCAATATTAAAAAAAATCGCTTTCAAAGAATAGAGATGCATTCCAATTCGGATGAACTGTGACTTTTTTTTCAATCAAGTCAATGTATACGGTTTCTAATGAATATTTTGTTGAGCAGAATATTACAACTGGTTTAGAAGAAGCCTTATTTTATTAACACTAGTTATAATACCCGTACGATGTACGGTAGCTATATAGATTGTATCATAAAGAAATTCGAATGTGCCTCATACATGATTTATGAGTATGAAATAAATTGTAGTTAAAGTAAACCAATGATCGAAGTTAAGTTATAATAAACATAATGAAAGGACCAACTCGCTCGACCATTTTATAAGTTTTTTTTTTTAAGAATGTACTCAATTATAAATCTCGACAAATACATTTACCAAAACTCGTTATAAAAGACAACGCACAAAAATTAGAAATTTCGGCATGACCTTTTCGTAAAATATACATCAAAAACTTGTTACGGATAATGAGTTTTAAAAATGCATTTAATCATAACCATTACATTACTATTACAAAATGACCCATTATAAATAACCAAAAACTCCTTGAATCTAACACTTGACATAACAATAATTTTACCAAAATGACATATCATGAGCCAAGATCAAGAGGGCCACTACGGGTTCTAGCATCAATACCATTTTACCGCGAATATGATATGCTTCAAGCTTTACAATTCAACTTCAATCTTTATATTACTTAGCTTTGTTTCCACATCCGGGATAACCTATAAAAAGGGTAAACAACTAAAAAGTAAGCAAAGCTTAGTGAATAATCTTGCATACGTTTATACACACAAAGGAGGGCAATGCACAAAGGTCTATTGCATATAGCCTATGGCACCGTCGTGCCATATCTATAATACTCACCTTTGTGCCAACGCATTACATGGATCCATATAAGCAAATGATTACAATCTCAATAAACAATATCAATGCTCCACATGAGCTATATCTCAAATGCCCCACATGGGCTATGGCCACTACTTAGGCCCGTAATCAAATAGAGCCCCTACTTAGGCTTAACGCCAAATCGATTACCACACACGGAATCCACCATCATATGGTAATCGACCCAACATATATAAAAGTATGCAAGAATACTCACCTCTGTAAGTCCCTCGGGTCTACTTCTTCTATCGAACCGAGATTGACTAAGGATATGTCGAGGTGCGGAATCCCTCGAGATAACCCACGGTTTTTATATCTACCTTTTATGATATATATATATATATATCACTATATATTATATATATATATATATATCTTTGCGTGAACATAAACACTCGTATTTGGTTAATATAGTGAGGCGGCTTTCCGGACGAACCTTACCAACCAACGTGGTAATCTAAGTCTACAAGCCAACCAAACCGGGTGTGTGTTTTGCGGTTCGTGCGTGAGACGAGTAGCACCTCCAAGATCTACTAGATTTGTGTGTTCTAGTTTCTCTCTCTAGATTTGCTTGTTTCTCTCTCTCCACTCTTGTTGTCAACACGCATGAACACACACCCATATTTATAGGCAAGGGTCAGGAACACTCAAAACCATATGGGTTTGAGTGTTTCCATGTCAGGCCCATAAAGCCCATTAGGGTTTGGCCTGTTTGTGTGTTTCCCTGAACACACAAACTGTTTGAGAGTTCTTCTGAACAAGCAAACTTTTGCTTGTTCCCAAGAAACTCTCAAACTGTTTGAGAGTTCTTCTGAACAAGCAAACTTTTGCTTGTTCCCAAGAAACTCTCAAACTGTTTGAGTGTTCTTCTGAACAAGCAAACTTTTGCTTGTTCCCAAGAACTCTCAAATGACACTTAGGAATATTTGAGTTAATGTTCCTACTACTGTAAAACGCAGAACCAACATTAACTCAGCCAATGTTCCTACTGCTGTAAAAGCAGAACCAACATTGACTCAGCCGATGTTCCTACTGCTGTAAAAGCAGAACCAACATCGACTATATTACCGCTGGAAGTATATTAAGTTAATGTTTCTACTGCTGTTAAAG
>CM067170.1:15193858-15197244 GCA_034093135.1 Erigeron breviscapus
ACTGGTAACCACTTCTTTCTTCTTCCTAACCAAACCTTCTTGAACATCAGACAACTTTTCCCCCTTGGAATGATCACCAGTTCTTGACTTGAGATCATTCCATAACTGTTCGAGCATATGTCTGTCCAGTTCACCAAACGTTCTTCCAGCCAATGGAGTTGTATCATTCACAATTTTTCTGAGTGCCTGCACTTCCTTTTTGACAATTTCGAGTTCTTGAGGCAAGTGTTTTGGCAATTCTTTTTCTATCATCTTTTCCACTTGGGGTAACAACCCATCTTGAATAGTTTGAAGAACAGACCCAGAAATTTCTTCAGATATTTCTTTCAACATACTAAGTCTGAACTTCTTAGCAACCTCATCACTGATGGTGCTAACAACTGCATTCTGATCAAGTGATGGCCTACTCTCCAATGAACTCACCCTGGTAACCATTTTCTTAACCTCATCTGTCAGACCTGCCAGTGGTTGTACAATTTTACTTTCCACTGCAGTCTGAACAGAACTGACTAGCCTTTCTTCTAATCCCTGGACTGCCACTTTTATATTTTCAGAATTGTTATTGGTGGCCAGTACCAGTTCATCCAGCTTCTCAAAAACAAGCTTCTCATTCCTAGCAAAAACATTCATTTCTGAAGCTAGATTATTTGATAATAAAGACTTGAAGTCAGAAATAACCTGGGATGAAGATTGCAGTGATCTCTCCAGGTCTGCCACCTTACTTAAAAGGCCTTGGACCTCGGCTGAAGACGAAGAGGAGGGACCACTGGGAGGATCAAGATTGGAAGTCATTCTAGTCATGAAAGGTATTTGTGTCCAGACCTCTTCAGAAGTAGTTTCAGCAGTTACTACAGTAGAGTCCAGCACACGTGGTTCAGATAAGTCAACTGGAGTTTCAAGTGGTGGGGGTTGAGATTGTGAAATTTGAATTGTTGGTGGAGAGAAGTATGGAGTGGTTTGTGGAATTGAAGGTGGTGGTGGTGGTGGCATGTTGGATTCTGGTGGAGGAATATTTGTTTCTGGTGGAGGTGGTGGCATTTCTGGTAGACTCTCTATTTCTACAACATCTTCACCAAGAAAGTTCATATTTACATCAAAATTCTGACCTTCTGATATGGGAGAATCAGCCTCATCCCAAAAAGTTTCACCAACAGTTTGATCACCAGCTTGTTCACCAGCTTCTACATTCAGATCAATCTGAGCATCTTGCTCACCAGTTACTTGTTCATCAGCCTGAACAACTTGTTCTACCTGCTCATCAGTCTGTACATTCTCTATCTGCTCAACAGCTTGTACATTTTCAACTTGTTCAACATTCTCTTCTGGTTCAAAAATTGGAGACCCATCTAAATTCATAACATCACCAGGATGTCTTTCTGGATTCACCTGAACTCCATCTCTCATAAGACGCCTATTTGATCTTGGTCGTCTGGAAGGTTCAACATTTGGTTGTTGACCTTCAGGAGCCACTTGTCTTATGGGTTGTACAGCTTCTATAATTTCAACATCTTGGTCACCAGAGGGTCCTTCACCAACTTGACCTCTACCTGGAGCCACTTCTACTTCTTCCCTTTGAAAAGAGAGCATGGTCTGAGGAATATCTACCTCATTCAGTGGAGATCTTAGGTTGGTTAGATCCCTCATATACTCACTCACAAAAAAGTGAGTAGTTTCAAAATCGTACTGGTCTCCAAGAGCTCTTTTAAACATCAGTGAAAGAAAACGTATATATGGAACAAAAGCTTTTCTACCTTTCACTTTAAGGCGCTCTACCAGATCATCAAACAGGATCTGAGCAAAATCCACTCTTAGTCCAAACCAGAGGCAGTAGGCAATCTGGAGATGAGTCTGATTTATCTGGTCCAACCCTCCAGAACTGCCTCCCAAACATTCAACAATATGTGTGAAGAAAAATCTCCATGAGTCTGACAGTCTGCTCATGTAGACTGTTCCCTTTCTGGATAGCTGGCCATGCTCATCCACAATATCTGTGTGCCCCATCAGTCTGCACACTTCCCTTGTATTGATACCAGAGGGAAGTTCAATGGGCAACTCATTTTGTTCAAAATAATTCAACTGTAGAACAGACCTGAGTAAACTAACAGTGAAACCCAAGGGTCTGGTACCTTGCTTCAGAGAATAAGTAATTGATGAAGTTGCATCATCATATTGTGCAGTGTACCAGAATTCACAAAGATAGTCATGGTACATTCTCCCTGGATTTAGGGTTAATGCACCATACAGAGGGCATGAGAGAAAAAATGTATTTAATCTCCCAATAATGGAACGGGCATTATGAACACTGGAAAGTGAGAGTTTTGCCATCCAGTTATTCATATTGATCCTTATAGCTTTTGCCTCTAAAGTAATGTGATTGGCCCTAACAACGTTTTCAGCCGGAGCATATTCAGCGGCAAGCAGATTTTTAGGAGAGTTTGATTGTCTAGGAGCCATTATATGATGAATAGATATATGAAGATGAAATTGAAGAATTTAGGGTTTATGAGGATATGATGAATTGAAGTAAATATGAGAGAGAGATATGATTGGAAATTGAATGAAGAATGAAGAAATAAATGAAGGAATTTGAAGGATTTGGGAGTAAATATGTTCGAAGTAAATGCAATTGAAAGTGAAAGTGGGTATATATAGGAGAGAGAATGTGGAACTCAAACGGTTTATTTTGAAATTATCAAATATAATTTTGATCGGGTTCTGAGATCCGCATTAATTACATCACATCACACATAAATGTGTGACGGTTTATAGCCCACAAACAGTATCAAGTTGCACTTTTTGTCTTCCCAAGGTAAAAATACCATCATTTCTTTGAAAAAAATTACATGCCACGTAGGATAATAAGATAAATATCAAGATAAATATCTTTTCAAAAGATTTTGCACACGTGGCACGCACAATGACCAAGTATTAAAAATATTATGACTGACATATCAATGCATCTGGAGGTTGACTGGACACTCCAGTATCACTGGTGGATTAGTCCAGTGAAGCATGCACTGGTGGTACACTGGAGGGACACTCCAGTAAAGTACCAGTGAAAACCATTTTGAAAGAGACTGGTAACCTCAAACATGCACGTCAACTAATACAGACAAATGAGAGGGACACATTTACAAGGAGACAAAAAGTCACCTCAAATATGCACTTCAACCTATCTAACCAGTGAGAGGGACACATTTACAAAGTACCAGTAATATTTTCTGAAGAATTTGTCCAGTGAGAAAATAAATTAATAAATTCCCCCTGAAAAATAAAACATTTTTAAGAACAAAATTATATCTTTCAAAGTCTTTCCCCCTGGAATGTTGATCCAGAAATTTATTAATGCAAAGATAGTACACAATGGCGTTCGATATCTAAGCAGT
>CM067170.1:15198244-15231384 GCA_034093135.1 Erigeron breviscapus
TTGTTCCAGAGGGTCCCACTGAATCGGTGACGACGATGCCTAATCGTATCTTTAACGATAGTTATAGATATCGTGGAAATCTTCCACCACAGGCTAGACCGAGGGACAGAAACCTCTTTGGGGCGCTTGTTAATCCCGCTTATGTTGCTCCAGAACATAATGGATTCGCGCATGAGGATTCTGACGTTGAAGGTGATGTTGTTGCTGCTCCACAGCCAGTCCCTCCACAACCTCCAGTTGCACCAGTGATACAACCACAACAACAACAACAGCAACAACAACAACAACCAGAACAACCACCTCCAGCTGCAGCAGAGGCTCCTCAAGTGTTGTTGATCCAGGAAGAGGCTGTTCAAGCAAATCCTGAGATCGTTGCTGAACAAGAAAATGCACAGAACCAAGAAGTCAACATGGATGTTGACGATAAGGGTTTAGGTGCAGAGCACGTCGACGATATGGTTATTGATAACCAAGAAGACGTTGCTGATGACATTGGAGGAGATGTCAACCTAGGAGAAGGAGGAAACGGGGAAGATGATGGAGATGATGACGGGGATGATGGTCCAGATAATGCTGCTGGCAGAGTACCCATAGGTCAAGGTGTTGGTAGTACTTCTGCAGCAGTGGATCTCCCCATGGCCGAAGCTGATTCCCGGCCAGTTGTAGAAGAAGAAGATCCCTCTGGGTCGGGGCGAAGTCTCAAAAGAAAGAGACAGAGTCAGGATGAAGGGGTGTTTAATGTAAATGAGTCGCTGGACTCATTGCGGAGACATATTCTTCTGAGGTGGAAGAGACGAGACAAGATTTGGACGAGCCAGAACCAAGCGTTCAAGAGCCTGCGCAGAACTTAAACGAAGAAATGACTGAAGGGCCTCTCCATTCTGAGGATAGAGGTAAAGGATTGATGGTTGCACCTTCCTCAAGTTCAGCAGCACCATCAACTCCTCAAGTTCATGTCAATCCGCCTGTCATCAAACCAGCTGTAGTATCACTGGTTCGTGCTGAAGATGACCAGTCACCTCCAAAGGTAATCAGACTTTTGGAAATCAAGATTGGAGATAGACCAGTCTTGATGACTGCAAGGCCTCGCAGCTCTACAATCACACCAATCATGTCTACGTCAACGACTCCACCGTCTACAACAAGACCATCAGTGACTTCTTCACAGCAAGGAGCTGCTCAGATTAACAAGGAGAGAGTATCCAAGTTAGCTGAGGACATCCAGCGGATGAGAGCTCTAGTTGCCGGCTTGTCTAACAAGCTTAAAGGAAAAGAAGAGTCACACCGAAGAGATGCTGACCTTGTAAGACAAAGTCACCTAGAGCTAGAGAATCGCCAGTACGACCTGCAGGATGCCCAGGAAGCAACAATCAGCTCAGTTAATGGGATAGTTGACTCCTTTGGGTTGCACCACAAACTGCTGAAAGGTCAAGCTAAGCATCTTGAAAGCTTAGGTAAGAAGTCTGCTGAGCTGCACAACAAGATCAAAAATCTTGAATCTCAGGGGGAGAAGTCTGGCTGCAAGGATGACGCTCTCAAACATCGTCAAAGGGATGATGAGGATGAGGATCCGAGTGGTTCTAGACAGCAGGAGGAGATTCAGAGATTTCCGACCTCAAACGTCAATGCAGCTCAAGGGGGAGCAGTGTCAGCAAGGTCAATCTGGCCAAGCTAATGCTCCTTCATCTAATCCACCGGCTGTAGAGGAAGTGGCTGGTATTCAGGAACAACCGACTGGAGGAGTAGGAGTCGGCATTCAGGTCAGACCAACTATTGAGGAAGAAGTTGGGAGTGAACTCCCGGACGACGACGTTGCTGCGTACTTCAATTTTGATGAGTATGGGAGCATGTTTGATAATCCGTCAGACTCTTCAGCTCAAGACAAGTGTTCATATCTTGATGCAATACTTGATCTACTTGATCCAAAAGAAAAGGGATCAAATGAGCTTTCTCTACAAGCAACCGGTGCTGAGGGCAAGGTTGGGGTAGACAATCAATCAGAGTTAGGCTCTAATCGAGAGCTAGGTACTGCTGAGGTGATTGAAAAGAAGAGCAGGAGTCCAGTGGATGCAACACCTGAAGTTCCTGAAGAGGGTTTTGGCCAACACTTAGGAAGACAAATGAAGACTTGAAGGCCACATCTAGATGCTGGTGTCAAGGGGGAGACTGTTGGTGCATGTTTCTCAGTGACAAAAGCATTCTAGATGTGATGTGTGTTTTATATTCAAGTCTTGTAATTTATCTTGTAAATTACCGTTTGTCAATGAAATTACCTTGGCATATATTGTTGATCATATTGGGATCCTTTTATATATGTTTATATGTTTGTTTATTATTTATGTTTTGCAGGTACTTGACATGAATGTAGACATTACATGTAAAGGGTAATTAAGTTAATGTTGGTTCTGCGTTTAACAGCAGTAGAAACATTAACTTAATATACTTCCAACGGTAATATAGTCGATGTTGGTTCTGCTTCTACAGCAGTAGGAACATCGACTGAGTCAATGTTGGTTCTGCTTTTACAGCAGTAGGAACATTGGCTGAGTTAATGTTGGTTCTGCGTTTACAGTAGTAGGAACATTAACTCAAATATTCCTAAGTGTCATTTGAGAGTTCTTGGGAACAAGCAAAAGTTTGCTTGTTCAGAAGAACACTCAAATGGTTTGAGAGTTTCTTGGGAACAAACAAAAGTTTGCTTGTTCAGAAGAACTCTCAAACAGTTTGAGAGTTTCTTGGGAACAAGCAAAAGTTTGCTTGTTCAGAAGAACTCTCAAACAGTTTGTGTGTTCAGGGAAACACACAAACAGGCCAAACCCTAATGGGCTTTATGGGCCTGACATGGAAACACTCAAACCCATAGGGTTTTGAGTGTTCCTGGCCCTTGCCTATAAATAGGGGTGTGTGTTTATGCGTGTTCCAACAAGAGTGTAGAGAGAGAAACGAGCAAATCTTGAGAGAGAAACTACTAGAACTAAGAACACACAAATCTAGTAGATCTTGGAGGTGCTACTCGTCTCACGCACGAACCGCAAAACACACACCCGGTTTGGTTGGCTTGTAGACTTAGATTACCACGTTGGTTGGTAAGGTTTGTCCGGAAAGCCGCCTCACTATAATAACCAAATACGGGTGTTTATGTTCACGCAAAGATATATATATATATATATATATAAAATATATATATATAATAACCAAGATATATATTATATATATATATATATATATATCATATATCATATATAAAAGGTAGATATAAAAACCGTGGGTTATCTCGAGGGATTCCGCACCTCGACATATCCTTAGTCAATCTCGGTTCGATAGAAGAAGTAGACCCGAGGGACTTACAGAGGTGCCATACGGCACATGATCATCACCAACACATTCGACCTTCGAATACCTAACTATCATCATACAAACCCTCATCCTCCTAAATCGGCTGGGAATAACCAACTAAAGGCGTAAAGCGGCTTATTGCCCTCTGACCGGAAGGGAATCGCCAACAAAACACCTAAAACCAATCTCACACCTTCGGTTGAGTCATAGTGCGATTATTTGATCAAACAAATTGGCGCCATCCGTGGGACCTTTGCTCTCAAATTCGAATCCATCCACGATCAAAAAAGCATTATGTCAAACCATAATCCCTTTCCGGAACAACACGGGTCAGGTATTGTCCACAATCAAGAAGAAGGCAATGACGAGACTCTCTCGGTCAAAGGATCCAACTCCCCACGAACGAAAAACCGGAGCGGGCCAACAGTCGTCAGACGACTAGGCAGCAGGTCGATTGACCTGCCAAATAATGGCCCTGAGCAAAGCAACAGACAGCGATCTCGACACAAGGGAGAGTAATGTCGAAGAAGATACAGCTCCAGACCCAAAGGAAGGTACTGCGCCACACCCTGGGTGCACGGCACAAGGTAGCCCATCACCAGTAGTGCAGGAGCGCAGGAAAGAAGACAGAAATCAGATCCAAGATGTAGAAGGCGACCCAACAGCAACAGATAAGATCGGCCAGCAGCTGGCCAAAAGAGATCCAAACAAAAAGAAGGAAGCAGGAAGCAAAAATAAAGATGACTCCAGAACGGTGAAAAGCCCAATGCCAGTACACCCACCATACCCAATCTATCAGGGAAACACAGTTGGGATAACTGCAGCGGATGTTGTGCAGACAACGCCTGGGCTAGGGACATACCAGGCACCAAGTGCATACCCACCGCACTACTCCGGAGCATATTTTTGTCCCTACGGAGGACCATATGTCCAGTACGTGGGAACACCACACTTCAGTGGAAGCTACCCGTGACATATGCAGGCATCGTGGTATTACCCGTACAGTATTGTAACCCCACAGTATCTTAAGGCAAGTCCAACAACCAGAGTTGAAAAAGACAAGGTGGAGCAAAAGGAACTAGAGCCTAAATACAAGGGGTCATGTGCGCAATTTACCAAAGATTTACGCCAACATGTACCTCCGGTGAAGATACTGGAAATCCAAGAGCTACCTTGGTACGATGGCACCTCCGGCAACTTGCCACGTCATCCTCTACCTCTTACATGGAAGGACAAGGGGGTGGCTCGAAAGCTTACCCGAAGAGAGTATACATGGTATCAAAGATTTTAAATCTAAATTGAAGGAAGAGTTTGCCTCTCACCTACGGGCGCATGACATCAAGCAGGAAGAGGATGAAGAGGCGGAAGATTTTCTGAAGCGGTACGGAGACGGCACTCGAAACTTGGTGCGTATATCAGAGGAAGAAAGGATATCCGGAGCTATCCACAGCCTCCGGTCAGGAGAACTAATACGACATTTATGCCTTAGCAAACCAAAGAGCTACCTGGAACTGATGGAGAAATTCCACGAGTGGAGGAGTGCAGAGGAAATAGCAGAAAAAGCTATGGCCAAATGGAAGTCCATGATAAAACAGACTGGGAAACAAACGGAGGTCACAGAGGATGTGGCAGCCGAAGAGTTTCCCATCACAGGTAGTAGGACGAACAGCTACAAAAGAACAATAGGCAATCTCCGGAAAACTCCATCAGAAATCCTGTCATCAGAAGAAGTAGCGAAAACATTCGTCAGACCACTGCCGTTGTCCGGAAGGGGAACCAGAAACTTGGACAAATTCTGTTGTTTCCACAATGGATATGGGCATAGTACAGATTACTGCAGGGAGCTACTAAGGCAGATAGACAATGCAGCCAGAGAAAACAAATTAGCGCACCTGGTAAAAAGGAGAAGGCCAAGCGTCGACGAAGCAGAGCCAGGAGAGCACCGGAGGAGGATACTGTCAAACACCATAATCCATAAAGGACCACAACATTATCACTTCGGTGAAGTGGATGAAGGTATCGAACAGACCCGGTGCTAATAAAAGTGAACGTAGGCAGCGTATGCCTGAAGAATACGCAGGTAGACACAGGGAGCGGGCGAGATATAATCTATGAGAAAAGTTTCCTCCGATTGCCAAAGAAACTCCGAGAAACAATCACGCCACTGGATACGGAAGTGATAGGATTCGCCAGTGAACGCATCCGCCCATTGGGAGAAATATGGCTGGACGCCACTATTGGAGGATACCCCTGGCGGAGAACAGCAAGGATCCTGGCAATCGTGGTAAAAGCAAACTCGCCTTATGACATGCTCCTGGGCAGAGAAGGAATGAGGAAATTCCATATGATAGCATCAACAATACATGGTTGTGTACAGTACAAATCTCACGGGGGGATGCAAACAATACTCTCTTCATTCACTGAAGACATAAAGAGAAAGAGCTCCGTACCATGGTACAAACGCAACAGAAGAATAGTTCAGAAAGGACCCCGGGGACAGCTGGAGATCGCAGAAGAGGGACCAGAAGAATCCGGATCAACAAGGGAAAAAGAATCCCACATATCAAAGACTCCGATAGGCATTAAGACCGGTTGGAGCATAATTTGCCCCCGGGATAAGCCAAATTAACAGAGCAAATAGGGCAGCATAAAAGTAGCAGCTAGGAACAATACAAAGAAATTGTAACTTCCTCCTGCCATGTACTTACAAGCTCCCAAAAATATATAAAACGATCGTAATAATTTTCTAAATGCGCATAAAAATTTTAATTTGAATTGTCAAGGGGACGCCCATAAGACTTTTCAACATAATCATGAGGTAAAAACCCATGAATAAAATGCATAAGACACTCCTTCCTTATGATGGAAGTGCATAAGCATGAATGCATAAGACACTCTTTTAAGAGTGTATAAGCATAACAAAAACAAAGAAGAAAACCTCACTTCCTTACGGAAGAACGCAGAATAAAAAACCCTGAAGTACAGCGAGGCAATTATGGCAGAAACAAAGATAAGAAGAACAACATCAACAAACAGCAGGGCACATACGAAAGCAAGTCATATTATATGCCCAAGGCATCAAAAAATATATGTACAGAGTACAGGGGATTAAAAGTTTACATTCCCTGAGGCCTAATGTTATAAAGATCAGCTACTGAAGCATGAGATTTTCCACAAGTCCCACATGGTGCAATAGCATTAACACCACCATTTCTGTCATTCCTTTGCTGACCTTGGGGACGATACACTTGCAATTGGCCATGATTATTATTGTTATGATTAGGCCCATTGGCGATCCTTAGCTGATTTCCTCCATTATTACCACGATAACCTTGATTCCCAGAAGGTTGACCTTGCCTATTGTTCACCGGAGGCACAGAACGTAGTGGCTGAGCATTCTTAAATCTCTTGTTCTTACCTTCCTCATTCTTAGTAGCCAAAAACTCTGCTCGCTCCATCTCCAAATTTCGAGCATAATCGGCTGCCTCAGCTACATCATAACACTTCAGATTAATCAGCTTGGAGCGGTAACGCGGATTGATAGCCCACTTGTACTTACGAGCTTGATCCTCAGAAGACCCAGCAGCAACTCCAATCAAACCCACGAGTCTCAAAAACCTCTTCGTGAAATCACCGACAGACTCGTCACCCCTCTGACTGATATTAGCATACTCTCGAATCATAGCCTCTTTTTCCGCCTCTGAAAAGTACTGACGGAAAAACAACTCCTTAAAAGAAGACCAATCTAACGCATCCTCATAGTCAATACCACCTTTTGCATCTCTCAAAGCAATCCACCAACGCTGAGCATCTCCCTCTAACTTGTACACCGCTAGTGGCACCCAGTACCTCTCATCACAACCAAGGACCCTATAAATCTTCTCAATATGGGTGATCCAGTTCTCAGCTTCCACAGGAGTGCTAGCAGTGCTGAATGACAAAGGACGTTGTTTTTGGAATCGTCCTAGCCACACATGAATAGCCTCACCCACCATAGCTTTTTCTTCCTCGTTATCATCCTCGTTTTCATGCGTCTTCATCATACCAACAAAACCTTCTTGATTACGTATTGCATCAACAGTTTGAGCCACAATGTTTGGTAACAGGTTCGCAAGAGTTTCGTTGATCTTGTTGACTACATCATCCTCAGTCATGCCCTTCCTTTTCGGTGCCATCTATCGAGCGAGACGAAGATACAACGGTTACGATTAGCATGACGATTAAATGAAAATAAACAAATAGATAGATCAATAAAGATTAAAGCGAGAGATAGCTTATCGAAGCCGAAAGGAAGTCCTAACCCAAAGTCTACCCAAATCTCACAGGCCATAACTTAGGATTTAAGTTTCTACAGGAAAGGACCTAGGCTCTGATACCATTCTGTAACGCCCCTAACTTACAAAACGTACAAAATGATATCAAAAGGAACTTAAAGGACAAAAGGGGCATTAATCTTATTCAAAGTCAAACCAAAGTTAAACCAAAGTCAAAGTAACAAAATATTCAAAAGTACTTATAATCCAACATAAGGAACTAAAGCTTGAAGAACTCTAAGGCCAAAGGTGCTAAGTCCAAATCGTTCTACGCTCTTCGCTCGTTCCCAGTGCCCCCTTGATCACCTGCCGTATAAGAAAGAAAAAGGAATACGGCTGAGCAAAAGCTCAGTGAACGGATATGACAAAAGCAGGAATATAGTATGAAAAGTGAAGACATATTTTTATAAACAAACTTATTTTCGAAACAAACTTATTTCAAATCAAAGTACAAATATGTATAATTCCACAATATATTATACATCAAATATATATATATCAAATATAAAACCAAGTTTCATAAAATAATGCATCCAAGAGTCAAACAAATAACTTATATAATATATTATATATCATAATTATATATATATATATATATATATATATATATATATATATATATATATATATATATATATATATATATATATATATATATATATATATATATATATATATATATATATATATATATATATATATATATATATATATATATATATATATATATATATATATATATATATATATATATATATATATATATATATATATATATATATATATATATATATATATATATATATATATATATATATATATATATATATATATATATATATATATATATATATATATATATATATATATATATATATATATATATATATATATATATATATATATATATATATATATATATATATATATATATATATATATATATATATATATATATATATATATATATATATATATATATATATATATATATATATATATATATATATATATATATATATATATATATATATATATATATATATATATATATATATATATATATATATATATATATATATATATATATATATATATATATATATATATATATATATATATATATATATATATATATATATATATATATATATATATATATATATATATATATATATATATATATATATATATATATATATATATATATATATATATATATATATATATATATATATATATATATATATATATATATATATATATATATATATATATATATATATATATATATATATATATATAATACTGCAATATTTATACCACATATTTATAGTATAAGTTATATGATATATGTCTTTAACGCCCCTAACTTACAAAACGTACAAAATGATATCAAAAGGAACTTAAAGGACAAAAGGGGCATTAATCTTATTCAAAGTCAAACCAAAGTTAAACCAAAGTCAAAGTAACAAAATATTCAAAAGTACTTATAATCCAACATAAAGAACTAAAGCTTGAAGAACTCTAAGGCCAAAGGTGCTAAGTCCAAATCGTTCTACGCTCTTCGCTCGTTCCCAGTGCCCCCTTGATCACCTGCCGTATAAGAAAGAAAAAGGAATACGGCTGAGCAAAAGCTCAGTGAACGGATATGACAAAAGCAGGAATATAGTATGAAAAGTGAAGACATATTTTTATAAACAAACTTATTTTCGAAACAAACTTATTTCAAATCAAAGTACAAATATGTATAATTCCACAATATATTATACATCAAATATATATATCAAATATAAAACCAAGTTTCATAAAATAATGCATCTAAGAGTCAAACAAATAACTTATCAGGGCCGAATGAAATCATAGGGTAGCTACTCCACTAATCATTCATTTATGGTGTGAAACGCCTCGTATGACACTACGATAAGCGCCCACCGTCAAACAAAATATACCTAGAACCGATACCTTATCGCCGATCACAACGAATTCAAAATTGCAAGAGTCACCAACGAAACGCGATCACCAAACCGAATCTAATCATATACAAGAGTATAAGCACAAAATATATTCAAATAGGGAGTATGTAATATCCTTTTTAGTTTATGAGTTTATTATATAAGTTTCATGTTATTTTTACTTTTGTTACTGTATATTTTACTTTAGCCGTAACTTTCACTTTTAAACATGAGACTTTAAACCAAAACGCTCATACCGTCATACCCCTTCTGCTTTAACTTATATAGTATTTAAAATAAAATATAAATTTGAATATATATTATAGGCCTGTACAAAAACGATGGTATGAATTTACTGTCCAAATAATACTATAAAGTCTTGACAACACCTTATCATTTTTATTTAATAAATCACAAGGGGTAACATGTATAATGAAACTCTATGCAAAAATCCACAGTAAAGTCTAACTAAATATACATAAAAGATTTAAATATATAATATATATTAGAGTTATCGACACAAATCGTCCCTGTGGTTTACCCAAATAGTCATGTTTCATCCCTGAAGATCAAAAACCTCAAGGACAGTCCTTTATAGGAGGATAAGGTTCATATTTCGTCCTTTGACTTGTTGACCGTGTTCTCTCCTCCGTTAACACCCTCACGTGCCTCCCACGTGAGGGGTATTCTAGTATTTTCCACCTTTTTTAAGTTTGTGCCCTATTTCATCCCTTTCTTTCATATGATATATTATATATATGTTCTTCTTTCTTTTCCAGAAAACATATGTAAACTTGTAAAGCTAAGGTGGACTGGTGGTGGTATGTAAAATATAAAAGCTACAAAAATAAATATATACACACACGTATATATATTCAGAACTTCAGATCCAACATATGACAACAAAATTTTCTTTCCTTGTATTTTAATAGCAAGCTTTTGACATTAATGTCATACCACCACCTCACTACCAATTAATCTTTGTCCCACCACCACCGCCGGACCTTCCCCTAACCGAGCACCACCATGACCCCACTCTGACTCTCTCTCTATATATATATATACATATATATACATATATATAGATCTACAAATCCGAATCTCACTTGTTTCTTGTGCTTTCGGATTTTTTATTTTGAATCCAAAATATAGATGTATACACATCTCCAAATCCGAATACGAAACATCACCATTTGTGTTTCAGTTCCGCCCATTTGGTTCTGGTCGGGAAAAGAGATAAACGATACAGTGATGGTGGTGAAAACCCGATGGGAAATAGACGCGGCGGTGGTGGCGGCGGGAGGTTCGAAGGATTTTTATGAAAACCCGATGGGAAATAGACGCAGTGGTGGTGGCTGGAGTTTTGAAGTACTTTGTGAAAACTCGATGTGGAATAGACGCTGTCGTGGTGGTCGGATTTTTGAGGGAGATGGTTGGGTATATATATACACCATATTAATACAGTAAAGTCTAACTAAATGATACCCATCTCTTAAAAATACTTTGATCAATATATATATATATATATATATATATATATATATATATATATATATATATATATATATATATATATATATATATATATATATATATATATATATATATATATATATATATATATATATATATATATATATATATATATATATATATATATATATATATATATATATATATATATATATATATATATATATATATATATATATATATATATATATATATATATATATATATATATATATATATATATATATATATATATATATATATATATATATATATATATATATATATATATATATATATATATATATATATATATATATATATATATATATATATATATATATATATATATATATATATATATATATATATATATATATATATATATATATATATATATATATATATATATATATATATATATATATATATATATATATATATATATATATATATATATATATATATATATATATATATATATATATATATATATATATATATATATATATATATATATATATATATATATATATATATATATATATATATATATATATATATATATATATATATATATATATATATATATATATATATATATATATATATATATATATATATATATATATATATATATATATATATATATATATATATATATATATATATATATATATATATATATATATATATATATATATATATATATATATATATATATATATATATATATATATATATATATATATATATATATATATATATATATATATATATATATATATATATATATATATATATATATATATATATATATATATATATATATATATATATATATATATATATATATATATATATATATATATATATATATATATATATATATATATATATATATATATATATATATATATATATATATATATATATATATATATATATATATATATATATATATATATATATATATATATATATATATATATATATATATATATATATATATATATATATATATATATATATATATATATATATATATATATATATATATATATATATATATATATATATATATATATATATATATATATATATATATATATATATATATATATATATATATATATATATATATATATATATATATATATATATATATATATATATATATATAGATATAGATAATAATAATAATAATAATAATAATAATAATAATAATAATATGTATAAGCTTATGCATTTTATGATATGATTATAGGTTGAAGCTTGTTTGTGCTTAATCGTTTTAGCTTTGTTGATCTATTTGCGGAGGAGGTGAGTATATTTGCATACCTTTATGTTTACGTTGGGTCAATTGACCACATCATGTTGAAATGTGATATTCATGTGTGGTAATTGATTTGGCTAGACCCGGGTGGGGTCAATTGTTATGAGGCCTAAGAACCTCCGGGGCCTAAGAACCCCTATTGTTGTTGAGAAAAGGCCTAAGAACCTCCGGGGCCTAAGAACCCCTATTGTTGTTTGAGAAAAGGCCTAAGAACCTTCTCGGGGCCTAAGAACCCCGATATTCTCTAATGGATCCATATATGTTGTTTATTGTGCAAAGGTGAGCATGTAGGTATGGCACGACGGTGTCATGGGTTACATGTAATAGTCCTTTGTGCGTTGCCCTCCTTCGTATTTGTAAATGTATGCAAGTATATTCACTAAGCCTTTGCTTATATTTTAGTTGTTTACCATTTTATAGGTAGTTCCGGAAGAAGGAACTAGTGTTGTTGATTTGAAAGTCTTGGTTTAGAGCTTGAAGTGTTTTTGGAAGACGTGAAGGTACTAGGTCATTCTTGGATGAATGACAACTCTTGGTTTAGAGGCTTAGAAATCCCTCTCCTCATGGCTTTTGGTACATTTTGATTTGATGGTCATACTTTTGTTAAAATTATGTAAAAGTCCAGGAGTAAAGCTTTTGGAAAGTTTGTGAAGTTACATTTTGGTCGAAATTGTGTCAAATTGGATAAATGACCCATTTGATGGTGTTCATGGGATTCGAAACAAAGTGATGTTGTAATGTATGATTTAAAATGTGTCCATGTAGTTGATATCAATTTCTGAATTGTGTTTTAAGATGTTTGTTCGAATTTCGAAGGTTACAGGCTTGAGCAAGTGTTGAAATGATTTTTGGGTTGCTGTTCTGATGCTCACTGCGGCGCAGTGGGGATGGTTTTGCCCACTGCGGCGCAGTATTTCTTTCCTCCCACTGCGGCGCAGTGGGAGAGTGTAAAACCCACTGCGGCGCAGTGGGGCTTTTCCAGACCCGAGTCCGAGAGTTCCCACTGCGGCGCAGTGGGAGTTCTCCACCCACTGCGGCGCAGTGGGGTATATATATAAAAAAAAAAAAAAAAAAAAATCTTGTGTTTTCGGTTTATCGAGTTCAGTTCTTTCAAGTTGGTATCAAAGCCGGGGTTTAAGGGATTTAGGTATTCCCTTGTATAGAGAGTGCCTAGACTTAAACCTTAGTTGAGACTCGACCTTAGGTAACCGAAATTTTTATGGGACTGAAAATGTGTTTGATAATGTTAGATTATCTATTTGCTAGTATTTAAAGCACAATAAGAAGCCGGCCTTATTGTGGTTGAAATGCTAATAAATTTATAAACTAGCGGCATCAAACCTTGGGACGGTGTAGTATCAAGTTATAAGTTTTGGCTCCTAGTCATAGAGTTAGATAGGTTGCGTGATTAAATTCGTTTTATCTACTCTTATTGAAGTATGGCCGACGATCATAATGAGGGAGAAGAGCACCACAATCAGAACGAAGAAGAAGAGCCCTTATTTGCCGAAGGTAGCATGGATATCTCGGATCAAATAGGGAGAGCATTAGAGAAATATACACCCCTACTACTTAAGAAATTGAATGAGACTATGGAAGGGGTTGTGAATGATCACATAGCTCAAATGATCAGAGAGGAAGTGGCTTTGAATGTGCAACTAGAGTTTGAGAAGAGGGATGGCAAGGGTAAGAACAAAAAGGATGAAGAAGAGAAAGAAGTAGAAGTGACGGGGGAAAGGGGTTACAAGAAGAAGTTCACCTTTCGAGACTTTGAAGTGTGTCACCCGCCGGAGTATCACGGTGATCGTGATCCCATCGTTTGTACACGATGGATATCTGAAATTGAAGGAGCATTCCGCACTAGTCAATGCCCCTCGCACCTGAAGGTCATTTTTGCGGTTGGTATGCTAAGGAACAGTGGAAAGAGATGGTGGGATAGTTTGTTGGCAATAAAGAAGGAAGCGTTAGATCATGTTGAATGGCCCGAATTCAAGACAATGTTTTTCAAGGAGTTTAGATCAGAAGCTGAAGTGACCAAGTTGAGAAGTGAATTTCTTAATGATTGTCAAGGTAGTATGAGTTTGAACGAATTCCGAACCCACTTCTTGGACAAGGCTCAATTTTGTCCGGAATTTCTTGAGAACGACCAATTGTTAAAGGAGCAATTCTATATGAAATTGAAGAAGAGCTTGAGGGAAAGGATAAGCCTACGTCAAATGGAGTCTTTTTCCATGTTGGCGGATGTGGCTAGAGACCATGAAATTGAACAATCAAGAGTTGATGATGATGGTGAGTTGAAGAGGAAGCATGAGGGGACCAACTCTCCGAACAAACGGTTTAGACGAGAGGGTAGTTCCGGCAACCACTCTACTAGCAAGAATATCCCTTGGTGCCGACTGTGCAAGAGGAATCATTGGGGGGTATGTAAGGTGGCGGGGAAAGGTTGTTTTACTTGTGGGAAACCGGGGCATTCAAGCCAGGAGTGCAAGTCCAAGCCACAAAAGGCCATCATATGCTACAAATGCTTTGAGGAGGGCCACATGAGAAGCTCATGCCCTAAGTTGACCCAAAGAGGAGAGACTCGAGGAAAAGAGGAGGGAAGCGGAAAGGAAAAACGCCCAAATTCATGGGAATCAACGAGGAAGGTCCTTTCAACTCACTGTGGACCAAGCAAGAAACACGAATGATGTTGTCACAGGTACATTTCTTGTTTATAATGTGCCTATGCGAATTCTCTTTGATTCGGGGGCGAATAGATCATTCGTTGCAACTAGAGTAATTCATGTTATTCCCGTGTCGAAGTCGTGTCTAGAAAATACTTTGCAAGTTGAGGTTGGTAATGGTAGAATGGAATTAGTGGAGGTGTATAGAGGTTGTGAAATCAAAATTTCTTCGGAACTCTTTCAAGCCAATTTAATTCCCTTTCCGATGGGAGAGTTTGATATAATTTTGGGTATGGATTGGTTGAGCTCTTGTAACGCCAAAATCGCGTGTGATGAAAAGGCGATATATTTGAAGACTTCTAAAGGCGAAGACTTGGTGGTGTATGGTGATAGGAAGGAACGTTCTATTTCCGTATGTACCTTTGCTCGTGCCAAACGTTACATTTCTCATGGATGTCATGCTTATCTTGCTCACATCGTTGATGTTGAAAAGAAACCTCTATCTATCGAAGACATCCCTATTGTTAGTGAATTCGCCGATGTTTTTCCCGAAGAATTGCCGGGCATTCCTCCCGAACGGCAAGTTGAATTTTCAATTGATCTCATTCTGGGGGCTAACCCCATTGCTAAAGCTCCTTACCGTTTGGCTCCAACGGAAATGCAAGAGATGATGAAGCAATTACAAGAATTACTTGATAAAGGTTTTATTCGACCTAGTAACTCTCCTTGGGGCGCACCGGTACTTTTTGTCAAGAAGAAGGATGGAAGCATGCGTATGTGTATCGACTATCGGGAGCTCAACAAAGTCACCGTAAAGAACAAGTATCCTTTGCCTAGAATCGACGACTTATTCGATCAACTTCAAGGAGCGTCATATTTCTCAAAAATAGATCTTCGTTTGGGTTACCATCAACTCAAAGTACGTGATGAAGATATTCCTAAAACCGCCTTCCGTACTCGTTATGGTCATTTTGAGTTTGTTGTCATGCCTTTTGGTCTTACAAATGCTCCCGCGGCTTTCATGGATCTCATGAACCGTGTTTGTCGCCCTATGCTTGATAAATCCGTAATCGTATTCATTGATGATATTCTTATTTACTCTAAAAGCTCAACCGATCATGGAGTTCATATACGTGAGGTGTTGGAAGCATTACGCAAGGAGAAGCTCTATGCCAAATTCTCCAAATGCGAATTTTGGTTAAGAGAAGTGCAATTTCTTGGCCATGTTGTTAATAGTGAGGGAATTATGGTGGACCCGGCCAAGATTAATGCGGTGATGAAGTGGGAGCAACCAAAGAATCCGTCAGAGATTAGGAGTTTTCTTGGTCTAGCGGGCTATTACCGTCGTTTTATTCAAGACTTCTCTAAAATAGCTTCCCCATTGACCAAGTTGACTCGAAAGAATATCAAGTTCGAATGGAAAAGCGAGCAAGAGTTGGCTTTTCAACAACTTCGAGAAAGGCTAAGCCAAGCACCGGTTCTTGTTTTACCGGATGGACTTGAAGATATGGTGGTATATTGTGATGCATCGTCTAATGGCCTAGGTTGTGTTCTTATGCAACGGGGTAAAGTCATCGCCTACGCTTCAAGGCAATTGAAAGAGCATGAAAAACGATACCCTACTCATGATTTGGAGCTAGCGGCGGTGGTATTTGCTTTGAAGATTTGGCGCCATTATCTCTATGGAGTCAAGTTTACTATCTATTCCGATCATAAAAGCCTCAAATACTTCTTTGAGCAAAGAGATCTCAACAATCGCCAACGTAGATGGCTAGATCTCTTGAAAGATTATGATTGCGAAATTTTGTATCATCCCGGGAAGGCTAATGTGGTAGCGGATGCCTTGAGTCGGAAGAGTTCTCATCATACCTTAGTCGTTTCACCTCTTTGGGTTTTGATCACCAATGACTTCTTTGATCAAATTAGAGAAGCTCAAGAGAGGGCCTTGCAACAAGATCCTAAGAAGGAAAGAATACAAGGTCAAATTCAATATTTCACTAAGGATTCTCGTGACCTTACCGTACGTTTTGGGAGGATTTGGATCCCTTTTTCTTGTGAGTTGAAACAAGTTCTACTTGATGAAGCCCACAAATCCAAATATTCTATTCACCCCGGTGCTACAAAAATGTATCATGACTTGAAGGTAGAATATTGGTGGCCCGGAATGAAGCGGGATGTGGTGAAATATGTCGAAGGTGTTTGACTTGTGCACAAGTGAAAGCGGAGCATCAAAAGCCCTATGGTATGATGCAACCCTTGGAAATTCCCAAATGGAAGTGGGAAGATATTACTATGGATTTCGTCACCAAATTGCCCAAGACACCTAGAAACCAATTCGATACGATATGGGTAGTAGTTGATAGATTAACCAAGAGTGCTTTGTTTCTTCCTATTCGTGAGGCGTCATCATCCGAGGTATTGGCAAAGATCTATGTGAAGGAAGTTGTAGCTAGACATGGAGTTCCCATCTCCATTGTTTCGGATAGAGACACTCGATTTACTTCACACTTTTGGCGGAAATTTCATGAAGATATGGGTACCAAGCTCAAGCTTAGCACCGCTTATCACCCACAAACGGATGGTCAAAGTGAGAGAACCATTCAAACGCTTGAAGACATGCTTCGGGCATGTATAATTGATTTTGGAGGCACTTGGGATCTTCACTTGCCTTTGGTGGAATTCTCTTACAACAATAGCTACCATTCTAGCATCCAAATGCCGCCCTATGAAATGTTGTATGGGAGGAAATGTCGATCTCCAATTTGTTGGGGAGAAGTAGGTCAAAGAGAAATAGGTGGCACGGAAGTAGTGTTAAAGACCATCGAAAAGATAGATGTGATCAAAGAGAGGTTAAAAGCGGCTCAAGATCGGCAAAAGTCTTATGCGGATAAAAGGAGGAGACCGATTGAGTTTCATGTGGGCGATCGTGTTTTGTTGAAAGTCTCCCCGTGGAAAGGTGTTCTACGGTTTAGAAAACGTGGAAAGCTTAGTCCTCGTTTCATTGGCCCGTTTAAAATATTGGCCAAGGTTGGCAAGGTTGCTTACCGTTTAGAGTTACCGGATGAACTTTCGGGAATTCATCCAACTTTCCATGTGTCTCATCTTAGAAAATGCCTTGCCGATGAGTCTTCTTATGTGCCATTAAATGAAATTGAGATTGATAACAAGTTGAACTACATTGAAGAGCCGATTGCCATAGTTGAAGAAGAACTTAGAAGGGTACAAAATAAGACGGTGAGGACTTATAAGATTTTGTGGAAGCATGGTAAGATGTCCGATTGTACGTGGGAGTCCGAGCATGATGTTCTAGTTTACTATCCGTCTTTGCATATGGCTTGGATCACGAGGCCGTGATCCGTTCCAAGTGGGGGAGAGTTGTAACACCCCAGAGATTTAAGGTAAAAAGAATTTAACCCTTTTTATAGTTTCGACATTAAATTAATTTCCTAGTATTTTATTTTTGTAATTGGGGTTAATTTAGTTGGAACTTTAGCGGATAGCGGGTAAAATACCCACTTTTGGAAGAGATGGGTCGTGGCATCCTTAGAATGTGCCAGCCAACTCTTTTGCCTTATGAGTCATGCTTCCACTCTATTACTCTTCTTCACCATTTCCTTTCATGCATTCCTTCACACATTTCTTCAAAACAAAGAGTAACCCTCTCAAGTTCAAGAATAGAAATCATAATAATAATAACAATCACCACCAAGTAATCTTCATTCAAGAAATTAAAGTTAGGGATTGTAAGTGGGGTGGTGGTGGCCGTTTTTAAGAGAAAGGGAGAAAGAAGGATTCTCAAACTAAAAGTCTTGCATTGGATTGTTGTTGTTGAGGTATTGAATTCCCCTAATTTAGTTTTTATCCTTCTTTCAAAATTTAGGGTTCATGGATGAACCAAATTTGGGGGTTTTGCTAGAAATTGATTTATGGCTAATTTTCCCAATTCCTTAGTTAACCTAGTTGTCATTGAGTTATGTGTTGAGTTTGATTATGAAATTGATAAGCTTATGTGATAATGTTGGTTTATGAGAAAAGATGAGTTTTTACAAGTAATTGAAATGTTGATGAAAATGGTAGGTTGAACTACCTATGATATGGTGGAAGTAAAAAGGAGACTCAATGACAAATGGGTTGGGTTTTGGGTTTAGAAAGGCTAGTGTTTGAGTATGGCTAGGTTAAGCTAGTCAAGTTGTGATTATAAGCTTATGCATTTTATGATATGATTATAGGTTGAAGCTTGTTTGTGCTTAATCGTTTTAGCTTTGTTGATCTATTTGCGGAGGAGGTGAGTATATTTGCATACCTTTATGTTTACGTTGGGTCAATTGACCACATCATGTTGTAATGTGATATTCATGTGTGGTAATTGATTTGGCTAGACCCGGGTGGGGTCAATTGTTATGAGGCCTAAGAACCTCCGGGGCCTAAGAACCCCTATTGTTGTTTGAGAAAAGGCCTAAGAACCTTCTCGGGGCCTAAGAACCCCGATATTCTCTAATGGATCCATATATGTTGTTTATTGTGCAAAGGTGAGCATGTAGGTATGGCACGACGGTGTCATGGGTTACATGTAATAGTCCTTTGTGCGTTGCCCTCCTTCGTATTCGTAAATGTATGCAAGTATATTCACTAAGCCTTTGCTTATATTTTAGTTGTTTACCATTTTATAGGTAGTTCGGAAGAAGGAACTAGTGTTGTTGATTTGAAAGTCTTGGTTTAGAGCTTGAAGTGTTTTTGGAAGACGTGAAGGTACTAGGTCATTCTTGGATGAATGACAACTCTTGGTTTAGAGGCTTAGAAATCCCTCTCCTCATGGCTTTTGGTACATTTTGATTTGATGGTCATACTTTTGTTAAAATTATGTAAAAGTCCAGGAGTAAAGCTTTTGGAAAGTTTGTGAAGTTACATTTTGGTCGAAATTGTGTCAAATTGGATAAATGACCCATTTGATGGTGTTCATGGGATTCGAAACAAGGTGATGTTGTAATGTATGTTTAAAATGTGTCCATGTAGTTGATATCAGTTTCTGAATTGTGTTTTAAGATGTTTGTTCGAATTTCGAAGGTTACAGGCTTGAGCAAGTGTTGAAATGATTTTTAGGGTTGCTGTTCTGATGCTCACTGCGGCGCAGTGGGGATGGTTTTGCCCACTGCGGCGCAGTGAATTCCCACGGCCAAAATTTCTTTCCTCCCACTGCGGCGCAGTGGGAGAGTGTAAAACCCACTGCGGCGCAGTGGGGCTTTTCCAGACCCGAGTCCGAGAGTTCCCACTGCGGCGCAGTGGGAGTTCTCCACCCACTGCGGCGCAGTGGGGTATATATATATAAAAAAAAAAAAAAAAAAATCTTGTGTTTTCGGTTTATCGAGTTCAGTTCTTTCAAAAGTACCAGATACCCCTCACGTGGGATGCACGTGAGGGTGTTAACGGAGGAGAGATGACGGTCAACAAGTCAAAGGATGAAATATGAACCTTATCCTCCTATAAAGGACTGTCCTTGAGGTTTTCAATCTTCAGGGATGAAACATGACTATTTGGGTAAACCACAAAGACGATTTGTGTCGATAACTCTATATATATTATAACATAAACAGATTATCAAAGAATTTGAAAGTGTATAAATATAGGATTAAGTAAGTTATATTATGGATTATGACAAATAATGTTCAGCAAAAATAAAAAAAATAAATAAATAAATAAAAAATTTGTTTAAAATAAATAAATAAATAAATAAAAAATAAGTAATAACAATCTTGTGTAAAGCATCATAAGAGTTATAATATAAAATCTATCAATGGCTTACCAACAAAATGGCTTGAAGCTTTTACTGCTATGCAAATTAGTTGACAAATTCACCCACCCTATACCGTGTCTTGGTTTCTTTTTCCTCTCCCACGACCACACATTCACAATAAGAAATCAGATGTCTCAAATTGAAATTCCAAATTTGGTAATAGGAGTACATTCCCAGTTAATATTATTATTATTTCATCATCTTTGGCCTGGTAACTTCCGAACTTATATATTATTTTGTTTGTATGAAAAGAAAGTTTGGGTCATTGGTGTTAATTATATAGAGTGCTTTTAAAATGCCTAGCAATTTTATTCAATCATCTCAACCGTAGCTTTTATCAAAACTAGTTCCACCCAAAGGTCATGATACTAACATTATTTGTTTTAAATTGCATTAGTGATAAATAAATTAATTAACTTGAATATATAAATATTATTTTCATTACTGACGGTTACAAACACCTCTTGTTACTAGCTTTTAATTTTAGTTGTTATCATAAAAATTATTACAAGGAATATATATACAAATTCTTATCTCAAGAGAGAAACAAAGAGACCAAAGTTCATTTTATGAACATTACCCTATTTTTAAGATGATAATTATTAGTAATTACTTTTGGTCATTGCTAACCGATTGCAAATATGCTAGCTTTTAGATATAGTTTTATCACCACCTTGTTATCATTTTTATTTATTTTTTTCTAAAACTTGGTATCATCGACATTAGACCACAAGTTAATTATTTGCTTCTAAAAGTTATACATTTATTTAAATATTGTTTTACGAATTTTTCAATAGAGTCCCCCTGTCATACCCCCCCACCCCCCCCCCCCCCCCCCCCCCCCCCCCCCCCCCCCCCCCCCCCCCCCCCCCCCCCCCCCCCCCCCCCCCCCCCCCCCCCCCCCCCCCCCCCCCCCCCCCCCCCCCCCCCCCCCCCCCCCCCCCCCCCCCCCCCCCCCCCCCCCCCCCCCCCCCCCCCCCCCCCCCCCCCCCCCCCCCCCCCCCCCCCCCCCCCCCCCCCCCCCCCCCCCCCCCCCCCCCCCCCCCCCCCCCCCCCCCCCCCCCCCCCCCCCCCCCCCCCCCCCCCCCCCCCCCCCCCCCCCCCCCCCCCCCCCCCCCCCCCCCCCCCCCCCCCCCCCCCCCCCCCCCCCCCCCCCCCCCCCCCCCCCCCCCCCCCCCCCCCCCCCCCCCCCCCCCCCCCCCCCCCCCCCCCCCCCCCCCCCCCCCCCCCCCCCCCCCCCCCCCCCCCCCCCCCCCCCCCCCCCCCCCCCCCCCCCCCCCCCCCCCCCCCCCCCCCCCCCCCCCCCCCCCCCCCCCCCCCCCCCCCCCCCCCCCCCCCCCCCCCCCCCCCCCCCCCCCCCCCCCCCCCCCCCCCCCCCCCCCCCCCCCCCCCCCCCCCCCCCCCCCCCCCCCCCCCCCCCCCCCCCCCCCCCCCCCCCCCCCCCCCCCCCCCCCCCCCCCCCCCCCCCCCCCCCCCCCCCCCCCCCCCCCCCCCCCCCCCCCCCCCCCCCCCCCCCCCCCCCCCCCCCCCCCCCCCCCCCCCCCCCCCCCCCCCCCAAATTGAAATTCCAAATTTGGTAATAGGAGTACATTCCCAGTTAATATTATTATTATTTCATCATCTTTGGCCTGGTAACTTCCGAACTTATATATTATTTTGTTTGTATGAAAAGAAAGTTTGGGTCATTGGTGTTAATTATATAGAGTGCTTTTAAAATGCCTAGCAATTTTATTCAATCATCTCAACCGTAGCTTTTATCAAAACTAGTTCCACCCAAAGGTCATGATACTAACATTATTTGTTTTAAATTGCATTAGTGATAAATAAATTAATTAACTTGAATATATAAATATTATTTTCATTACCGACGGTTCCAAACACGCTCATGTTACTAGCTTTTAATTTTAGTTGTTATCATAAAAATTATTACAAGGAATATAATATACAAATTCTTATCTCACGAGAGAAACAAAGAGACCAAAATTCATTTTATGAACATTACCCTATTTTTAAGATGATAATTATTAGTAATTACTTTTGGTCATTGCTAACCGATTGCAAATATGCTAGCTTTTAGATATAGTTTTATCACCACCTTGTTATCATTTTTATTTATTTTTTTCTAAAACTTGGTATCATCGACATTAGACCACAAGTTAATTATTTGCTTCTAAAAGTTATACATTTATTTAAATATTGTTTTACGAATTTTTCAATTATAGTGTAGTTATAGGTCTAACCATAAGACTCTATGGAGGGATATGTTATGCATCAAAAGTTATGGCGAGTCGACCCTTTGTTCAATGAATCATGTGAGTCATAGTAGCAAGTTAATAAGGACATGTGTCAGAAGGTCTTATCCGCCAAATGAATAGTCTTCGCTGAATGTAATGTGTGTACTACTTATGAAGGTTGAAGAAATGAGGTGATTACTTGTTTTGATTTAAAGATTGAACCAAAGAAATGACGAAACGGTTGAAATGTAAAGTGAAAGTAGAAAAGACTATGTAAGAAGCTAAATGAGTTTGTGCTAGTGAGATGGAAGCATATTTATGGTGAAAGTTGATTCGGGATTATCCTAACCTATTTGATATTGAAGTGATTCCGAGGACGGAATCCTCTTAAGGGGGAGGTAATTGTAACATCCCAAACTTTTTGTGTAACGGTTGACTTGAGTCGTTAAGTCAACACTTTGCTACCGTTAAGTCTCTAAACGAGTTAATGCTTAGATGTGTTTAATGTGCTATACGTGTGAGGCTTAAATGCCTTAATGATTGATGTGCTAATGTGTTTAAGGTATATTCCATATGCCTTTAGAGGTGCTTAAAGTGTTTAATGTGTTGTAAGTATTCCCAATAGGTGATTTTAGCCTAAAATGAGTCATAAGGAAGTCTAGGGGCTAGTTTTGACATAGGTGAAAACTAAAAAACGGGATTAGGGTCTAGGAGCAGGTCATTAGCTTCTAATTACTCTTATTATCCTTTTCTCTTTGAGCCCTAACCACCACCCATTGCCACAATCAATTCCTTGTTCGATTTCATCATCGTTTGGTTGATTCGAGAGTGTTTTGATCAAGCTTTTGCATCCTTTTTGTAACCTTCAGGTAATAGAGGTACAATAACATTGATTTTATGTCTTTTCAATCATATTATTCGTTTGATTACTGGTCTAGGTCATTAGAGGATTAATTGATGTCAAAAACGTGTGTTTTGATCGATTCGGTAACCTAAAACGTTTGTTATTGTGATGCAAATCAAGTAGGGGTTAATCAATGATTTCATTGCATCATTATGGTCTTAAAATGATAAATTTTGAGGTACAAAATTCGTTCATAAGGTTTGGGGTCGTTTGGGGTGTGTTTGGTTAAGTTTTGGAGGTTAAACAATGAGGTTTGTGCAGATTCGGGGTCAGTTGCGGCGCAGTCCCTAGACTGCGACGCAATTAGTGTACAGCGACTTAAGTTGCGACGCAGTTTGACCATTGCGACACATTAGCGACAGAATTTTAAATGGCCATAACTTTTGAACCGTAACTCCGTTTTTGACAAATAAGCTATCCACGGAATCGTGAGAGAGTCTACTTTCTTATGGTAATGCTTTTAAAAGATGATTCTAATGTCAAATCACCTGAAGGGTTGATTTAGTGAGTGAAGGTCGAATTCCGTCGAGTTCTGTGAGCTCTAAAGTATTAATCGAACCTCCGATGCATCAAGCCTTGTCATGGGTCATGTTTATAGGTATCTAGGCTTGAGTCATGACCATAAGTAAGTGGGTACTTGTTTAGCTCATTATGTCGTTTAATGATTATAGGTAGTCGGGAATACTTGCAAAGCTCGGTAACTTACGTATCATTTGTTGTGCGCTTCTACGAGGTAAGATACACAACTTTGTCACGCTGAGGGTTCAACAAAAACATAGTTTTCATATAATAACTTCCCCAAATGTTATCTTGTTTGCTTATGGGTATTCGGGATTATTCGGGAGGTGATATGGGCTATGTAGATGAATATTGAAGCCTGAAATGCTACCCAATGATATGAGATGATATGTATTGTTATGAAATGATATGAGATGATATGTATTGTTATGAAATGATATGAGATGATATGTATTGTTATGAAATGATATGAGATGATATGTATTGTTATGAAATGATATGAGATGATATGTATTGTTATGAAATGATATGAGATGATATGTATTGTTATGATATGCTATGAGATGATATGCTTTTCAGATGAGATGCCATGAAATGCTTTGAGATGTTATGAAATACGATATGTAATAATATATGATATGAGATAAATGATATACAATGATAAACGATATGAGACGATAGATGATATGCAATGATACGCGATATGAGATGAGAAATGATATGTACATGTGCATGTGTAGATGTGGAATGTGATGATTACGTGGCTTGTTCATCTAGTTCACTAGACTTTATAAGTTGCCATGACACGTGCACGTTTAAGGGCCCAAACGTTAAGATGAAACTATATGATGAATGTTTAGGAAATGTACACACCTAAACTATATGAGATGTGAAATCGAGCTCGTAATTTAGATGAAAGTGTTAAGCTTAACCCGTACTTGCCCTTGCCCGGCTAGTGCGTAGATGTGGTTGCTTGGGTGGCTCCTTGCAACATGGTTTTAGATGTGAAGAGTAATTCGGGAGGTTTGACCAGCCCCATTGTCTTGAACATACGGATTACTCCGGGATTGGCTTGCCATTCCTTAACGACATTGATGTACCGCCGAAAGGTTTGTTCATCTAGTCGGGTGTGAGGTTCCCTGTATGGTCCTATGATCGCCTACACACAAACTTACACCTTATATGAGATGCGTGACTTATGTCACAACTACAAAGATGTTTAGATGTTATATGTGAAGATGCAAAAGATGACTAGGCACATTTAGGATGACCCATCCTATATGAAAGATGTTTAATGCAAGATGTGTTATAATAGATGTGATGACTTGTGATGATATGTGCCTTAAAGATGAAATGTGACTTTTCTATAATGTTTAAATGGACAAATGTTTTATTAATGATGTGTTATCTTACTTAGCTAATTCGTTAGCTAACACTTATTCTTTTTAAATGTGTTGTGCCCTCAGGTCCAACATTAGTGAGCAGGTAGATGTGAGAAGTGCGAGGCATGGGTAGATTGCAATGAGGATGGCTATAGTTTACCCATAGTGGCTGCTCGCATTAGACATTTGATTTATGTTTAGACATTAATGATTCGTATTTACTATGTTGTCGGTTGTTTAATGTTGGGCAACCAACGGATTTCCATTTGAACTTATTTTGATGACATTGCTAGTAACACCAATTAATAAATGAACCAAACAGATTCTTTTGGTTTGGTCTTTTAAAGTTTACTTACGCTTTCTTTGACGCCATTAGGCGAAAATTTTTGGAAATCCATATTTTTAAACGACAGGTGTTACAATCTTCAAGTTTTATTTCTCATTTGACTCTTTGACCATTTTGAGAGTTTTGACCATTTTGAGAGTTTCTGACCATTTGAGTGTTTCTGACCATTTGAGTGTTTCTATTAATTTGAGTGTTTCTGACATTTGAGAGTTTCTGAGATTTGAGTGTTTTCCAGATTTGAGTGTTCTTGACCATATTTGTGTGTTTTTCTTAAGAACTCTCAAAACGTTTTTCTCTAAAATCATTCTAAGTTTCAGAAATCCGATTGTACTTTTACGTTCCTTATCACTTTAGAAAACAATATTAAGCATACGGACTCTAAAACGGACTATAAGTACGTGACCCATTTGGTAAGAAAGTTTGAGAAAAGTTACTAAATCATCAAAAAGATGGACACTTTGTTTACGAAAACACAAACAACTTTGGATCTAGATATAATAGATGTATTTACAACTTTTGGTAGTAAAAAGTTAGAAACTTGACAATAGAAACTTTGTAGATCTAGTTAAAATCACAAATTTTATAAGAAAAGAAAATACAAAAGTTTTGTACTTTGACTCAAGAATATGGAATGGATGATGAATATAGTGATGTTTTGTTGCTAGATTTATAGAATACAAGTGAAAAAGATGATTTTTAGGCAAAGATATATTTGTGTGTTCTTGTGAGATTTGAGAGTTTTTGAGAGGATATTTTGTGATTTGTGTGTTGTGTGTTTTTGGTTTTTTCTCTTGTTTGAGTGTTTCTCAAGGGTTTATATAGAGGAGGGGGAAAGACATGGGCATTTTGAGTGTTCTTGTTGAGTGTTCTCAAATTTCAATAATTTCATTATTATTACTACTATTATTATTATCCTTGAACATTTTATTAGTTGACCATTTTCAAAATCTATATTCTTAATAATTCGATTGCTAAACTTCCGACACCATATTTTTTTCTTTTTTTTCGGTAAAAGGCCGTCACCCCTGGTTAACTTGTATAATCACAAATAAGAACAGGCAACATGGCTGAATGCCAGTTGACTTAAACATTTACATAGTAAATGCCCTCACGGGCCCCCCACAAATAATAAAGGGGACCCGTGATGCAGGAAATGAATCAAGTGAGTGACTGGACAGGCCCAGAACACCCAAGAACAATCGAACTAGCAATATAAACAATAAGAATGAAAAACAAAGCTAGTAGTCAATCTTTATGAACCAAACATCTACATGAACGGATCAGTGTCACCTTCAATGGATTCAACTTCATCGCTATCAGACTCATCCTCAAAATCATCATCAGCAGGAACAATAGGCTCAACTGAATGAGTTTCTGGAACTGCAGAAGTAGGAGTGTGAATCTGGAGTGGTCTCTGAGGGACTGAAGCTGGAGCAGTAGGAAATCTGACTGGAGCTGATGAATCCTTCATGAACTGGGCAGTCTCTCCTGTATCTGACTCAACCTCATCTATGTCTGCTGGATCTGAAGATGCTGCTGCGTCTGGAACTGGGTCCTGCTGGGACATAGTGGGGACTGATGGAATGGTTGCATCATCAGTATTTAAGGCACATAATGCCTCATACTGGTTACCTGTAGTGACAACTGGTGCTGAAGTAGAGGGAATATCCTGCTGAGGTGCAACACGTGTACCTGAATGTATATCTGGTGTGACCCTGATAGGCTGGGATGAATCTGTAGATGCTGAAGTATCTGGAGTAGTCATTGGGGCCCTGCCTTTTGAATTGGCAGGCCTCTCTGGTCTCTTAGGAACATACTGAACCTTGGGCTTAGGAATCTGGATGCCCGCTGCAACTTGGGCCTTTTTGGCCCTTCTTCTTCTCTTCTTGGGCTGCTGGAAGCCCTGCTCATCCTGTGGAACCTGTGTATCATGTGTTTTAGTGCCAGAAGGACCTGCTTTATTAGTTGGAGCAGTTTTGGGTGCCACAGCTTCCATTTCCTCAGCAGACTTAGGCCTGTCAACACAATCAAGAAACTTGTGCCCAAAAATAGCACAATGAGAACATCTATCCGGCTTCCAGAGATACTGTAATCTAAATTTCTGCATTTTTCCCAATACAAGTGCCTCAACAAAAGCTGGAATATCATGATCTGCTTTCACTTTAATCAAAACTCTAGCAAACATAGCCCTACCCGACTTTTTCTCAATCATTTCCTCAGTAAATCTATCCAAAGCCACTGGGACCCCAATAACACTAGTAATGTGACTCAAGATCTCATAATCCCACATGGTGGACTCCAAATCATAAACATTGACCCACATATGAACAGACGTAGGCCTAATCTTATCATTCTCAATACCAACTTCCCACTTTTTCAACAAAACAGGAATATCATTAAACAACCAAGGTCTATTATTAATAACAAATTCCAAACCCTCAGCTTTATCAAACTTAAAATAGAATCTACCCTGATTATTCAAAACCACATCAACAAGACCATACTTTTTCCACAATCTAAATGCATGAAAGCGAACAAAAGGAAAAGCAGGTCTTTTGCCAACAAAACTACCAACCAAAGTCAACAACCATTTCTCACTTTGTTTAACAATGAGATCATCAGGAATAACAGCATGTCTAGTACCAATCTCAGTGAAAACAGGAGGAATGAAACGAAGCTTACCAGTCCTATGAATGTTTACCGCTTCTTTGAAAAGATTGGCAAAAGTATTAGGCGTTTGATTACCTTTTGGACTGGAATGTGCGAAGTGCTAATCAGTAATAACCGGGACTCCATTATCATCCAGCTTACTAGTCTCAATATCACCATCACTACGGCCAGTAACATCAGGACCAGGCCATGTGCTTTCATATGGATTTCCATTATCATCTAATGTCACCAAGGGTCCCCACGGCTGTGAAAGTGGGCGCTTCTTTATTGATATCGGTTGCATGTGACAAGGAATCCAAAAATGATTCAACCGTAGCATTAGGGGCAGAATTTACATTAGACTTTTGAGGAGCCGAATGTTCATTCACACCATGCAAACCAGCCCCGATCGAACCAGAATTTTGCATCAAAGTTGGACTAGAACAAGCACGAGTAGCACCACTGTTTGTTGAACCCACAAATGGATTAGGAGAATCTGAAAAAGTCGACCCACCATTGTTGTTCGCTTGAAGTCGTTCTTGCAAAAATGCACTCATACGATCAAGTGACACCACAGGTATAGATTGGCGCCCCTTCAATCGGTTTAGTGATTGTTTCAGATTGTTTAGATGGTGTAGTCGAATCACCATGCACAGGGGGAGGGGGAGGTGGCATCGGATTATTGAAAGAAAAACTAGGGTTTTCTTGGTTTGAATCGGTTTGGTTTTTATCAATATTTTGATCAGACCCCGACCCAGCAGCCAACATGGACGGATTTGTCACACCACCAGGAAGTACCAGGAACTTCCTGGTGGCTGACCGGATTCTGAAAGTGGCAGCGGTGGCCAACGGTGGTGGGAAGGTGGATGATGGGCGGTTAGGGTTTTTAGATGTAAAAGTCAAGCCCTCCTCCCTGAAATCGCTAATCTGGACAGAATTGATCAAGGAATCCCCATCCCCATCGCGAATCGCTGCCATGGCCACCCCCTGGCGGCCGGCAGCCACCCCAGATGCGGCGGTGAGCGGCGGTTGTATGGTGGCAGTAAGGTTTTCAGCCACTTTCAATGGGGAAATCGGTTCAGAATTGTTTACATCAAAAGAATCAGCCACAATAGAATTAGATGATGATGATCTGAGGTTATATTTAGATCGAATTGCATCAGAATTGCTTAAATCTAAACCTAGGGTTTTAGGATCCAAACCGTCGAACTCCACCTCCACCTTATTTGATTTTTTGTTTGATTTTCCACGATCTTTAGGTGGTTTTTTGGGCATGATTGGATTCAGAATTGAAAAAGGAATCGAATGGGATTAACAATTGATTAATTTCGTGTATGAATTTGATGAAAATTGAAGATTGAATATCGAAATAGCCTAGGGGGAAAAATCGCCCTCCTTGAGAGAATTTTCACACACAAACACCATCCCCTTGAAAATGGAAGATTGAATGTCGAAGTAGCTCTACATTAAGCAACACAAATAGTTTCCTTAAATAAGTGTTCACAACGATTTCGATTATTGATTTCCGCTAAGAAAGTTAGTCGCATTGCATCCAAACCACAAAATGTTAACAAATCTAAACCGCGGGTGTTACAGTCTCCCCTACTTAAGGGAATATCGTCCCGATATTCAAGTTACACACTATGTTTCATGACCTATGTCACCCACTATGATTCAAGCATCAAGCCACACATCAAGTTTTCAAGATCAAGCCACACATTAAGTTTCAAGCATCAAGCCACACACTATGTTTTCAAGTATCAAAACACACATTAAGTTTCAAGCATCAAGCCATACACTAAGTTTTCAAGTATCAAAACACACATTAAGTTTCAAGCATCAAGCCATACACTAAGTTTTCAAGTATCAAAACACACATTAAGTTTCAAGCATCAAGCCATACACTAAGTTTTCAGGTATCAAAACACACATTAAGTTTCAAGCATCAAGCCACACACTAAGTTTTCAAGCATCAAAACACACATTAAGTTTCAAGCATCAAGCCACACACTATGTTTTCAAGTATCAAAACACACATTAAGTTTCAAGCATCAAGCCATACACTAAGTTTTCAAGTATCAAAACACACATTAAGTTTCAAGCATCAAGCCATACACTAAGTTTTCAAGTATCAAAACACACATTAAGTTTCAAGCATCAAGCCATACACTAAGTTTTCAGGTATCAAAACACACATTAAGTTTCAAGCGTCAAGTCAAACACTAAGTTTCAAGTATCAAGCTAAACACATAGGTTTGAAGATTCAAGTTACACATTCAGTTTCATAAGGTTCATGTTACGAACATATGGGCATACTTTATTTCATCTAGTCCTTTCTTTCTCAAGTATCTCTTTAGATCTATGTTATTTCCAATTGACCTTAAGTATAACATATCTGTTTCCATTAGTTTTATGATTTATCGATCTAGTATTCCAATAGACTTCTAAACAAAGTATGACTTCTCATCTAATCGAATCCCTTCTTAAGCAACATGTGTTGTCTCACTAACGAGGCATTTAATAAGGTCAGATACATGAAACACGTTGTCAGTACTACTAGTTGCTCACAAAAGTTTCAAGCAATACACTACGGAACCAACTATCTTAGTTATCTCAATTGGCTCAACATTATTAGGGGTTGGTTTATCTCTCTCAACGAATATAACCACACCTTTATAAGGCAACAATCTAAGTAACACTAGATCATCAACATTAAGCTATAAAGTCCTCTTTTAGTTTCCATTATGATTTTCAGACTTATAATCTAACTATCTTTTACTTCTTGCCACGTGAGCAGAGATCAACGCTTCTTCCCACATATGCTTCAAAAAGTTGCACACACTTGACATCCGAATGGTAACTTTCATAGTAATAAACTCTGTACATGTCAAGTGAACATCTGAGTCACCTCCAATTCTACACAGGGTCTCTCAGCCTATCTTTAAGTGTCCGCATCGAATGCTCAAATTGACAATCTGTCTTAGGATGATATGTTGTACTCGTATCTAAACATCTTTCCTAGAGCTTTTTCAAGGTTTTCTAAGAGTTACAAAGCGGAAAGATTATCTATATAGTATGTTTGATACAAGAATTTCATGTTTCGCTACAATCTCACTCTCACCACGTCACTAACCGGTTCATCTTGTAATCCTCCCAAATCGGTATGCATCGACTTCGTCATCCTATCCACAATTACTCAAAATCACTTTTAACACTACAAGTTTTTGGTAACTTGGTAGCAAAGTCTATGGTGATCCTTTCCCATTTCAACTATGGTGGTTCAGGTTTCTTACTAAACTCGAAGGTTCCTAATATTCGTTTACTTTAAGATACATCAAACACTTGATCACATGCATGACGACGTCATCCTTCGTTTATCGGCCACCAAGACAAGACACATAAATCACGGTACATTTTATCGGATTCTGGGAGTATGGACTATATAGACATTTGCGCCTCATCTCTATCAAAGATCTCAAGCTACCGAATAACGAAATCCCAATTTGCATTCAAAAAGTATCAGCGTCGTTTCTTCTTTAATTCAAACTGTTTCTCACAACTCTTTGTACCCAGCCAATCAAGTTTCCTTCCTTAATCGCCTCCGTTTGGATTCCCATCACTCTACCTTTCAACTTAGTTTGCCCTATCATGCTCATAACTATAATCTAACGAGGTTTAACACTTTGCTTTCTACTCAACGCGTTGTCTACAATGTTCGCCTCGCTTGGATGGTGTCTAATCTCATAATCGTAATTGCTGAATAGTTCAAGCAATCTTTCTCTGTTTCTCGTTTAGATCCTTTTGCTCAAAAACGTGCTGAAGACTCTTGTGATCCGTATAGATTCCACTCTCCGTCCCAAACAAGTAATGTTTCCCACACTACAATGTGAATACTACAGCTCCTAACTTCAGAACATGTGTCGTGTAGTTCTTCTTGAATTTTTTCAGCTCTATGGATGCGTTCACATTAACTTTACCCCACTGCATAAGCAAAAACCTTAAACCTTGTCCCAAAGTGTCGCAGTAAAGAAAGGAGTCATCAAATTCTTCTCGTAGGCTCAGGGCTTAAGCGTTACACCGATTCTCTTCCATATCTCGAAGGCTTTCTCTTATTGTTTTCCCCAATCAATTTTCCTATCTTTTTGCATCAAGAACGTTAGTGGCGATGTAGTTTCTTGAAAAGTTCTTACTAAAACGTCG